>CM059447.1:29969912-30357790 GCA_030390025.1 Squalus acanthias | reverse complement strand
CCCCCCCCTGCCCAACTCTCCCCCGCACACTGCCCCTTTCTTCCACACGCTCCCCTTTCCACAAAGCCAATCACCCGACTTTTCTCATCACAGATGCTGACTAACATCCAGATTATTTTTGTTGACCATTATTCTAATGCTCTCCTGCTGGCCTCCCATCTTCCATCCTCCTTAAACTTGACCTCCTCCGAAACTTGGCTGCCCATGTCGTAACTCGCACCAAGTCCTGTTTGCCCATCACCCCTGTGCTTGTTGACCTTTTCTGGCTCCTGGTCCGGCACCGCCTCCATTTTAAAATTCTCATCCTTGTTTTCAAATCACTCCATGGCCTCACCCCTCCTTATCTCTGTAATCTCCTCCAGCCCTACTACCCTCCGAGATTTCTGCGGTCCTCCAATTCTGGCCTTTTGCGCATCCCCGATGTGTGGTTCAGTACCACGCCACACATTTCTTTTATCTTGTACTGAACCTAGGTTTCTCTCGTGATCAGTTTCGAGGTTATTTCTCCAAAAATAAGTCTCAGTAATCATACTGGCAGCTACTGTTCAAGCTTGTGAAGGTTATCTGACAGAGCCATTATTTGCACTGACCACTGGTGTGAATATTGATGGGTACTGCCAGCACAAAAAAGATCCCTGTCTAAACTACCTGCATACGTTTTAAGTACCATGTATTATAAATAATGGAGACAAGCGAGAGATTTCAAGGCAATAATCTTATTTTGGGGATAGCGTGAAAATACTAGAAATTACACAGCAGGTCAGTCAGCATGTAAGAGAGAGAGATAGGTTAATGTGTCAAGCAGTAATGTTCAACAAAAGTGGCATGGTCAGGAAGAGAAGCCTTTTGTGTTCTGTGAAGGAACTCTCCTGACCAGAACATTTCTGTTGAAGGGGTTTATTACCTTGTCTTTCTCTTTCAGATGTTGACTGACCTGTGTATTTCCAGCATTTTCTATTTTATTTCAGATTCCAAGTTTAACTTTAAATGTAATCTCAGGGTTTACTTAGAAACATAGAAGATAGGAGCAGGAGTAGGCCATTCGGCCCCTCGAGCCTGCTCCGCCATTCGATGAGATCATGGCTGATCATCCAAACTCAGTACCCTGTACCTGTTTACATAGAATTACATAGAATATGCAGCACAGAAACAGGCTTATTTGGCCCAAGCAATTCATGCTGCGTTTATGCTCTACTTGAGCCTCCTCCCTTCTTTCCTCATCTAACTCTCCTCAGCATAACCCTCTATTCCCTTCTCCCTCGTATGCGTATCTCGCTTCCCCTTAAATGCATCGATACTATTCGCCTCAATTACTCCCTGTGGCAGCAAGTTCCACATTCTCACCACTCTCTGGGTAAAGAAGTTTCTTCTGAATACACTATTTGATTTTTTGGTGACTATCTTATACTGATGGCCTCTAGTTATGCTCTTCCCCAGAATTGGAAACAATTGCTTTGTATCTACTCTATCAAAACATTTCATAATTTTAAAGACCTCTATTACATCATGCCTCAGCCTTCTCTTTTCAAGAGAAAGGAGACCCAGCCTGTTCATCCTTTTCTGAAATGTATAAGCTCGCAGTTCTGGTGTCATTTTTGTAAATCTTTTTTGCACCCTCTCTAGCGCCTCCATATCCTTTTTATAATATGGCAACCAGAACTGTAGTCTCAGTACTCTAATAGCGGTCTAACCAAGGTTCAATACAAGTTTAGCATAACTTCTCTACTTTTCAATTCTACCCCTCTAGAAGTGAACCCTAGTGCTTGGTTTGCCTTTTTTATGGCCTTATTAACCTGCGTTGCTACTTTCAGTGATTTGTGTATTTATACTCCCAAATTCCTTTCCTCCTCTACTCCATTTAGATTCTTATTTTCCAAGTAATAAGTGACTTCCTTATTTTTCTTACCAAAATTTAATAGCTCACACTTATCTATTTTGAAATTTATTTGCCAAATATATGCTCATTCTGCAAGTTTATTAATGTCTCCTTGTAGTTTGTTGCAGTCTTCCTCAGTATTGACTATCACCACCCCCCCAAAAAAAAATTGGTGTCGTCCACAAATTTAGAAATTGTGTTCTAGATTGCAAAGTCTAAGTCGTTAATATTAATTGTGAACAACAATAATCCCAGCACTGATCCTTGTGGGACTCCACTTCCTATCTTCTGCCACTCTGAATAGCTATCCTTTACCCCTATTCTCTACTTTCTGTCTTGCAGCCAGCTAGATATCCTTTCTGCTACTTGTCCCCTGAGTCTGCATGCTCTGACCTTATTCATTAGTCTATTATGTGGTAACTTTACAAAGGCCTTTTGGAAATCTAGATATATTATATCTACTGCATTACCCTTGTCTACTCTCTCTGTTACCTCTTCAAAGAATTCAGCGAGGTTGGTCAAGCAAGACTTTCCCTTTTGAAATCCATGCTGACTATTCATTATTATATTTTTGGTTTCTAGTAGAGATTCCATTATTTTTCCTACCACTGATGTTAAGCTGACTGGTCTATAGTTCCCTGGGCATGTTCTATCTCCCTTCTTGTATTAAATATTTGTAATAATGCCTCTGCTATCTCTTCGCTAGATTCTTTTAAAATGCGCGGATGCAATCCGTCCGGACCAAGGGTTTTACCCTTTTCAAGCTTGATTAGTTTACTTAATATTTCTCCTCTTTTTTTTATTTTAAATCATTTCTAATCTCATCTTCCGATGTCATGTCCACCTGATCTGTCTCCCTGGTAAATACTTAAGCAAAATAATTATTTAATATTTCTGCCATTTTGCTATAGCTGCCTGTGATTTTTATCATGTCCGTCCCTTAGTGGCCCTATTCCCATCCTGGCTCCTATTTTTATTTATGTGCCTGTAGAATATTTTACTATTTTTTATGTTCCTTGATAATTAATTTCATAGTTCCTCTTTGTTTCCTAATTGTTTTTTTGATTTCTCTCCTAATCTCTTTGTATTCTCTCTGGTCATGCTCTCCCCTGCTGTCCATGTATTTCGTGCACGCCTCTTTCCTTACTCTCATTTTTTCCCTTATGTCTTTATTCATGCATGGTGTCTCATTAGTGTTTAGCTTGTTCTTGTTTTTTTTAGCTGGACTCTGTCGAACACCGTTTTAAATGTTTCCCATTGCTGTTCTACATCATTGTTTGCCAATATTGTTGTTCATTTTATTTTCGAAGTTCTATTCTCAGCTCTTCAAAATCAGCTTTTCTCCAATTTATTACCCTGGTCTTTGTCATGCTTATGTCCATCTCAATTATTATCTTAAACTGTATTATATTATGGTCATTATTGCCTAGGTGTTCCCCTACTTTTGCTTCTCTTATCTGCACTGGTTCATTCCCCATTACTAACTCGAGTAGTAAATCCTCCCTTATTGGGCTTCTTACATACTGGATTGGAAAGGAGTCCTATACACTTAGTAGGAACTCCATTTTCTTATCCCTGTTACCTAACTCTTCTGGCCAATTAATTTCAGGGGAAGTTGAAATCCCCCATGATTATTATTCTATGTTTTTTACTCATTTCCATAATTTGTTTGCATATTTCTTCCACCACCTCTCTTCCACTATTAGGTGGTCTGTAGACTACCCCCTATTAGTGTGATTGATCCTTTATTATCTTTTTATCTCTATCCACATGGATTCTATTTCTGCCTTATTGATGGCTGCGTCACTCTTTTCTGCTGCCATTATGTTATCTCTAATAAGTACTATTAGCTATTCCACCTCCCCTTTTTCCCTCTCCTAAATATTTTATACCCTGCAATGTTTAATTCTCAGTCCTGATTTTTCTGTAGCCATGTCTCAGTAATCCCTACTATATCTGGTTCCTCGCAACATATTATTGCCTCCAGTTCCCCTTATTACAGACACTGTGCATTGTTGTATAGACCGTTTAACTCGTTTTTAATAGCAGTTCCTCTCACTTTATTTTTAACTATCTTTTTACACTCCTGTTCTATAACTGTATTTATTCCCTGGCCAATGTCCTCCCTTAGTTTAGTCTGTCTTATGCTCTCCTTTCCTGTTTTGTTTATATTTAAGCTTTTTTCATTTCTTGCAGATCTCTCCCCCCGTCTTATGAGTTTAAGGGGTAAAAATTCACTTGGTTGCGCCTCCCGTTAGCGCCTTAAGAGGGCGCTAATGGGGCGCAAAGCCGCTAACGCCCGGCCGCAGCGATGTTTGCGCCGCTCGAGAACTTAACTTGAGATTGTGCGGCGGCGCTAAAACTTACCGCTGCGACCACCTGCGCGCGCAGATTGTGACGTCATTCCATGGTGCAACGCCCTTGTGGCGCCCCGTAGCGGAAATTGAGTGGCGCCCCCTGCCTTACCGCCTGGCGCTTCCAACGACCAGAAGACTGGAACGCTATCAATCGCTGTGGGGCTGGGGGGGGCGCTATTTAAAGGGGGCCTCTTCCTGTCTTTTATTGTTGGTGGCATTTTTGAACTACGCATTCTGAGAGAGAGAGGGAGAGACTTCTGGAGAGATTCAACGTTGTGTGAAGGAGTTTTGGGTACTGAGCAGCACTTTGCAGGTTCATTTTGATTTGCCATTCCTTGTATCGATTTAGCAGAGACTGTGGGAGCTGCACTCTGAGCTCTTTGCCTGGTACTTTCCATTGTTCTTTCCAGCACATTTGATGTGCAAGTCTCTCCAGGCCGAGATTCAAGGCAGCAATGAACAGGATGTGGATGGAAAGCAAGATTAACCATCCCCTTTAAGAACTGGCCCGTGCCATTGTGTGTGTGTTCCATTGCTGACTGACATTACATGAGCTTCGCCAGCGCTCCGAGTTAGCGCCTCACTGCTCGGCCTTTGCGCCTTAAGAGAGGTGTGCAGCGCCTGCTTTAGCGCTCCACTCACCTCCCGGGGCGGTAAAAGTGAAGTTTCCTGTCAGTGCCGATAATTAGCGCCAGGCGCTAATATTTGCGTCCGGACGATATTTGCGCCCCAAATGGGGCGCGACCTAATTTCTACCCCTAAAGGTTTATACGATATAAGGCACCAGAACAAATTTTGAGTGCAGTGATTCTATAGCTGTGACTTGAAACCAGCAATGGCGTTAGAGCATTTGCATAATTCCATGATAAATTATGCGCAATAAGTATCGACATTTTTAAAATTCTGTGTTGTTTTGCTGCCTTTTTTGCACTGGCAGAGGCTGTTATTTGCTCCATATCCTCAGCATGTGATGATAGTTATAGCTGGGCATTAGCATTTTACGGCTGGTTTATACTGCACTCTTTGAGAACAAAACCAATGCAATATTACCTTTTGGTGGTGGCTTCACACCCCAGATGCATTAGTGCATTCTCCTAGATTGATGCGCACCCAAAATACTTTGCATCAAAGCAAAAGTGGCAGTATAGATGACATTAGCATTAGATGACACTATAACAGGTTTGAATGTTATCTGCAGTGTAAATTATAATAAGGAAATGGAACCTCTTGCAGTCCTGACACAGAATTCTGTTTATAAATTGTATTGCCTACTTACAAATGTATTGCTATTGTTTTGGTGACAACTGCTAAACATCATTGAAGTATCATAGAATCATAGAAATTTATGGCACAGAAGGAGGCCATTTGGCCCATTGTGTCTGTGCCGGCCGAAAAAGAGCTATCCAGCCTAATCCCACTTTCCAGCACTTGGTCCGTAGCCCGGTAGGTTATGGCACTTCCAAGTGCATATCCAAGTACCTTTTAAATGCGATGAGGGTTTTTGCCTCTACCACCCTTTCAGGCAGTGAGTTCCAGACCCCTACCACCCTCTAGGTGAAAAAAGCTCTCAACTCCCCTCGAATCCTTCTACCAATTACTTTAAACCTGTGCTCCCTGTTTATTGACCTCTCTGCTAAGGGAAATAGGTGCTTCCTATCCACTCTATCTAGGCCCCTCATAATTTTATACACCTCAATTAAGTCTCCCCTCAGCCTCCTCTGTTCCAAAGAAAACAACGCCAGCCTATCCAATCTTTCCTCACAGCTAAAATTCTCCAGTCCTGGCAACATCCTCGTAAATCTCCTCTGCACCCTCTCTAGTGCGATCACATCTTTCCTGTAGTGTAGTGATCAGAACTGTACACAGTACTCTAGCTGTGGCCTAACTAGTGTTTTATACAGTTCAAGCATAACCTCTCTGCTCTTATATTCTATGCCTCAGCTAATAAAGGTAAGTATCCCGTATGCCTTCTTACCCACCTTATCTACCTGTCCTGCTACCTTCAGGGATCTGTGGACATGCACTCCAAGGTCCCTCTCTTCCACTACACTTCTCAGTATTCAACCATTTATTGTGTATTCCCTTGCCTTGTTTTCTCTCCCCAAATGCATTACCTCACAATTCTCCGGGTTGAATTCCATTTGCCACTTGTCTGCCCACCTGACCAGTCCATTGATATCTTCCTGCAGTCTATAGCTTTCTTCATCACTATCAACCACGTGGCCAATTTTTGTATCATCTGCAAACTTCTTTATCATCCCCCCCCCCCCCCACCCCGACATTGAAGTCTAAGTCATTGATCTATACCACAAAAATTAGTTTTCCTTCCTGGGAGTGTTGCAGTCACTCCAAAATTCCATGAACTACAGCAGGTTGTTTCCTACTCACCAGGGATAGTAAATAAAGACCTGCACTTTTTTATTGTAAGCTCATCCCAAAATCATAGAGATTTGCCATTTTTGCTGTCTTTCCTGCACCTGTCACAAACTAACAGTGACATGGTGAGCATTATGTCAGCAGTGTGTTGGGCATGATGACATCAGACAAGCTGACATACCAGTGCTGCTTTACCCAAAATGGTGGACTTGGGGATACAGGGTGAGGAGTTCTGAGATTTGAAAAAAAAAATGTATAGATCTTACTGCAGTAACAGTGACGTTTCTGAATTATGGATGGAATTTGCTACCAATTCATTATAATCACTGTTAGTTACAAAAGATTGCTGCTTTAAAATTGGAGAGCAAAACTGATCTAATCTGTACCTTGTTTACATTCAAAATCTTCAAACTATACTGGACATTTAAAATTGACATCATTTTCTTTGACCAAGAATAGTTTGTCACTTCTTTTCCAATTGCCGACAGATACTGATCGGGTATTTCCAGCATTTTCTGCTTTAATTTCAGATCACTACTTTTTCGTTTTGTCTTTTCCATTTGTGCTTTTAACAACTTCTTGCAAGCTTGGCACTTTGTTCACTAATGCAGTGGAAGTGGATCTAGTTCATATCATTAGTTAGTAAGTAGTCAAAAGCAGCTACATACAGTGTCACAAAATGTACTATATAAATCTAATATTTGAGGCTGTTTTGATCTCATTGTGCCAGATTTGCCACAGAAATTGTTACTTGTATGTAACATGAGGTATACCCTATGGATGTGCACTGTTAGTGTCTGAGAGTTGGGGCACTAGTCATGTGGCATGGATGGGACAGCTACACTTTTTACGTCATACTTGTATATGAGAATCTATACCTTCTCTCAGACTGTGAATATTACTCTATAACTGAGGGGAGTGCTTTGCCACATTCAGTACACCTATCTAACTGTCAGTGTCTAATAAGAAACTTGCAGTGTAGTGATTGGCGATTTAAGGATGTTTGTCTGCAAACCTAATGGCCTAGAAATTGCGGTCGGAGGTGTATCTCCGGGGTACGCCTCTGACCTGCGAAACATTTACGAATTTACCTCCAGGTGCCAAGGCTGCGAAGAGTTGCGGTCTCGGGCCTCCAGGTGGACGGCAGCTTAAAGGCCCGCGGATCCCAGTGACGCAGGTGGTTCGGAAGTGCCCCTGAGATCACGTGGGCCTGGTCCTCCAATGACAAAGGAGGATTCCATTGCAATCATTTACGAAGGGAATCCCCTAATGATATGCAATGGAATCCCCAAATAATTATACAATGTACAGAATTGCAATTTTATTCATAAGTTCCTTCATTGCACCAACCTCAATAAAAATTAAATTTTTTGAGAAATAATTTTAAACAGCTTAATCCGGGCCAATAAATGCATAAACTCAATTAAAATGTATGTACATAACTTTGGATTTTTAAATGTTTTATTTAAGCCTTATATATACCCTTACGCTGATGAAAGCATGCCCTATGCCTGATTTTACCAGCCGTAAGAGTTGCATGGGCAGTTGTTGGGCAAATAGCCCAACTCTGCACCAGCAATACTCATTTTTCCGGTGGTTCGGATGATCTGTCAATGCAAGTTCCGCAGAAATCCAGAAGTTGCGGGGCCTTTCAAATGGATTACGACAGCGTACTCTGAGAGTATGCCGTCACGGAGACTGCAATTTCAGGTCCAATGTCTGATCTTCATTACACTTGTTTAGGAGTGCAGTTTGTTTGATAAATATTTTTGTTGTGATTTTATGTTGTCAGTAACTATCATAAATAAAACAAACCTAGTTGGATGTGTGACACATTAAACAAACACTGCTATAGTTTATCAGACCACAAAAATGTTTAGAAATTTTCAAATGATGTGAAATATTGAAACTGTTCATTACCATGTCTCTTCAGATGCTTTGAACTACATGAAATAAACAATAATTATCAAATTAAACTGTTGCTTTTGTATGCGCTTTGTTTTTCAAGCATTCATTAGAAGTGGAATTAAAGCAGCTTTTTTATTTACTCATTGCTTGTAGTCAGGACATCAATTTTATGATTTGATTTTTTTTCATTAAAAGTTTAACTCTTTAGCCAGACTCCCTGGAATTGACTGTAATGAATGGCAAAGGTAATATAGCTAAGCCTTAGAATGATTTCCAGTTAAAAAAATCATTTTCAAAGATTCTTTTTGCATTTCACTACGCTTGTTTATCAGTGATTTCTTAACCTGTACTTCCAGAAAGTTCTTTATTGGTTTTCTTTCCTGTATTTCCTACGTGAACTGCTTGTCCCTGTATAGCTTTTGTGAACCTAAGTGATAGTCTCCTTTCCATAAACTCCATCGGTTTTGCTCTATGATCGAGGTTCAAACTCCACTTCAGAACTTGAGCATAATCTAAGGCAGATATTGCAGCACAGCACTGAGTGAAAGCTACATTGCTGGAGGTGCCATCTTTTAGCTGAGAGTTAAACTGAGTCCCTGTCTGCTTGTTCAGGTGAACATATAAAAGATCCCAAGGCACTATTTGAAAAAGAGCAGGGAGTTCTTGCAGTGCCAATATTCCTCCCTCAACCAACGCCTCCAATAATAGATTAACTGGTTATTCATCTCTCTTGCTGTTTGTGTGATCTTGCTGTTTGTATATTGCCTGTTGCATTTGCCCCCATAACAATGATTTCAAAAGTCCTTCATTGGTTGTGAAGCACTTTGAGATTTGCTGAGGATGTGATAAAATGCTACATAAATGCAACTTCATTTTTCAGACTTTCTGTAGCAGGACAGCATGATGGTCAGTTGTTCATCCTCTGAGATGAACTGGCTTGTGATGGCTTTGTGTTCCATCCAGTGAATTTACAAGGCAAATTCAATTAGCAGACAGCTATGAAAGAAGAAAGGCTTGCATTTATATAGCACCTTTCACGACCTCGGGACACCCCAAAGCGCTTTACAGCCAATGAACTACTTTTGAAGTGTAGTCTCTGCTGTTATGTAGGAAATGTGACAGCCAATATGCGCACAGTAAGGTCCCACAAATGTGATAATGACAAGGTAATCTCTCAGCGCTGAGGCTCAAAGTCACACACAGATCTGGGAAAAAGTGCTGCAAGGCCAGCATTGTAACTGTTCGCGAAAAAATTGTTTTCTATCTGATACTAATGTCTGGATATTGCATAACCAAACATATTTTGCCCACTAATACATTTTTCTTTCTTGTTCTAGTCATAATGGATAAATACCAGGAACAACCTCATTTGCTGGACCCACATTTGGGTAAGACCATATATGTTTGAAGGGACTACATTCTATTCTTCTAGTCTGTGGATAAGGAAAAGATAGTATATATGTAATATATTCCACATAAAGTACTTGAACTCCAGCATAAACAGACAACCTTTCTATTTGCCATATGTACTGGCACAGGCGCAATGGGCAAAATGGCTTTTTCTGTGCTTTAAAATTATATAATTCTGTGTTGTCATAGTGACAGAACAATTCACAAATATTTGCTGTAAAATTCTTTTGAGGTGAATAGCTTCTTAGACATGCAATTGTGACCAAAAATTATGGTGGGAGGTGTACCTCCGGAGTACGCCTCTGACCCGCGAAAGAATTACGAACCTACCTGCTGGCGGCGAGGCTGCGAAAACCTGTGTTCTCAGGCCTCGAGGCGGAGGGCAGCGTAATGGCCCATAGATCCCAGGGACGCAGGTGGTGTGAAAGCGTACCTGGGATCACATGGGCCTGGTCCTCCAGTCACAAAGCAGAATTTCATTTTAATCATTTCCGAATGGAATCCTGTAATGCGATGTACTGGAATCCCGAAATCTGATTGAATTACAATTTACAGAATTGGAATCTTATTCCTAATTACCTTCATTCCACCAACCTCACTAAAAATTTAATTTTTTGGTGATATCAGACATTAAAACAGTAATCCGGGTCAATATTTGCATAAACTCTTTTGATGCGCCTGTTTGCATCAACCGTAACATTTCCGTGCGCAATTGCTGGCCAGTCGGTGGGCAAATAGTCCAAATCTGCGCCAGCGATTGCATTATCATGGTCCGCTCGGTATGGATGAGAGTACGCCGCCATACCGACCGCAAAATCCGGGCCATTAGCTTTAAATTATCTTTAACTTAGAATCTTACAGCACAGAAGGAGGCCATTCGGCCTGTCGTGCCTGTGCCGTTTTTTTGCAAGAGCAGTCCAATTTAGTTCCACACCCCAGCTTTTCCCCCATAACCCTGCAAATTTGTCCTCTTCAAGTACATGTCCAATTGCCTTTTGATAGTTTCTATGGAATCTGCTTCCACCACTCTTTCAAGTAGTGCATTCCAGATCTTAACAACCCTCTGGGGGAAAAATACCTCCTCATTTCTGCTCTAGTTCTCTTGCCAGTTATTTTACTCCTGGCTGTGGTTTGGTGTATATAGAATATGTAATGTTGAAGTTTGTGATATCTATTAATATTTCACTGAGGATGGCTCCTAAGCATTAAAGTCACAAATGAACCATATAGATGATGTTGACTAATTAGATACATATTGGGCCGTATTTTCTGATCGGAGGCTTCCTGCGTGCGGAGGCCTCCGATCTGGAAAAAATCTACGGACTTACCTGAGGGCTCCCGAGGTCCGGACACTTCCGCTCCTGGGCCTCTCCAACTCGAAATGTGCAGGGCCCACGTATCCCAGAGGCGCATGCGGTTCGCAAGCGTCCCTGGGAATCAGGTGGGCCATGGGGAGCCAATAGGAGAAGGGAATCTTCCTTCATACACTTGATAGATAGACCTGTCAAATATATGAATGGAGATCACCCCAAAAACACTAAAACATTAAATATATTTTTTTTTTAAATCACATTTTTAAAATGAGTTGAAATTACAATAAATTAAATATTTTAAAACAAAAATTTAATTAAAAAAAATAATTAAAGTTTTTTACAGAGCTAAAACTAAACTTACTTTTAAAAAAAATGATAAATGAGTGAAACATTTTAAAAACTTTTTTTTACAAATCTTAAGGCTGCTTAAAGCAGCATAACGCCTGCTTTTACCAGGCGTAAGATTTCTAAGGGTTTTCAGCGGCCGGAGGTTCTGCAGAAAGCGGAACTCTCCACCCGCAGAGGCCCTTCTCCAGGGCAGGCATCCGATCTGTCAGGGCATTCTTGACAGATCGGAAATACCGGTTTTCAGCGCCTACGCTTGGCATGCCTGAAACCGTCATTTCCGATGTCCCTACGGGTGTGTACACAGCCCGACACCCGTAGGCATCGGAATATACGGCCCATAGGGTTTATGTTCTAGCTAGCAGTATGATACAGTAAATATCTGAGTGAGTGAGACAAGCGGCTCACAAATGACAAAAGTTTATATTTATCATATTTTATTGGTGGCAATGATATGTTTGTTCATACACTTAAATTAGTGTAAACAGTTTAACTTTTTGTATGTATTATGGAAATTATCATGAATATTAATATTAGTTTGCTTTGTGACCTGCAACCTACCTGTCCAGCAATCCATGTCTGCCATCGTGGAGTCTCCTGAGCAAGCTAGCATAAATCTGCTGATCTGTTTGCCCACACCAAGTTTACATTTCCAGTTTTGTTACTTGCTTTAATTTAATCCTGAAAATCTTAGTGCAAAACACAGTCTTACTGCTGACACTTTCTGCTGGTTGCTTCAACTCCATGCTGAATGAAGGGTGTTGTACGCTCATATATCTTTTGTTACACACAGTCACTTTAATGTATTCCTGTACCCCTGCAATCTTCTAGTATATCTCAGTCTTTTGTTACCACTTACTAGATTTTCAGTTTAAACTTCTATTCTTCTGCCAAATCTGATCTCTCTTTTGGCTGTTCGATTTCCATTACATTTTGTATCACTGTGAAGAAGGAAGGGTGGTTTTTTTACAAACTGGAAATTATCTTGAATAAATATTGTACTAGAACACAATTTTAATCCCTTTAGAATACCACCATCATTTTGAATCAACTTGTATTAAAACAGTGAAGACTTTGTACATTGGCCCGGAATTTGCAGTGGGTAATGACAGGGAACTGTCAGCGTTCGCCTTCATTACCCCTCTGAAACTAACCACAACTTCAGGATTGAGCTGCGCTGTGGAACTTCGCTTCCCTCCTCTCCTCCCCCCCCCGCCCCGCCATAGCCAGCAATCAGTGAAACTGACGGAAACAGGGCTTTTCTGCAGTAATATCGCTGTTAAATACCCCATTAAATGTTAAGCCTTCTTGGATCAGGTGCAACTGGGATTTTAACAGTGTATTAACTGGTAACAAACGTTCTGGCCCTGAGAAAATAATTTTTATATTTGTGCAGTATAAAATTTCTCCGTTGTGCTAAAAATTACAATTTTTAAAAAACGTTAAAATTTGTTTAAAGTTTGGTCATGATATTTCAGCTTCTACCTTATCTCCATGTGAAAGTCGCAATCGTTATTTCACACTCTAACATTTTTAAAAAGTCCGGATAAAAGCAGCTTCTCGTTTCCTGTCTGAGAATTCTTCAATGTGATTCGCTGCTTAGACAGTTTGTTGACGTCACTGCAGCACCGCACTAGAAATCCCCATGACAGAGCGCTGCAATCAATTGAACGTCGAAAAAGGCAAACGTCTCGCCAGCTTTCTTCAGGGCCTGCTTTGCCGCTGACTGCAAATTACGGGCCAATAACCTTGGCCGCTTGCTTATTCATGTTTATGAATACTCTGAGCCACAAAGTTCTCCATCACTGTTGTCAGTTCTACTGTATGATTGGCCATTAGGGACTGCAGTTAGATGGGACAAGTGTTTCCCAGAGATCAAACTGCTTGCTCGCTATTGTTTAATACTGCAGCTCGTGAACCATATGAAAACTCTCTAAACCTCCCTAGTTCAGTCCTGCAATACTGGATGGTGGGAGTAATGCACTGAGCTACAGATTGAACAAAAATGCTTTTCGACATTTTGCCTGCCAGTTACTAAATAAAGTAAGGCTTTTTATAGTATAATGTCACAGACGCTCTTCACATTCAAATCCTTTTTAATTTTACTTGCTTAACCCTTAGATGTTGCCTGTTTCAGGAAAATGATGTTTCCCTGGACCAATTGGTTCTGTTGTTTTCAGTTAATGTATTGTGGCACTGTATAGGCATATAAATAGTAAAATGGTAGTAAGAGGAGGGGTGGGGCCGTTTAGGGACCAAAAAGGAGACCTATGCATGGAGGCAGAGGGTATGGCTGAGGTACTAAACGAGTACTTTGCACCAAGGAAGAGGATGCTGCCATAGACATAGTGAAGGAGGAGGTAGTAGAGACACTTGATAGGATAAAAATTGATAAAGAAGAGGTATTAGAAAGGCTGGCTGTACTTAAAGTAGATAAATCACCAGAGCGGATGGGATGCATCCTAGGATGCTGAGGGAACTGAAGGCAGAAATCGCGGAGGTACTGGCCATAATATTCCAATCCTCCATAGATACGGGGATGGTGCCAGAGGACCGGATAATTGCAAATGTTACACCATTGTTCAAAAAAGGGTGTAAAGATAAACCATGCAACTACAGGCCAGTCAGTTTAACCTCGGTAGTGGGGAAACTTTTAGAAACAGTAATCAGTGACAAAATGAACAGTCACTTGGATAGGTGTGGCTTAATTAAGGAAAGCCAGCACGGATTTGTTAAAGGAAAATTGTGTTTAACCAACTTGATCGAGTTTTTTGATGAGGTAACAGAGAGGGTTGATGAGGGCAATGCGGTTGACGTGTACATGGATTTCCAAAAGGCGTTCGACAAAGTACCACATAATAGGCTTGCCAGCAAAGTTGAAGCCCATGGAATAAAAGGGACAGTGGCAGCATGGATACGAAATTGGCTAAGTGACAGGAAACAGAGAGTAGTGGTGAACGGTTGTTTTTCGGACTGGAGGAAGGTATACAGTGGTATTCCCCAGGGGTCGGTTCTAGGACCACTGCTTTTCTTGATGTATATTAATGACTTGGACGTGGGTGTGCAGGGCACAATTTCAAAATTTGCAGATGAGACAAAACTTGGAAGTATAGTGAACAGTGAGGAGGAGAGTGATAGACTTCAGGAAGACATAGACAGGCTGGTGAAATCGGCAGACACGTGGCAGATGAAATTTAACGCAGAAAAGTGTGAAGTGGTACATTTTGGTAGAAAGAATGGGGAGAGGACATAATAAACTAAATGGTACAATCCTAAAGGTGGTGTATGAACAGAGAGACCTGGGGGTTAGTGTGCACAAATCGTTGAAGGTGGCAGGGCAGGTTGAGAAAGCAGTTAAAAAGACTTACGGGATCCTGGGCTTCATAAATAGAGGTATAGAGTACAAAAGTGTGGAAATTATGATGAACCTGTATAAAACACTGGTTCGGCCCCAGTACTGTGTCCAATTCTGGGCACCACACTTTAGGAAGGATGTGAAGGCCTTAGAGAAGGTGCAGAAAATATTTATGAGAATGATTCCAGCAATGAGGGACTTCAGATAGACTGGAGAAGCAGGGGTTGTTCTCCATGGAGCAGAGAAGATTGAGAGGGGATTTGATAGAGGTGTTCAAAATCATGAGGGGTCTGGACAGAGTAGATAGAGAGAACCTGTTCCCATTGGCAGAAGGGGTGAGAACCAGAGGACACAGATTTAAGGTGCTTGGCAAAAGAACCAAAGGCGACATAAGAAAAAACGTTTTAACGCAGCGAGTGGTTATGATCTGGAATGCACTTCCTGAAAGGGTGGTGGAGGCAGACTTAATCTTATCTTTCAAAAGGGAGTTGGATAAGTATCTGAAGGAAAAAAAATTGCAGGGCGACGGGGAAAGGGCGAGGGAGTGGGACTAGTTGAGAGTCAACATGGACTTGAGGGGCCGAATGGCCGTCTTCCGTGGTGTAACCATTCTATGATTCTAAGTAAATATTAATATTATATTAGTAAAAATACTCGAGCAGGAATTGCTGAATTACTGTAATAATTATCTAAAATGGCTAAATTAAATACATAAAATACAATTCTACATGAAAATAAAAAAGAAACAACTTTGCCTACGTTGATCCTGTTGTTCCTATTTTCCTTTTGTTCTCTTCCTGTCCTTTTTAATTCACCATTTTGCTTTTCTATCTATTTTAACTCTACCTGTTCTAACGTTTTATTCCTTTATCTTTTTATATTAAGTGTTTTTCATGCCCTATGGTACTGCCATTTTGGAGGACTTTTTTTTTGTAAAAAGAGAAAGGTTTGCAGTCTGAAAACTAGCTTTAAGGCTGTTCTTCCAGTTAGTAAAAAGCTTTGTTGACGAAGATTGACATTACCATATCGTAGGTGCGACCAGGCTAATATTAGATGTGAAAATCACATAAACTCATCAGTGGTGCCTGGAGGGTTAAATTCTATCAACCTGCATTTATTCTCAACTTTTTAGTTGATCTGGACAGAAAATTGTTTAATTTGGTTTCTAATTCTCCTCTCCTCATATCTGTGTTTTTCTAAGAATATAAGAAATTGGAGCAGGAGTAGGCCACACGGCCCCTCGAGCCTGCTCTGCCATTCAATAAGATCATGGCTGATCTTCTACCTCAACTCCACCTTCCCGCCCGATCTCCATATCCCTTGATTCCCTTGGTATCCAAAAATCTATCGATCTCAGTCTTTAATCTACTCTGTCCATGAATACAAACTTACCATCTTAAGAGCTTAAAGCTCCACTTAGATTTAAAGCATACCACATTAGTGTTCTCTCATGATGCATTACATGTATTTAGAAAATGGGTAAAACTAGTTACTGATCTGAATATGTTTGGAAGATGGTCTCTCTGGTTTGAAATGACTGAGTGTAGAATCAAAAGATGACATTCTGAATGTCCCTTGAGGCTGTGTGAATGCAGTCATAATGGATGTAATGTTACTATCTGTCTTCCTTTGTAGCTGACTTGGTTGAAACTATCTCAGGATGCAGATGGTTGAAAATTCACTTCTTTGGATTGTCAATTCTTGCTTTATGTCTTGGGAAAGCTTTGCTTTAGCAGGAACCTGTTTTATGATGATATAAAGGATCTCTTGCTACATTTGTGCTGGATCTCTCTCTTTATAATTTTATTTTTTAACTGCTTCTAGAATGGATGCTGAATATGCTGCTGGACATAGTGCGCAATGAGCATTCTCCTTCATCTCTTGTTCATCTTGCATTCAAATTCCTCTATCTCATCACAAAGGTACTCTGCATAAAATATGTACTTGAAGGTTTATTGAGAAATCCTATTATTGCACAGATCAAATATTGTAAGATTAAAATATTGCACGCGAAGCGTGATAACTAGTTTAGATAGTTGCTGTTCATCAATTCAGTCTGTTAAGAGAGAAGGGCCTGATTTCTGTTTTCAGTGTTTAAGCAAGATAACCTAATTAACTGGAATCCAGCTTCATTCTGGATGTGATCGTCATAAAAGGAGCATCTTAGTTAGCTTATAATTTATTTTGTAGTCAGCATAGCTAGAACTTGGGAAAATGTGACCTAAATTACTAGCGGAGTTATTCTAAATTATATCATCTAAAATTCGATAGTTAAGTAGCCAGAATTGTCATTAGGTTTTATTGTTCCATGTCTTACATTAGCTTCTCTGGGGCCAATCTTCTGAGTAGAAAAAATTAAGAATTTCAGTAACACCACAAGGTTTGTTTAAAAAAAAACTAGTGTGCAGCATACTGTGTAGAAATGCTTCAAACAAACTTTTTAAATTTATTTCTTTTTTACTGACTTGATCCTTGGTTCTGTCTCCTCAGTAAGTTGCACATTTATTTGGCAGTGTGGCTAGTACGTCACAGATAAGTCCATGTTGCATCGCACAAATGATTGTAAAATGTCATAAGATATGGTTCAGACTTTGGAAACGTAGATGTTAAATCTGCATGGAATAAGAATATAAACTAGTTCAATTATTTTGGTATTTTGTGTTTATAGTTTTGACCAAGTTGGCATTTGGTTGACATTTGTTTTTAATTCACCAACAAAGTCTAAATTGGCTTCTTCTATTTGCTAAAGTTTGTTACAATTTGTTTTCCTGTCTGTAAATATGTATTACTTAACAGACTGATGTTCAGAATAACACATTTTTGCCATTGCAGGTGCGTGGCTACAAATATTTTTTGAGATTGTTCCCTCATGAAGTGGTGGATTTGCAGCCAGTGTTGAATCTACTCACTCAGCAAGACCCAAAAGACTGTGAAGTAAGTAGAGTGTGACAATTCAGGATTTGTTTGGACTATTTTTCCACAGAAAGGATTTGGATAAACAAATTACTTTTAATGTGAGTTTTTTTTTAAAGCAAGTGTGTATTCTTAGGTGTTGAACAAAAAAGGGGCACCCAAATTATGGGTGGTTAATATGCTAAACAGAAGTTGTTTTTCGCAGCAAATAAACAATGAACAATGCTTCCAATTTCCACCCTTCCCTCACCTTCACATGGTCCATCTCCGACTCTTCCCTTCCCTTCCTCGACTTCTCCATCTCCATCTCTGGGGATAGGTTATTGACTAACATTCACTACAAGCCCACCGACTCCCACAGCTACCTGGACTACACTTCCTCCCACCCCGCCTCCTGTAAGGACTCTATTCCATTCTCCCAGTTTCTCCGTCTCCGCCGCATCTGCTCTGATGATGCCACCTTCCATACCAGTGCTTCCGACATGTCTTCCTTTTTCCTCAACCGAGGATTCCCCTCTACCGTGGTCGACACGGCCCTCGACCGTGTCCGTTCTATCTCCCGCACATCTGCCCTCACCCCTGCCCCTCCCTCCCGGAACCACGATAGGGTTCCCCTTGTCCTCACCTTTCACCCCACCAGCCTCCACATTCAACGGATCATCCTCCGCCATTTCCGCCACCTCCAGCGTGATCCCACCACCAAACACATCTTCCCCTCACCTCCCCTTTCAGCATTCCGCAGGGACCGCTCCCTCCGCGACACCCTAGTCCACTCCTCTACCACCCCCAGCACCCCTTCCCCTTCGCCCGGCACCTTCCCGTGCACGCGCAGGAGATGCAACACATGCCCTTATACCTCCCCTCTTCCCACTGTCCAGGGCCCCAAACACCCCTTCCAGGTGAAACAGCGATTTACTTGTACTTCCTGCATTTTAGTATACTGTATTCGCTGCTCACGATGTGGACTCCTCTACATTGGGGAGACCAAACGCAGATTGGGTGACCGCTTTGCGGAACACCTCCGTTCAGTCCGTAAGGGGGACCCCGAGCTCCCGGTGGCCTGTCACTTTAATTCACCGCTTCACTCCCACTCTGACCTCACCGTCCTCGGCCTATTACACTGTTCCACGGAAGCTCAGCGTAAGCTCGAGGAACAGCACCTCATCTTTCGTTTAGGCACGCTACAGCCCTCTGGACTCAATATCGAGTTCAACAATTTTAGATCATAACCTCAGCTCCAATCACATTTATATTTTATTTTTTCCACCCTTTTATTTGTCCCCCCCACCTTTTTTTTCCTCCTAGAAGCTGGCAGCTGTCCTTCATTCTGCCAGTGGATTTCACACTTCTTTCAGCCTTAATCTGTCACATTAACACCACCTCTAGCCTTGCATATCTCTTAATGTCTCTTAATGTCTCTTCATCTCCTCCTTTGTTCCTTTATCCCCTCCCCCTTTTCCCAGCTTTACCCTGGCCTTAAATCTATTTGATTTCCAGCTCTTCCCAGTTCTGATGAAAGGTCATCGACCTGAAACGTCAACTCTCTTTCTCTCTCTACGGATGCTGCCTGGCCTGCTGAGTTTTTCCAGCGTTTTCTGTTGTTATAATGAATTGTTTGTTAGCTTGTCTGGGTAATTAGAAAACACCTCTCGTCCACTGTGTAGGAAACCCCTTCAAGCTCTGCCTAAATCTGAAGTGGGGTTAGGGAGAGAGACACAACAACAAAATGGAAAGAGGATGCTGCACAGACAGACAGTCAGCAAAAGGCAGTGAAAGACAGGAGTGCAGGGAGAGAAGTGTTGCACTGGATTGCAGAACAGAATGCCGAGGAGTTAGTCTGTTTAAAGTGGGGTAGTGTGGTGTGTTCATTAGTTTTGTTATTATGTGGAGATAAGTTGTATCGATTGAACTAAGTGAAACCGATCATGACTATTGCTCTGTACATTCAGCTGACTGTGGAATAAAGCAGCTTAACAATTCAAACCAAGCCTCGCCTCATATAGTCTTAACTCAGTCCAGCTTCAGAGAGATTGAAGAAATGTGTGCAAAAGACGCATAGCCAGTTCAAAATCACTGGGGCCTTTATTGTTATACCCTGCCGCCCCAATGATAACCCATTTCTTTTTTATTTTACTGTGTACAGGTTTTTTTTTGGTACAAATTTGTCCAATCAAACCATTAGAATTTTCCCTATTCAGATCCTCTTTTCTGAAATGTTTGTTGTATTTTCTTTGTAAAAGCACTTTCAGTTTGTGGAGAATTGTATATTTCTATCTTTATTGAAATCCATTTGCCACTCCTTAGCCCATCTGCTTAATTTTTCCTTGAAATACATTCACTGACCATGACCTGTTGCTTCTATGCTCAATGTTCTTTATGGGATCTTCGATCTTTTGGTGACCACTGTAATTTCTGTAAAAAGCTTTTTCATATGTTCCCATTATTGATTGACAAACTGGTTATAATTTCCCAGTTCTTGTCTTAACACTTGTTATTATTCAGTCCTTAGACACAGCCTCTGTGCTTTTGGAGCTCCCAAAGGAGCTAAGTCGCTGCATCAACATAATTTTTAAACGATTGAAAATAACTTGCCAGATTTTTCTGTGTTTGACCATAAAGATTGCCTGGGTGCGACCAAAATATTCTTTATTCAATTAGAGGGAAACCCTGCCTCAACATCTTGTGTATAAGTTACACTTCTCTGCATATTTTAGTCTCTTAATATTTTAATCTTTTAATAATGGTTTAAACTTTTACTGACAAATGCAGGCATAAATGGGGACACTTTGTACCCCATTTTATGTCGTATGCATTAGTCTATCTACTTGTGTCCCATTTATTCTAATTTCACAGCATGGTATTCCATGCTTGTTTCCATGCTGTTCATTTATTAGGCCGGAATGCAAACTTATCTTGAGGCATATATGGTTGTTTCATTTATTGGTAGTGAAAAAAGAAAAGGAGCTTGAGAATCCAATTCTGCTTTGCGTACATATTGTGGTTTAGGTAACAATGATGGGTTTAAAGCCAAGTCACAAACAGTAAGTTCTGTTGTTGCTTTAAGAATTGTTTTGACATTTCATGGGGATTGACACTCAACCATATTAGTATTGCTGCTATAAGAATTCCATAATTTAGTATACCAGTTCCTGTATAAATGGGGAACATTAACTTTTTAAATCATTATGGGGGGGAAAATTCAGTTGGTTGGCGCCTTAAGAGGGCGCTAATGGGACGCAAAGCAACTAGCGCCTGGGCGTGGCGATGTTTGCGCCGCTCGCGAAATTAACTAGACATTTTGCGGTGGCGCTGAACACTACCGCCACGATCTCCTGCGCCGGCAGATCGTGACGTCAGTTGAGTGCGCAACGCCCCGGTAGCGCCCTGGAGCGGATATTGAGTGGCGCCCCCTGCCTTACCGCCTGCCGCTAGCAATGACAGGTTGAGGGGAGCGTTTTGCATTCAGGAAGGGACTGGGAGAGCGCTATTTAAAGGCGACCGCTTCCTGCCTTTTTTTGTTGGTGACATTTTTGAACCACGCATTCTGAGAGAGAGAGAGACTTCTGGAGAGATTCAACGCTGTGTGAAGGAGTTTTGGGTACTGAGCAGCACTTTGCAGGTTCATTTTGATTTGCCCTTGTATCGATTTTAGAAGAAACTGTGGGGGTTGCACTCTTAGCTCTTTCCCTGGTTCTCTCCATTGTTCTTTCCAGCAGATTTGATGTACAGGTCTCTCCAGGCCGAGATTCAAGGCTGCAATGAGCAGGATGTGGATGGAAAGCAAGATCAACCCTCCCCTTTAAGAACTGGCCGGGGCCATTGTGTGTGTGTTCCATTGCTGACTGATATCACATGAGCTTCGCCAGCTCTCTTAGTTAGCGCCTCGCTCCTCGGCCTTTGCGCCTTAAGACAGATGTGTAGCGCCTGATTTAGCGCTCCAATCACCTCCAGGGGCGATAAAAGTCAAGTTTGCAGTCGGAGGCGATAATTAGCGCCAGGCGCTAATCTTTCCGCCCGGCCGATAATTGCGCCCCAAACGGGGCGATACTGAATTTTCCCCCCTATATTCTGTGTTGTCAAAAATAGTATTTTTTCCTTGTATACTGAGATGTATTACATTAAGTCTTTTTATAGTTCTGCTGCTTCTTGCACTTCCTCTGCCGGACAAGATAGTTTAGGCTGAAGACTACTCAAAGGCCTATGCTCCATTGTCGTCGGGCAACTAAAGCATTTGTCTTCATACAGATTCTTAGTGTGGGACTGCTTCTAACAGTTCACCTCTTTTCTTTCTTACTGGTTAATGGTAATAGCCCACTCTTAGTCCATTGCAGCATTGGTCCTGATGTCCTGTTTTTCATGCATTAACAAACAAATTACTTTTGTTGCTTAATCCTTTGCCATAAGAAATGTTTGTATATACTGTGGAAGAGGTTCTTGTTATGGTGGTTTATCCATTGATTTGTCCGTAACCGTTGCTTCAGTCAGGAAAAAAAACTCCATCTGATTTTAACCAATTTCCTCTCATTAGATCGATTGTAGATTCCTTTTGAAAATCAGCATGTTGGGGGTCTTTTGTGCATCAGTTCATGATTCTCCTCCCTTCCCACCAGTCACATGCATCCTTGTGACGTTGGAGTGGTTGCAGCTTGTGGCATAATCCAGGAATACAGTCCATTTAGGAAGTGCCTGAGTTCTCATTGGGTAGGAATAAATGAACACTCAACCCACTGGTTTTCTCTCACCTGGCCAAGACTGATGTTCAGGAGGCCTCATTATGAATGTCATTTTAGTCCTGAATTCAAATGGTAGCCTCCTAGATGATATTCTAGTGTTCCAAGGCTCGTATGCGTTTTAGTGGTTATAATGGGATGCGTCTATACTTTTTCTTTGTGTATTTCAGACCTGGGAGACTCGTTACATACTTTTATTGTGGTTATCCATGACCTGTTTACTCCCATTTGATATGGCACGACTTGATGGTCACAACTCGACACTGGCAGGCCAATCTAGGACCTCAACTATGGATCGGATTTTGAACGTAGCACAGGTGAGTGCTGTGCCTCTCTGCTGTGTTATAATTGTCCGTTTTAAATTTGCTTTTAAGTTAAACTGGGGTTTAATTTCTAGATGGTTTTAAAGCCAAGTCACAATAGAATAGAATACAAAAGTAAGGAAGTAATGCTAAATTTATACAGAATCTTGGTTAGACCATACTTTGGGAGTACTGGTGCAGTTCTGGTCTCCATACTATAAAAAGGATAATGAAGAACTTTGAAGAAATTGCCAAAATGATTTACAAGGATGTTACCAGAATTGAGAGGTTCATTTTTGTAGGAGTGAGGCCACTTTTTCCTTGGAAGGCAAGAAACTAAATGGGGTAGAGGAGCAAAGAGATCTTGGAATACAGGTCATAAATCATTAGACGTGGTAGCACAAATTGGAAAAAGTCATAGAGTGCAAACTTAAATGGGCAGAATGTGGGACTGGATAAGAAGTTGGATAAAAAATAGGATACAGAGAGTGCTCATGAGAGGTGCAATTTGAGATTGGAGGAGTGGAGTAGCCCAGTGGTCAGTGCTTAAATACTGCTGTTCTCTCTATGAATGATCTAAATGCAGAGAGAGGGTGGGAGGAGGCCATGGATGTATTTAAAGATGAGGGTTTTAAACTTGAGTTGGGGTTGGGGAGCCAGTGTAGGTCAACGAGAGTTCTGACGAAGGGTCATCGACCTGAAACGTTAACTCTGTTTCTCTCTCCACAGATGCTGCCTGACCTGCTGAGTATTTCCAGCATTTTCTGTTTTTAGGTCAACGAGAACTGGGGTGATAGACAAATGGGATTTAGTGCATGACACGATGCGTGTAGCAGATATTTAGACAAGTTGAAGTTTTTAGAGGGTGGAGGATGGGAGGCTAGCAAGTAGATTAAGAGTAGTTGAGTCAGGAGATGGAGGGCATGTATAAGGGGTTTCAGAGGATTCCGAATGATACCTGGACTTTAAGGGTTAAATTACAAGGAAACTAGGGTTCTACTTCCTGGAATTTAGAAGGTTATGGGGTAATTTGATTAAAGTTTTCGAAATATTAAGGGGAACTGATAGGGTAGATAGAGAAACTATTTTTTGCTGTTTGTGAAGTCTAGGACTCTGGGACATAGACTAAAAAATAGAGCCAGGCCTTTCAGGAGTTAAGTTAGGAAACCCTTCTACACGCAAAGGGTGGTCGAAGTTTGGAACTCTCTTCTGCAAATGGCAATTGATGCTGGATCAATTATTAATTTTAAATCTGAGATTGATAGATTTTTGTTAACCAAAGGTATTAAGGGATATGGGGCAAAGGCGGGTATATGTAGTTAGGTCACAGGTCAGCCATAATCATTGAATCGTGGCACAGACTCGGGCTAAATAGCCTACTCCTGTTCCTGTGTTCCTATGAAGGGGCTGAGGTAGGGGCAAATGTTGCAGAGGTGGCAGTAAGTGGTCTTCCTGCTGCAGAGTATCTGCGGTCTGAATCTCATCTTAGAGTAGAACAGAATGCTGAGGTTGCAGACTGTTTGGTTCAACCTGAGATAATGGTCAGGGAGGGGGATGGCATCACTGACTATGGAGCTCAGTGCGTGGCAGGTGTTGAAGAAGATACCTTTGGTCTTCCCACTGGAGCTAGAGCAAGTTAAAACTCATCGGACTGGAGGTCATGCAAGGTGTTTGACAGTTCACAGGCAGTTAAGGGGTCAAGAGTGGTTGAGAGATAGAGGTGGGTATCATCAATGTACAGATGAAAGCTGACATTTGTCTGTGGAATAGGTTGTAGTTGACGGAGGTGGGTTAGGATAGATCCTTGGGGGACTCTGGAAATGACAGTGCAGGATGGGAAGAAAAGCCATTGCTCAAGAAGTTCTGGCTGGGTTTGCATAGGTAGGAATGGAATCGTTCAAATGCAATCCCAAGGAACTGGATAGTGAGGAGGATGGTATTGATTGTGTTGCGCACTGTGGAGAGATTGAGATTGAGGATGAGGAGTGATAAAGCACCACAGTCACAGAGGATGTCATTCGTGATTTTGTTTTGAGCTGTCTTTGTCCGAAGTTGGAGTGGAAGGGATTCATACGGAAGAGATGGGCATGGAGCTGGGAGGCAACAGCACGTTCAAGGGCCATAGAGAGTAAAGGGAGTGGAATATGTTTAGGGACGTTGAGGTGAAGCTTGAAGTCATTGAGGATGAGGAGTCGTTTGATGTAGAGGCTTAAGGAAGAGAGGATATCTCGGGGCAGGTCAGTGTGCAGCTGGTGAGGTGATAAATGATGAGCAAATGTAATGAATGGCCAGTTAATTTGTTTTTGGTGGTGTTGATTGAAGGAGAACTGTTGGCAAGAACACCAGGTGAACCTCCTGCTCTTTGAATAGTGTCATGGGATCTTTTATGCCCACTCAGGGAAGCAAACAAGTTAACCAGTGTTCCTGCTCCAGATTACTACTTAGTGACCTGGTTAGAAAAGGAGTACGTGTGTAAGTTGGCTGGGCTGTTGCATTCACTGTCCAGGCTTACACGTAAAGAATGGCCAATTGTGTGAGGTGTTCGAAGGTTGCCAGTGTCCATGAAACTGTTGGCAGTTATGATCAACCCCTTCGGGATTGGAGGGGGGCGGGGGGAAATAAGATTAATACTGTGTCACGTGCACAGCTTCATGATGGCGTTATTCAGTGTTCACACCAAAAATAACCATCTCTATAGTTCAGCGGTTCTAGTCTGATGTATTGGAGGTTAGGACTTTCCCCACAATCGTCAGCTTTTGGTACAATGAATGATGGATGAAATTTGTTTTTATTCTAGTTTTACCTAACAGTCAGTGACAAAGCAAGAGATGCTGCTGCTGTCCTCGTATCCAAGTAAGTGTATTATATTGCTCATTATTTAGTTGTTGCTTCTGAATACAAGACAATTTTCCATTTTGGATTTCACAAGAGTCTGTGTATATATGTGAATAGAATAAACATAGAGTAGAAGAAGATCTTTTGCATTAGTATTTATACAGCACAGTTTCATTTTGTGAAAATTAAGTGTGTAGTAATGGGGAAGTATAATACCTGCCTCTATGAAGAGTCACCTTATGAAGACACATCATGCTGATAAAAGAACTCATTACCTTTATGAGAATCGGACTAGATCAGTTGCCTTCCCACTGTGCGCAATGCTTTGACACTGGAACCTCTGACACTAAGGAATGTTTCCTGCTGCAGTAAAAGAGCATGTGGCTTTCTGCTACTGAGACACCCTCCAAAGCATCCTGATCTAGGCCACCTGGGACATTCCACTCATCACAAAGCATTATCAGGATGCCCAGAATTCTTCTGACAGTTTTTTTTGCAAAGGGCCTTCAGTGACAGCCCAAACAAGGCAGTACTTGGCGAAAATAGGCTGGACAGTCTTGGTGACTATTTCCCATAACGTTCAAGCTCCTGCACATGTCCGGCAGATGTGGACGAGAGTGCTAAATCCACAAGATGCAAGGGAATGCAGACTGCAACTAAGGAGCCTGGTAGTGGAGGTTTTTAATTTATCGAATACAGTGGAGGATTTAAATTTGTTCCTCATTTGGTTTCCTGTGGTACCTTTATCTCCTACCTCTTTCCATAAGTTACAACCTAATTTAGGTCTTGACTTGTAGGCCCTTCTCACAGAATAATGTAAAATATGGAGACCAACTTGGTTGTATTTAAAAAAAAAAATCATCCTAGTGGCATTTAATTTTCAGTGGCCCTATGTTTTTAATTCACAATATAACAATGTTGCAATAATTTTTGAAGGATTTATTATCTTTCCGTGCAGATCCGTGGTATAAGGTAAAATATGAGCTGAAATGATTGAGGAAGCACTGTTAATAGGAGGTGATGGTGTAACACATGTACTGGTGAAATGTGCCACACAGTGGTCGAATGTGGAATTGCAGCTGTCATTTTTTTTCCCCAGTTCTGGCTAAGTGAAGGGGGTCAGTCTACTGTGCTCCCAAACACCACCTAGTGTTCTGTTACAGAGCAGCATCAGTAAGGGCATGGAAGCAAATTGTTTGTTTGCAGGGGGATAGTGTGTGGCACAGGGGGACTGAAAGAGAGGGAAGAAAAGTAAATTGTGGGCCGTATTTTCCGATCGGAGACTTCCTGCGTACGGAGGCCTCCGATCTGGAAAAAATCTACGGACTTACCTGAGGGCTCCCGAGGTCTGGACACTTCTGCTCCTGGGCCTCTCCAACTCGAAATGTGCAGGGCCCACGTATCCCAGAGGTGCAGGCTGTTAGCAAGCGTCCCTGTGATCAGCTTGGGCCATGGGAAGCCAATCAAAGGGAATCTCCCTTAATACACTTGACAGATAGACCTGTCAAATATATGAATGGAGATCACCCCAAAAACACTAAATCATTAAATAATTTTTTTTTTAAATCACATTTTTAAAATTAGTTGAAATTACAATAAATTAAATATTTTAAACAAAAATGTAATTTTTTGA
Source organism: Squalus acanthias (assembly GCA_030390025.1). Classification (NCBI taxonomy): domain Eukaryota; kingdom Metazoa; phylum Chordata; class Chondrichthyes; order Squaliformes; family Squalidae; genus Squalus; species Squalus acanthias. The sequence continues at coordinate 30,330,437 of CM059447.1, read as the reverse complement.
AAAAAATAATTAAAGTTTTTTACGGGGCTAAAAATAAACCTAACTTTTTAAAAGTATTTTTAAATGATAATGAGTGGAAAAAATTTTTTTAAACTTTTTTTCAAATCTTATGCTGGCAAAAGCAGGCCTTACACCTGCTTTTACCAGGCATAAGATTTCTAAGGGTTTTCTGTGGGCGGAGGTTCTCCAGAAAGCGGAACTCTCCACCCGCAGAGTCCCTTCTCTAGGGCAGGCGTCCGATCTGTCAAGAGCATTCTTGACAGATCGGAAATGCCGGTTTTCAGCGCAAGAGCTTGGCATGCCTGAAACCGGCATTTCCGATGTTCCTACGGGTGTGTACACAGCTCAAACACACCTGTAGGGATCGGAATATACGGCCCTATATATTTTTTTCGTTGACACATTGGTGTGTATTGTAACAAAATTGACGTTAGATTGTTGATAATCCTTTGCTTTTCTAGTCATTCAGTGAGTAAGCTGGATGTTCTGGTCAAATCCTATCACATCCTCTTGAGCTCAACCACTGTAGTTTTCACAGATTGAAGATGGTGTGACAGGAGATAGAATTTCACCAAACTTACTTATGTACAATACTGGATGAGCAGAAATTTCTTCCAACTAAACATCGGGAAGACTGAAGCCATTGTTTTCGGTCCCCGCCACAAACTCCATTCTCTAGCCACCGACTCTGTTCCTCTCCCTGACAGCTGTCTGAGGCTGAACCAGAACTGTTTGTAACCTTGGTGTCATATTTGACCCCGAGATGAGCTTCTGACCACGTATCCGCGCCATCACTAAGACCGCCTATTTCCACCTCCGGGACATCGCCCGACTCAGTCCCTGCCTCAGCTTATCCGCTGCTGAAACCCTCATCCATGCCTTTGTTACATCAAGACTTAACTATTCCAATGCACTCCTGGCTGGCTTCCCACGTTCTACCTTCCGTAAACTTGAGGTCACCCAAAATTCTGTTGTCATGTCCTAACTCGTACCAAGTCCCGTTCACCCATTACTCCTGTGCTCGCTGACCTACATTGGCTCCCAGTTAAGCAACGCCTCGATTTTAAAATTCTCAACCTTGTTTTCAAATCCCTCCATGGCCCTGCCCCTTCCTATCTCTGGAACCTCCTCCAGCCCCACAACCCCGCCCCCCCCCCCTCCCCCTCCCAAACCTGAGATATCTGCGCTCCTCTAATTCTGACCTACTGAGCATCCCAGATTTCAATCGCTCCACCATTGGTGGCTGTGCCTTCAGCAGCCAAGGCCCTAAGCTCTGGAATTCCCTTCCTAAACCTCTCTGCCTCTCTACCTCCTTTAAGAGGCTTTCCTCATTTAAGACCCTCTTTAAAACCTACCTCTTTGATCAAGCTTTTGCTCATCTGTTCTAATATCTCCTTATGTGGCTCGGTGTCAAATTTTGTTTTAGAATGCCCCTGTGAAGCGCCTTGGGACGTTTTACTACGTTAAAGGCGCTATATAAATACAAGTTGTTGTTATTTCTCTTTTCCCATAAAGCTGAAGGATTGCAAAGTACCAACATGAGCACGTTTACCAGCTCAGTTCTGATGTTGTGCTGCAGATTACTGAAAGTATATGGATTCTTCTTTGAACATTTTACGTTAAGAAACTAATGACACAGTGCAAGCTCATTTCTTAACCCTCATCCTCATATTGTATTATTCAGAGGTTTTCAGGAGTTTTGACTGATTATAACTTATTCTCCATGGAAAATTGTTTCGTGTGACTTGATGGTTTTGTGAAGGTGTTTTTACATAAATGGGAGAAGTCGCACAACACCAGGTTATAATCCAACAGCTTTATTTGAAATCACAAGCTTTTGGAGCGCTGCTCCTTCGGCAGACTTCCCCTGACGAAGGAGCAGCGCTCCGAAAGCTTGTGATTTCAAATAAAGCTGTTGGACTATAACCTGGTGTTGTGCGACTTCTCACATTTGTCCACCCCAGTCCAACACCAGCACCTCCACATCATGGTTACATAAATGGGGTTGGGGGGGGGGTGTTGTTTCTATTTGGGGAAAATGACCAAAGTGCACCAAGATCCCTTTTTACATTTGATATTGGCTGCCAGTCTCTCTAGGCACAGTGAGCTTCATGGTGTATTACAAAAGAGTGGGACTGGCTCCCCACATTTTTTTTCCCAGAATAGGAAGTCTTACCCTGACAGCAAGTTGTCGAATCAGCTGCACTCCTATAATTAATGTAATGGGCTTGTACTCATCCTTGAATATCCTCTCATGTCGACAGTACCACTGGTCTGTCGTTAAAGACAATTGAATTTCATGATCAGCAATTCAAAATTTTGACAGATAGATGAAGCTTAAACATTTTATACCAATTAAACAGGAGCAAGACACAAAGTAAGGACCACAAAGCCTGCAGGGAGGTTTTCGTATTTCTGAGGCACAAGGATTTATTTTTACATGTAGCTTGTCTGTCCATGTTTTATTCTGGTGTCTTCTGCTCTTTCACGCATTGGGGGTTCCTGATTAACAAAAAAAAGAAATCTGCAAATGCTGGAAATCTGAAACAAAAACAGAAAATGCTGGAGGTCCACCAACATCTGAAAAGATAAGTTGAAGTTTTGGGTGTAGTTCCTTCGTCAGATCTCTGTTCTGCGTGCAACCAAGTGTCGACACCTGAGTTCTGGTGAAAGGTTAGCTTGCAGGTGCAGACCCATCTTTTCTCTCTCTGATCCGAATGGTCTTCCTGTGCACTTGCTTTTTTGATTCATGATGCGGAGATGCCGGCGTTGGACTGGGGTGGACAAAAATGAGAAGTCGCACAACACCAGGTTATAGTCCAACAGATTTATTTAAAATTACAAGCTTTCGGAGCTATCGCCCCTTCGTCAGGTAAAGTTACAATGAGTGAATCTACAAAAGTTCACAGAATATAAACACAGAAACTGCAGAGATACAATCTTTCAGGGAAGGTGTCCTTACATCAAAGATACACCAAGAGCACAGCCAAGACAATGAGATGTGTCCCAGGGGGTCCAACGTGTCAAATCCTGCTGTCTGCAGTGGGTTTTTTTGTGTTTGTTTTTTGTGTTTGTTTTTTTTTTGTGTTTGTTTTTTAAAAACTGGAAAGACAGACAACGATGTCAAGTCACGTTCTGTAGCGTGACATGAACCCGATATCCCTATTGAGGCCGTCCTCATGAGTGCGGAACTTGGCTATCAGTTTCTGCTCGATGATTTTACGTTGTCGTGTGTCTCGAAGGCCGCCTTGGAGAACGCTAACCCGCAGATCAGAGGCTGAATGCCCTTGACTGCTGAAGTGTTCCCCGACTGGGAGGCAACAATCCTGCCTGGCGATTGTTGCGCGGTGTCCGTTCATACGTTGTCTCAGTGTCTGCATGGTCTCGCCGATGTACCATGCTCTGGGGCATCCTTTCCTGCAACATATCAGGTAGACAACGTTGGCCGAGTCACATGAGTATGTACCATGTACCTGGTGGGTAGTGTCAGACAGTTCCTTTTATTTGTTGGCATAAATCAGCTTCTAGAATAAAATACAATGGTTTTCCTGTTGCTAGAAAACAATGTTCCATTGTGCTGTAGAAGATAACTGAAAAATAGATGTGTTCGATTTAAAGATAAATAGCAAAGACTTTCGGTTTATAGTTTTGGAGGCAGATTTGTATTCTTGGAGGCACTTGGCATTACATATTTTTATGCAACTGTATGTAAAAATGCTTTGAATTTTCATCAAGGCAAGCTGAAACTCTTCATAGAATTGCTTAATCTTTTAATAGTATTGGTTTGCAAAAATGGGAAAGAGCCTCAAGACCATTGTGGGTAATTGCTTTAACAGTCCAGACTGATTCTTCTTTGAACTGTGAGGACATTGCATTTTTTTCTGTGCATTAGTGTACAGTGAATTTACAATGCCTTTGTAGAATAAGACTCCAGATAATGCAAATCAGTGCAGCATCATTGCACAGTTTGAGTGTTTCCTTTGGATCCTGGGATTCTTTAATTCATGCTGCAGTGTCTGAAAAATGAAGCTGATGATCTCTGGGATGCTGATTTTCGTGTTCAACATTCTCTCTTTGTCTCTATTGATGTTGATGCTGTTCCTAAACTGCTTCTGTTGAATACACATACTTCCTTGTGGCTGGCAGCTGATATCCATATTGACAGTAGGAGGGGAATTTTAACCTGGAGGAGTGCTTGGGTTTGGGTGCGGGGTGGGGGGGGAGGGGTTAAAACCTGCAAAAATGTCAGCGCGTTGGGAAGCCGGCTCCAACCCGCCGGGTTTAACTGGAGTGCGTTAGGCTGCTTGCGTGCAACCCCCTTGGGAGAGGCAGGTTGCCTATTAACATATGTTAATTGCTCAATTAGAGCAATATTTCAACTGACTTTTAAATTTAACGGTGCATCCATGGGTTTACCGGGCTTCCTGAAACTCGTCAGTGAAGGCAAGGTGAGAACACAGCGGCAATTGAGGGGGTTGATCAATCTCAAGGAAATAATGCAATTGCAATAAATACTCAGTACTCACAGCTACTTTCTTACCTGCTAGTGGGACAGTACTTTGTTCGCAGTACTTTTGCTGAGAGGTTACTATCTACGCTTTGGAGGTTTTCATAAACACATCAGGATGGGTGGCGTTATGGCTGCCTTAGATTGGACCTCGGACGAGGACCAATATGACCAGCACCAGCCTGTTGTTCAGAGACTTGTAGATGGACAGCAGAGAGGGGAGCAGCTTGTAGGAAGCACTACCCATGACGCGGTGTACAGGCAGAGGCTGAGTTTCCTTGACATGTCCGAACAGCAGTGTCTCAGGCGACTCAAGTTGTTGCACCAGGTGGTGGCAGACATCTGCAGCCTCCTAGAAGAAGACCTGCTGCCTGCTGGATCTGTAGGAGTGGACTTTTAACCTGTGGCTGTCAAAGTCACTACCACCCTCAACTTCTTTGCCTCCAGATCCTTCCAGGGCTCTGCCGGAGACATATCCAGGATCTACTAGCCAGCGGCCCACAAATGCATAAGACAGGTGACTGATGGCTTGTTTGTCAGAGCCAGCAATTATGTCAACTTTACGTGCGATCAAGCCAGTCAGAATGAGCGGGTGCTCAGGTTTGCGGCTCTGGCTGGCTTTCCACAGATGCAGGGCGTCATAAACTGCACAAACGTGGCAATCCACGCACTCCCAGATCAACCAGGAGTATTAGTCAACTGCAAGTGCTTCCACTCCATCAATGTGCAGCTGGTGTGCAACCACAAAAAGCTATTTCTGCAGGTGTGCGGCAGATTCCCGGGGGAGCTGCCAGGATGCTTTCGTCTGTGGCAGTCCAAGCTCCCTGACGTCTATGGACCTGCAAGCCGACTGGCTGCTGGGAGACGAGGGATACCCACATCAAATTGATGACACCCGTCATTAACCCGACCGATGAAGCCTAACAGCGCTACAGTAAATGCCATATGATCACCAGATGTGTGATGGAACAACCAATTGGCATGCTGAAGAAGCACTTCTGCCAAGACCGACCTAGAGGCGTCCTTCAATACGCACCAGCCATGGTCTCCAGGAAGGTTGTGGTGTGCAGCGCTCTGCACAACATTGCACAGCAGTGAGGTTTGGGCCTGCAGGAGGAACAGGCGAAGAGCTCAGATCCTTTCAGATGTTTCCAAGGAGGAGGAGGAGGAAGATGAAGAGGAGGAAGGTGGTGAGGGCAGTGGATCACCAGCTGCTGCCAGGGATGCCCTTATTTAATGCAAGGTTCACTTGGGTTGAACCAGTGGACCATGTCCGACGTGGACTCTCCACTGCTGTCCCTGCCACCACCATCTAATCTTGCTCACTTGTGAAGTGTGGCTCACCAGGGAGGCGTCACTGAAATGCGGCGCAGCCTTTACCCACCTCAGATCCATCATTTAACTTCCTGTTCCTTTTTTGCAAATTCAAACTCCTCCAAATTCCATCTTCGAATTGGTCCTGTAAATATTGGTGTTGAGATCGCGTCATGTGGGTCCTCGTCACGCCCACTGCTGCTGATTGGACGGCAAACCCGGAAGTAAAATGCTAATGAACTGGCTGAGTTTTAAAAAAAAAGCCACAGATAGGCGCGCTGAACTTACTTTGGGTTTCCCACGCGATATTGGACCTCTTCTCCCCCCCCCCCCCCCCCCAGCTCCCAACGCGTCTCCGAGTTAATATCAGGGCCTAGGTCTCCCATTGAGTAACAGTTCCAATCGATAATTGAATCTACTTCCTTGGTCACAACAGCAAAGATTCCCTGTCACTGAACAGGGAAGTCTTGCGCTGCAATCGGTATCTGCATTAAAAAAAGGTAAAGGGAAGATGTGTAGGCATGGAGAGGAAAAAGTAGCACCTGGGGAATTGAAGAAATTGATAAAATGTTTAGACTGAAGAAGACAGAAAAGCTTTGTATATTTTTAAAAAACTCCCTTTTGTTTTACTCGTGACAATTTTAGGCAACAGTGCTACTTTTTTCATTATTCATTGATTTGATGCACTTGTTGCAATTTACAACAAAATCTGTCCAGGAAAAAACTGCTTGACACCAGAAGTCATTGTTGTGGAAACTGGAGGAAACATTTAAAAAGGCAAAACAGATTTGCACGGATTTTTAACAATAGATAATTATTATGGAGGTAAATTTCTGAGGAAAAACAATCTTCTAGAAGGTAGAAATATGACTTGAAAGGTGAATATTTTTTTCGTGGTGGACATCTTTGACAGAGCAGAAGCTGAAAATTAAACCTATAATTTAAGTTATAAACAACCTTTTGAAAAGCTTTGGCAGTCTTGATATTTAGCTCACACAACTCAAGTCACAATTACAATCAGTTCTGGTAGTTCGAAGGATATACTTGCCTTGGAGGCGGTGCAACGAAGGTTCACTAGATTGATTCCTGGGTTGAGAGGGTTGTCCTATGAGGAGAGATTGCGTAGATTGGGCCGATACTCTTTGGAGTTTAGAAGAATGAGAGGTAATCTCATTGAAACATACAAGATTCTGAGGGGGATTGACAGGATAGATGCTGAGAGATTGTTTCCCCTGGCTGGAGAGTCTAGAACTAAGGGTCATAGTCTCAGGATAAGGGGTCAGCCTTTTATAACTGAGATGAGGAGGAATTTCTTCACTCGAGGGTTGTGAATCTTTGGAATTCTCTATCCCAAAGAGCTGTGGATGTTCAGTCATCGAGTATATTCAAGGCTGAGATAGATACATTTTTGGACTCTAGAGGAATCAAGGGATATGGGGATCAGGCGGGAAAGTGGAGTTGAGGTCGAAGATCAGCCATGATCTTATTGAATGGCAGAGCAGGCTCAAGTAGCCATAGGGCCTACTCCTGTACTTATATTCTTATGTTTTGACCATGTGCCGTAATAAACTTTTAGCACCATCTAGTGGGGAATAACATTGTCAACATTACAAAGTTTGACAACAGGAAAGGAAATACAATATCCATTTTTACATGAATGGAAAATATGATTATGTTTCAATTGATATGTCAACATAATTGATGTGGTATCCTAATTTGATCGTTTGGACATCTAGTTGTATATGTTGTAGTCATTAGGCTTTAGGTGATAACAAATGAGTCGAGTAAAATTGTGCTGTGTGATATTAACATTCAGGCATGTTAAAGTGCACTAATAAAACGAACACCCACTCCTGCGGCCATTGACATCTTTTGGTTAAGCCAGTTCGAGTTGAGTAGTGTATAGGTTTTATAACTATTTCTGCTTCGCAACTGGTGGTATTGCGAACAATACATATTGCACAACTTAAGTACTAGTTCAACAACAATGCATCTTGTCATTCAGTCATTGCTGTTGGAGACCGTATAAAAGTATGAGTCATATCCTTAAGAGTGTTGAGGTTGCAGATCTGCTGGAAAAATATATTGCTTAACATTTGGTCTTGTTTGTAAATTCTTTACTGTGTGTTTTTATCCTCCTACTAGAAATAAAGTTGGGCCACAGTCAATGTGCCTGTACTGCGAGCACACTGTTACAGATTCCTTAAATAGAGTAATCTTGACGTTCGTTGCAATGGAAGAAGAGGAGCTGAGTAGAGGCCAGCTATTCCCTATAAAGAAAGCTTTCTGACTGATTTTAGTCCAGATTACAGCATATGGGAGGCCATTTCTCCTTGTATCTAACTCTGATAATACATCCTGTTTGCATCAATGACCAAAGTTTGACCTTGAATACTTTACCTGCACATATGCTTGTTATAGAAAGTTAGAATATTTCTTGTGTAGCTGCTGTCACCTGTTGTGGAGACCCGCACTCCTTTGACTTTTTCACATGGCATGGTAATAGGACTAGATGTCATTACCTTTGGATTTCTTGTCAGTTCGTCCTTTAGGTGTAACTAAAGGTTTAACTAAGTAAATACAAATTCTTGGCTTTAGAAATATTAATTTAGTGTTTTCTGTTTGTTCTGAACAGGTTTGTAACTCGCCCAGATGTTAAAGAGAAAAGATTGCCAGACTTCTTGGATTGGGCGCTGACCTCATTATCTCAAGCCGAACAGACACAGAAAGGCATGGTTGTGATCGATGGAATGCTTCAGGCTCTGGTAAATACTTGATCACATGGGTCACTTTTTAATTAGGATAACTCTTTAAATACTGAATGTTTGAGGATAATCATTATTGTTCCTATGTAAAATATTGCAAAGCATGAGTCATGTAATATGAAAATTAGTACCCCTTTGTCTTCCCTTCCACTTTGAAAATACTTCTTTTTCTCTTTCCTCTTCCTTCCTTTGGTCTCCAAACATCCTTCAGTGACCAGTAGAACTCCTGGGCCCCTTCTTGTGCAACTGGTTGTTGGGAGGTGTGCAAAAGTGGCACAGGTTGATACTTCCTCTATTTATTTTCTTCCTGACTGATGGTTTATCTGAGTTTGGGAATGTATCAAATGAGGAACATGGATGTAGTTTGGCATATTTGCCACCGAGTTAGAAAGTTGTGGACTTGACCACATAGCCCAGATCGACACTCCAGCTGCAGTTAACAACACAGTGGCACTATTCAAAGAGGAGCAAGGAGTTTGCCAACATTCCTCCTTCAACCACCGTCACCAAAAACAGATTAGCTGGTAGTGAATGATTTCAAAAGTTGTATGTTACACGTTATAAGATGGCTTCATCCTACACAATAAATGGAAATCTGAATCTGTTTTTGTAAATAGACATGAGACCGTAGCCCATCTGAGACAAACTTAGTGGCTGTTCACATTTCATGTTGCACACTGATGGTATGCAGCTCTATTTTTAATACACAGACAACAATGGCATGCATTTTATAAATTGTTTGATTCTTTTTAAATTTTTATACTTGAATGTCGCTTGAAAAATAATGCTCAACAATACAGGGTATGATTCACCCAAGTTGTGTGTGACATAAATACTAATTTCAGATGGTCTAGAATGCATGAATACTATTTGCCCTGTAAGTGAAATGGCAGTTATACAAGTAGTGCCTCAGGGAATCTGCTGCCAAAATACAGGTACCAAGTTATTGTGTTACAATTGACAACTCGAGATTAACCATAAATATTGAAATCTGTCCCTTATGCTGCATTGTTAAAGATAATGGCTCAACGCTGACTGGAAAGTAATTGCATCTCCAGGGACTTCTTGCTTAGTTATTTGAGATTACTTTAAGGGAGGTTTTTCTTTCCCTACACTCCTTTTCATGCTCCATAACTCTTTTAGGACATAGGTTTTTTTGCTCGACTAGTGGGCCACATGAAGCAGGCGGAGTTCTTGTAAATCATCTTTAACTGAAAATGTCTTCGTTATACTTTGCAGTCCTGTCCCATAGGGTAAAACTGGGAATGTAGCTGACATACATCACACCCACAATAATTGTCACCCAAATTACACATACACTGATGTAATTTTTGTGATGTTTTATGGGTTAAATTGGTAATGCTTTGAATTTTTTTTTATGCTGCATCGATCTTGACGCGTCCTTATATAAATTGATCACTTCTGCATTCATTAGTTTTATTTGTGTTGTGTTAATAGATGCATATTTAAGTTAGAATTGCCATGACTTTAGTATGGAACTTGCAGCAGGAAAAATAGCCTGTGTTTGGATGAGTCAGGAGCCAAGATTTTCTGATTGTTTTTAACCTATTTATTTTGCACAGCCGGTGATAAAATAATGCCAATCAGAAAATCTAGGCTGAAGAATTAACTTCACCACATATCATTAGGAAGATGGATAATCATGTATTTTGTTAAATTATGCGATGAAACAACTCTTGAGTTTCACAATTTTGTAATCTGTGATTTATTTGAGAAAACAAAGGAAACTTGCTCCTGACATGACACTGGATAATGGATCCAAATTAAATTTACAGTACAAACAAGAGATGAAACTATTTGTGGAGTTTTTTCCTCTTTCCCGATTTGCTATATATTTCTGCAATTTTGTGCTACCTCTTGCTATCCGGGCTAGCTTCTCCCTGGCTTGTTCTCCTTTTTTGTTCTGAAAATAACGGCTCATGCCTAAGTAAGGTTGCACAGGTTCAGGTAGCCCTCTGGTACTTCGCTCAAGAGGCCCTTCTTCATGTAAGAGCCTAGATGGTAAGAGTCGGCAGGCTGACCGACCCTAGGCTCTTGTCATCCATGACCTTATTGTGGAGGTTTGCACTGACATCCTGGCTCTGACTGAAACTTGGCTCACTGGTGGTGATACCTAGCCCCTTACCAAAGTCTCCCCACGTGGCTATACTTTCCAATACCCGCCCCGCCCAAACTGCCACTGTGGCGGCATGTCTCTTCTCACCAAGTCACACCTTTGTCTGTCCCCCTACTCCTCTGGTACTTTCTCCTCCTTTGAGCACCTCAACCTATTTCACTCCTCAAGCCTCTCCTTTAAAATCCTTATTGTATACTGTCCAGCCCCAAACCCCACCCCAAGTTTCTCCTTGAGATATCCTCCCTCAACCTCTGTATATAGCTCAACGATTCCTCATTCTTGGTGATTTCAGTGAGCTCCCATTGCCCTCTCTCCTCTGAATTCACTGCCCTTCTGTCCTTCCTAAACCATCCCTCCATACAATTATCTTACCCATATTCACGACCAGCCCCTCAACCTCATTATCTCCCGTGGTCTCTATACTGCTGTGATTGCTAACGAGGCTATTTCTGCCCACTTGTAACCAGGGTTGCCCAATCTGTGTGGATGTATTTCAGGAGGTTTCATCATATGACCTCCCATCCCCCATTTCCCCGCCACACTGTTCCCACCATTGATCGCCAAACACGTCCATCCTTCCCATGCCAATTGGAAAGCGAACAGACCTGATTGGTTGATTCTTAACTGTTAGTCAAACAGCCTTTCTTTCTGATCTCCAATGTTTTAATAACTAATAAATGAAAGTGCTCAAACAAAAAATGAAAAACACACTTTTTTTTAACGCTGCTCTGATTTTTGTCACGGTTGTTTGTAGCAGCGTCCCAGAGATCAATCTTCAATTCCTGGGGCCTGCAGGACAATCATGAAGGGTTGGCAACTCTACTTGTATCCCTCACCAAACACAACTCCCAACCCCTTCCAAAAGAGTGACTGAAACACTGATAATTACACCTTACATACCAAAGTGCTTTCTAGTGTTCAGAATCTGAGTCATTTGAAAAACAAGTACTGGTACCAATGAATTAACAGGGCCATTGCATAACACGTTAATTAAGCTCTTCTGGTCACTTTGCTGATCAAGTACTTTCCTGCTGAGTACCTTTTACTGAGTACTTCAGCAGCAAATGTTGCTATTGAAGGGGTTTTATTGTTTTACAACACAATCTTATTTCTACCTCTGCAACATTGCCCCCTGCCACCCCACCTTAGCATTTAGCTGCGGAAACCCTTGCTTTTGTTACCTCTAGACTCAATTACTTCAATGCACTTCTTGATGGAATCCCATCCTTCACCATGCCTAAATTCCAGCTTTTACAAAACTTGGCTGCCTGCATCCTGTCCGACATTAAGACCTGCGCCTTGTCACCCCAGTGTCGATGACTTCTATTGGCTCCTTATCCCCCAATACATTGAATTTGAAATCCTTGTATCCTCTCTGGCATCCACTGGTCCTCAGACTCTAGCTTTGAGTGCTCCTGCCTTTGCTGTACCATTCATGGGAGAGCCATCAGCTGCCTCCGACCTGCATTCTGGAAATCGCTCCCTAAACCCTCATCTCGCCACTTCACCTTTGAAAAGGTAGGTTTTGAGAAGGCTTTTAATCAAGTTTTCAGTCTCCCCTGCTAATCTCGCTCTTCATAGTTCGATGTACGTTCTCTTATTTACCTCCATTTCTGGAGCACCTTGAGTTGCTTTGGCGAGTTGCTACAGTGCATCTTGTAGATGGTACACACTGCAGCCACGGTATGCCGGTGGTGGAGGGAGTGAATGTCTAAGGTGGTGGATGGGGTGCCAATCAAGCAGGCTGCTTTGTCCTGTATGGTGTCAAGCTTCTTGAGTGGTGTTGGAGCTGCACTCATCCAGGCAAGTGAAGAGTATCCATCACACTCCTGACTTGCGCCTTGTAGATGTTGGAAAGGCTTTGGGGAGTCGGGAGGTGAGACACTCACCACGGAATACCCAGCCTCTGACCTGCTCTTGTTGCCACAGTATTTATGTGGCTGGTCCAGTTAAGTTTCTGTTCAATGGTGACTCCCAGGATATTGATGGTGGAGGATTCAGCAATGGTAATCCGTTGAATGTCAAAGGGTGGTGGTTAGACGTTCGCTTGTTGGAGGTGGTCATTGCCTGACACTTGTGTGGCACGAATGTTACCTGCCACTTATCAGCCCAAGCCTGAATGTCGTCCAGGTCTTGCTGCATGCGGGCATGGACTACTTCATTATCTGAGGAGTTGCAAATGGCACTGAACACTGTAGTCATCAGCGAACATCCCCACTTCCGACCTTATGATGGAGGGAAGGTCATTGATGAAGCAGCTGAAGATGGTTGGGCCTAGGACACTGCCCCGAGGAACTCCTGCAGCAATGTCCTGGGGCTGTGATGATTAACCTCCAACCTTCACAACTATCTTCCTTTATGCTAGGTATGAATCCAGCCAGTGGAGAATTTTCCCCCCGATCCCCATTGACTTCAGTTTTACTAGGGCTCCTTGATTCCACACTCGATCAAATGCTGCCTTGATGTCAAGCACAGTAACTCTCACCTCACCTCTGGAATTCAGCTCTTTTGTCCATGTTTGGACCAAGGCTGTAATGTGGTCTGGAGCCGAGTGGTCCTGGCGGAACCCAAACTGGGCATCAGTGAGCAGGTTATTGATGAGTAAGTGCTGATTGATAGCACTGTTGACAACACCTTCCATCACTTTGCTGATGATTGAGAGTAGACTGATGGGGCGGTAATTGGCTGGATTGGATTTGTGCTGCTTTTTGTGGACCGGACATACCTGGGCAGTTTTCCACATTGTCGGATAGATGCCAGTGTTGTTACTGTACTGGAACAGCTTGGCTAGAGGCGCGGCTAGTTGTGGAGCACAAGTCTTAAGCACGACAGTCGGAATGTTGTCGGGGGCCCACAGCCTTTGCTGTATCCAATGCGCTCAGCCATTTCTTGATATCACGTGGAGTGAATCGAATTGGCTGAAGACTGGCTTCTGTGGTGGTGGGGACCTCAGGAGGAGGCCGATATGGATCATCCACTCGGCACTTCTGGCTGAAAACGCTTCAGCTTTGTCATTTGCACTCACATGCTGGGCTCCACCATCATTGAGGATGGGGATATTCATGGAGCCTCCTCCTCCCGTTTGTTGTTTAAGGTCCACCACCCTTGCTACTCTCGGTGCTTCTTCCAAATGGTGTTCAACATGGAGGAGTACTGATTCATCAGCTGAGGGAGGGCAGTAGGCGGTAATCAGCACGAGGTTTCCTTGCCCATGCTTGACCTGAAGCCATGAGACTTCATGGGCTCCGGAGTAAATGTTGAGATCTCCCAGGGCCACTCTTTCCCGGCTGTATACCACTGTGCTGCCACCCCTGGTGTGTCTGTCCTGCCAGTGGGACAGGACATATGCAGGGATGGTGATGGAGGAGTTTGGGACATTGGCTGAAAGGTATGATTCTGTGAGTATGTCTATGTCAGGCTGTTGCTTGACTAGTCGGTGGGACAGCTCTCCCAATTTTGGCACAAGTTCCCAGATGCTGGTGACGAGGACTTTGCAGGGCCGACTGGGCTGGGTGTGCCGTTGTTGTGTCTGTAGTCGTTGCAGAGGTTGATGGCGGGTGGTCCCATCTGGTTTTATTATTCTTGTTTTTCATAGCGGTTTTTTACAACTGAGTGGCTTGCTTGGCCATTTCAGAGGGCAGTTAAGAGCCAACCACATTGTTGTGGGTCTGGAGTCACATATAGGCCAGACCAGGTAAGTATGGCAGATTTCCTTCCCTAAAGGACATTAGTGAACCAGATGGGTTTTTACGACAATCCGATCATGGTCACCATTACTGATATTCGAGATTTATTTAGCTAACTGAATTTAAATTCCCAGCTGCCATGGTGGGATTTGAACTCACGTCTCCGGATCATTAGTCCAGGCCTCTGGATTACAATTCCAGTAACATAACCACTATGCTACCGTTCCCACCCGAGGCATTAAAGTTGGAGTGATCTGTGACTGTTTAACTCCAATTTATGACCATATTTCTGGCCTCTTGTGTGCTGTGGCACTTGTACTACTGGTTTATCTTATCGATCAGTCACTCTGCATTTGTTTGTTTGGAGTCAGGTTGATTTCCTTGTCCAGTAGCTGTGTTTATGCAAAAGAATTTCTTGCAGTAAACTTAGAAAGTGAAATCATGACTGCTATTATTTAAAACTCATCATTTTAATAAACAAATTACAGACCGTATTTATTCATGTACATCATTCATAAGAACATAAGAAATATGAGCTGGAGTAGGCCATTTGGCCCCTCGAGACTGCTCCGCCATTCAATACGATCATGGCTGATCTTCTACCTTAACTCCACTTTCCTGCACTATCCCCCATATCCCTTGATTCCCTTAATATCCAAAAATCTATCGATCTCTGTCTTAAATATACTGAACGACTGAGCCTCCACAACCCTCTGGAGTAGAGAATTCCAAAGATTCACCACCCTCTGAGTGAAGAAATCTCTCTTCATCTCAGTCCTAAATGGCCGACCCCTTATTCTGAGACTGTGACCCCTGGTTCTAGACTCCCCAGCCAGGGGAAACATCCTCCCTGCATCTACCCTGTCAAGCCCTGTAAGAATTTTGTGTGTTTCAATGAGTTCACCCCTCATTCTTCTAAACTCCAGAGAATATAGGCCTAGTCTACTCAATCTCTCCTCATAGGGCAATCCCCCCATCCCAGAAATCAGTCTGATGAACCTTCATTGCACTCCCTCTATGGCAAGTGTGTCCTTCCTTAGGTAAGGAGACCAAAACTGTACATAATACTCCAGGTGTGGTCTCACCAGGGCCCTATATGATTGCAGTAAGACATCTTTACTCTTATGCTCAAATCCTCTTGTAATAAAGGCCAACATACCATTTGCTTTCCTAATTGCTTGCTGTTCCTGTATGTTAACTTTCAGTGATTCATGTACAAGGACACCCAGGTCCCTCTGAACACCAACATTTCCCAATCTCTCACCA
Organism: Squalus acanthias; assembly: GCA_030390025.1. NCBI lineage: Eukaryota > Metazoa > Chordata > Chondrichthyes > Squaliformes > Squalidae > Squalus > Squalus acanthias. Next base: position 30,314,762 of record CM059447.1, on the reverse strand, counting down.
TTTAAAAAATACTCTGCTTTTCTATTTTTCCTACCAAAGTGGATAACTTCACATTTCTCCACATTATATTCCATTGCCACTCACTTAGCTTGTCTATATCCCCTTAAAGCCTCTTTGCATCCTCCTCACAACTTACATTCCCACCCAGCTTTGTATCATCAGCAAACTTGGATATATTACATTTGGTCCCCTCATCCAAATTATTGACATAGATTGTGAATAGCTGAGGCCCAAGCACTGATCCTTGCGGTACCCCACTAGTTACAGCCTGCCAACCCGAAAATGACCCGTTTATTCCTACTCTCTGTTTTCTGTCCGTTAACCAATTCTCAATCCATATTACCCCCAATCCCATGAGCCCTAATTTTGTTTAATAACCTCTTGTGTGGCACCTTATCGAATGCCTTCTGAAAATCCAAATACACCACATCCACTGGTTCCCCCTTATCTATTCTGCTAGTTACAATCTCAAAAAACTCTAACAGATTCGTCAAACACGATTTCCCTTTCATAAATCCGTGTTGACTCTGCCCAATCCTATTATTATTTTCCAAGTGCCCTGTTACCATGTCCTTAATAATAGATTCTAGCATTTTCCCTACTACTGATGTCAGGCTAACTGGTCTGTAGTTCCCCGTTTTCTCTCTCCCTCCTTTCTTAAATAGTGGGGTTACATTTGCTATCTTCCAATCCGCGGGAACCATTCTAGAATCTATGGAATTTTGTAATATGATAACCAATGTATCCATTATCTCTATAGCCACCTCGTTCAAAACCCTAGGATATAGGCCACCAGGTCCAGGGGATTTATCGGCTTTCAGTCCCATTAATTTCTCCAGTACTATTTTTTACTAATACTAATTTCTTTTAGTTCCTCATTCTCGCCAGACCATTGGTTCTCCACTATTTCTGCGAAGTTTTTTGCATCTTCTTCCATGAAGACAGACACAAAGGGCTCAAATTTGCCATGGGGCGGGCTGGGGGCGTGTCAGCTGGTTTTCGTGTTAGCCACCCGACTTTCTCTGCTCTAAGGAGAACACCTCAGCTTCTCCAGTCTCTCAGCACAACTGAAGTCTCTCATCCCTGGTGCCATTCTAGTAAATCTCTTCTGCACCCTCTCCAAGGTCTTGACATCCTTCCTAAAGTGTGGTGCCCAGAGTTGAACACCATACTCTAAAACCAGTGTTTTATAAAGGTTTAGCATAACTTCCTTGCTTTTGCACTCTATTCCTCTATTAATAAAGCCAAGGATCCTGTATGCTTTTTTAACGGTCTTCTCATCCTATCCTGCCACCTTCAAGGATTTGTGTACATACACCACCAGGTGTCTCGTTCCTTTAAAATTGTACCATTTAGTTGATATTGCCTCTCCTCATATTTCCTACCAAAATGTATCACTTCACACGTCTCTGCTTTAGATTTCATCTGCCATGTGTCTGCCCATTTCACCAGTCTGTCTATGTCCTCCTGAAGTCTGTTACTTTCCTCCTCATTGTTTACTACATTTCCGAGTTTCTTTCTGTCCCTTAGCCAATTTTGTATCCATGCCGCCACTGTTCCTTTAATCCCATGGGCTTTAATTTTGTTAACAAGTCTATTACGTGGTACTTTGTCAAACGCCTTTTGAAAGTCCATATACACATCAACCGCACTACCCTCCTCAACCCTCTCTGTTACTTCATCAAAGAACTTGATCAAATTAGTCAAACACTATTTATTTGCCTTTCATTTATTAGCCCATACTTTTGTAAATGCCAGCTAATTTTGTCGCAGATTATTGTCTCTAAAAGTTTACCCTCCACCGACGTTAGGCTGACTGGCCTGCAGTTGCCGGGTTTATCCCTCTCTTCTTTTTTAAACAGGGTGTAACATTTGCAATCCTCTGGCACCACCCCCATATCCAAAGAGGATTGGAAGATTGTGGCCAGAGCCTCCGCAATTTCCACCCTTACTTCCCTCCGTAACCTAGGATGCATTGCATCCGGACTGGGTGACTGAATAACCAACCTGAGTATACTGTATATTCTGATGTAGATCCAGGTGTCTTGTAGCCCACTGATGTTATACTTCTATCGAGACTACAGATCTTAAAAGCTGAAGCATAAGATTCACCTTTCTGCTTGTTTTTATGTAGAGAAGCAACTTGTATACCATTATTGCTTGTAGAATTTTTACCAAAATAACATTGTAAGATTTATATAAGTATGTGTATGGTGAAGGAGAGTGTCTTGCCGACTGAATAATACAAATAAGTCACATACAATAGTCACTTAAAATACTATGGATAAGCAATTGCCACTAGATCTGGCCTAGGTACTTTTTTTCTTTGAACTAGAAATTCTCTAATTATCCATTTATTCTTACCAGTCTTGGGAGCTTATTGATGATCTTTAACTGGGTCACCCCATTCCTTTTGTGTTATACACGGTGAATTGGGAGACTGAATAACCTGGTTTGAATATGATCCGGTGTTATATTGATGTAGTCTGAAGCATCACATTTCATTGTGATATTTTGATCCAGCATCAAATAAAGGAAATCCACCTGAGTCAAATGACATTGCTGTGTTAGCTCAGTTAGCTATAAAGGAAATTACTTTTTTATTGTTAAAAACCGAACTAATATTTCTCGATGAAACCCCAGTGCCAAAATATTAATGTATCATTTTATTGCATGTTTGCGAATATATATTGTTAAATATTTCTGGAGAGTAATATATTATCATCCTAAAGTACAGTATGCAAGTTAATGATTTAGGAGGAACAGTGGTACTTGTGCACTACATTCCTTTACAAAACAGGTGCATAGCCTTGGGTTTTGTTTCCCTAATCCATACCTGTAATTATGTCTGTAGCTGCAGCTTACAAATACCTATTATGCTGAACTATTTGCCTGGGTGGGGTTAACTTTTCGGTAGTTTGTTTCAACTTTTGCTAGCGAGTTTCTTAGCAGATATTTTTGTTTTTGTTTGTAAGGATACTTGTTAATATTGTGTGTAACCTTGGCAGTGAGTGTTGGCAGCCATTTAAAAGTGACCTGCAATAGAATTGAATGGATATTGTGCCTTCCTTGTAAAGCCCTACTTGCTGTCTCCCCACTGCCTCAGCTGATTTATCCAGTGAGTAGTTGAGCTAGACACAAACATCCCAATTTTGAATATGTGGCCTTTGTTGAGTATCTGATCTTAGGCAGGGCAGTGGGAGAGCACTATATTTGGTCTCAGCACTCCTGGGTTAGGGAGAGGAAAGTTGGCTGTGGTGGTTGCTTCTGCTCACCATCAAGTAACCCCTGCTGAAAGTGTGTGTGTGTAGTCACTGGGTGATGACAAGGTCAGACTTGAACATGATCCCCACTGTGGTCAAATAATCTGTCAATGCTCAGTATCTAGGCCCACAAATAACAAATGGCCACTTGGGCAAGCTCCATTAAGTCGATCAGCACCCATGGAGCCATATCCCAGTGAAGAGGCAGTCTTTCATAGAGGAGGAGGAGAAGGGAGAAAATTGGTGGAAAACCAAGCAAGAAAAGATTACTGGATTTTTGCTCCCAACTTAACATATTGCATCGCCTACTGTTTCTGGAACCTTCATGCAACGCTTAATTGATTATGGCGAGCAAAATGCCTTACTTCAAAGTAGCCTATAATAAACAGGGTGGAGTCTATTATGTGAGGCCACTTTTTTAAAATACCATTGGACAAGTGGCAAGCCTAGTCTAGCCTCTAATATTATAATCATGAAGGTGACCAAAACAAATGGGATATTTAAAATAACAGTGTCGCCAACCGGCCATATACTTATTATGCTTCAGTAAGTAAGAAATGGACAAGCTATTTAAAGGAACTATTGAGCTTATATTGAGAAACACTCAAAGAAATGCACATGGTTCCCTTGATCTCTATTTAATCTCCTCTGTTGCTGTTTTGTATCAATGTTAAAAACATTTGCAAAAAATAGAAGCAGCAGTCGCTTGTGGTTGATGTTTTGTGTTTACGTTCACCAACCATGTCTCATTGCTGTTTGTTGAACTTTGCTGCCACTTTTGCCTACAAAACAACTGTGACTACACTGCAAAAATACTGAATTGGCTGTGAAGTACTTAGAGACATCCTGAGGACATGAAAGGTGTTACATTAATAAGCTTTATTCTTTCTTTGGCTACAATAGGAACAGGTTTAGTTTGAAATTTCATTCACTTAAGTACACTTGAGCCTAGATTTACTGATCAATGCTATTTTGTATGGGTTACCAATGGTGCTAAATTAACGCCAATCGTAAAACTCAAGCTTTACAGTTGTCAGAGGAGTCTTTTGTTTTTTTAGTTGTGGTTGGATTCAGATCCAGGTTTCAGAAGTTAAGTGACTACAGTATTTTATAACTCACCATGCCATCCTACCCTATGCTGGCTGTCATTTCTCAACCATGTCCCTGAATTTTCGCAGTTTTGCCATGCAGTGCCTTGTGATCTTGTGCTATTTCTGATGCTCAGCCAGGGTCTGTGTCCTGCAGTGTCTATTTCACCTCGTAGCTTCCTCAATTCATGTACCCAGGATGGGAACACTGCTTTACTCTTTGTGTATCTATGTTCTTCCGGTTGCCGAGTCATTGTCTCCACCTCCTTCATATACTATTACAAATGTCTTCCTTCAGAGTCCTGATTTGAGTAACGTTTGCACTGTGAATTTCATTGTGACGACAAATTTTCAGTATCTTCCAAGAGATTTAAAACCGAAAAATGTGTAATGTGTCTGTACATCTATCATTGTCCACCAGTAGTTTTTGTATGCGACAATGGAAAATGTCAATCTTCATGCAATGTTAGTTATAACTTCCAATTTCCACATTCCCTATGTTGCTCATCTTTTCCATTGCATTCACTCCTTGCATAATTATGACTTTGATGTCCTTTTTTAGTGATGATAGAATATGGGTACAGGAAATAATTCACTATCCTAATTAGTCCTCTTGAACAGGCCTTTCTTAGTTGGTTGATTTTAAATTCCTGATCAAAATAAGTGAATATGTATTATAAAAATGTATCGCAAAAGTAATGCCATGAGTTGTTTGGAATAGTTTATCTGATTATATTGGGTGAAGTGACAATACAGATTTTGGCAGGGGGCAAAAATTGAAGGCATGACAAGTGCATGTCCATTTCTTTTTGTCAGTTTTTTTTATGGAGATAGAAGAGAAATTGTTGAGTACACTTTCCATTCCTCCTTTAATTTGTAGTTCAAATAGCAATAACACAGTTTATCCCTCCCAATTGTCTTTTGATGGTTGTCAAGCCGAAGATATTTTTTTTGAAGAGAAACCCTCATAACTGTAATATAAAAGACCCATAGACAATATTAAGCAAAATAGCTCCCTTCTCTCCTATTTGCTGCTCAAAACTGAGGATAGATTCCTTTTTAATTAGCAGATCTAAATGAGGATTTAACTATACAAATTTATTAAATATTCTCTTGTTTATTCACAGGCTCAACTATTCAAACATGGGAAAAGAGATGACTTTTTACCCTTTGGTATGACAATATACTTTGTACATCATATATTTTATTTTAATATTGGGATTTCACTTTTTGCTAAAATGAGGGAGGTAATTATATGGAGGGTTAATACAAAATAAAATATTTATTCTCCAGTTTTGGGTTTGTATTGCAGTTTGTGATGTAAGGTCGGGTTACATTTGGGGTACACAAGTGATCTTGAGTATAAAATAATGAACTCAGCTATCAGCTTTGGGCATTGAGTCAATTTTCTGTTTCTTGGTTCAGTAGTTTACAGTCATTCCTCAAGTGCAGTCAATGTTTCTGAAAACCCCTCTCCCCTGTCTCCTCCACCCTCACCTCCAACAACAAGTGCGAGGAGCTCATGGACTTCTTTGTCACTAAGATTGAGACCATCGATCAGCTCCCTCTGCCATTTCCCTCCCTTCCCCTAGCCCACCGGGTCAAATTTCCTCTGAGGTTCACCCCTGCCCTAGCCCTGAACTCGCATCTTTGTCTAGTTTCTCTCCTATCTCCCCTCATGCCCTCTCCGAGCTCATCTTGTCCATGAGAACAACCTCCTGCTCCCTCGACCCTATTCCCACTATACTGCTGACCACCAAACTCCCCTTCCTGGCTCCCATGTTAGCTGATATTGTTAACCGTTCTCTCTTCTTGGGTACTGTCCCCCTCTCCTTCAAACCTGCCGTCATCACCTCTCTCCTCAAAAAACCCCTCCGTCCTTGCAAGCTACTGCCCCATCTCCAACCTCCCTTTCCTCTCAAGTCCTTGAACGTGTTGTTGCCTGTCAAATCCATGCCTGTCTTTCCCGAAACTCCATGTTTGAATCTCTCCAATCAGGTTTCCGCCCCTGCCACAGTACCGAAACGGCTCTTATCAAAGTCACAAATGACATCCTATGCGACTGTGACAAAGGTAAACTATCCCTCCTCGTCCTTCTTGACCTGTCTGCAGCCTTTGACATGGTTGTCCACACCATCCTTCAACACTGCCTCTCCACCGTCGTCTAGCTGGGTGGGACTGCACTCGCCAGGTTCCATTCTTCTATATCTTAATCGTAGCCAGAGAATCACCTGCAATGGCTTCTCTTCCCACTCCTGCACTGTTACCTCTGGTGTCCCCCAAGGATCTATCCTTGGCCCCCTCCTATTTTTCATCTGCATGCTGCCCCTCAGCGACATCATCCGAAAATACAGTGTCAGTTTCCACATGTACGCTGACGACACCTAGCTCTACCTCACCACCACTTCTATTGACCCCCTCCACGGTCTCTAAATTGTCAGACTGCTTGTCCGACATCCAGTACAGATGAGCAGAAATTTCCTCCAACTAAATATTGGGAAGATGAAGCCATTGTCTTCGGTCCCCGCCACAAACTCCATAAACTAGTCACCGACTCCATCCCTCTTCCTGGCAACTGTCTGAGGCTAAACCAGAGTGTTTACAACCTTGGTGTCATTTTTGACCCCGAGATGAGCTTCCGACTACATATCCGCGCTATCACTAAGACCACCTATTTCCACCTCCGAAACATCGCTTGCCTCCGCCCCTGCCTCAGCTCATCTGCTGCTGAAACCCTCATCCATGCTTTTGTTACCTCTAGACTTGACTATTCCAATGCACACCTGGCCAGCCTCCCATGTTCTACCCTACGTAAACTTGAGGTCATCCTAAACTCTGCTGCCGTGTCCCTAACTCGCACCAAGTCCCGTTCACCCATCACCCTTGTGCTCCCTGACCTACACTGGCTCCCGGTTAAGTAATGCCTCAATTTTAAAAATTCTCATCCTTGTTTTCAAATCCCTCCAAGTCCTCACCCCTCCCTATCTCTGTAATCTCCTCCAGCCCCACAACCCCCCGAGATATCTGCACTCCTTTAATTCTGGCCTCTTGTGCATCCCTGATTTTAATCGCTCCACCATCAAGGATACGGTAGCATAGTGGTTATTTTACTGGATTAGTAATCCAGAGGTCTGGACTAATAATCCGGAGGCGTGAGTTCAAATCCCATCACGGATAAATTCAGTTAATTAAATAAATCTGGAATTTAAAAAAAAGCTAGTATCAGTAATGGATTCCAGATCACTGTCGTAAAAATCCTTTCACTAATGTCCTTTAGGGAAGGAAACCTGCCGTCCTTACTTGGTCTGGCCTATATGTGACTCCAGACCCACAGCAATGTGGTTGACTCTTATCTGCCCCCTGAAATGGCCTAGCAGGCCACTCCATTGTACCAAACCGCTGCGACAAAGTCAGCACTGTGGGAGTAATTTCACCACAAAGACTGCAGCGGTTCACCACTACTGTCTCGAGGGCAATTAGGGATGGGCAATAAATGCCGGCCTTGCCAGCGATGCCCACATCCCATGAACGAATGAAAAAAAAATGGTGGCCGTACCGTCAACTGCCAACGTTCTGGAATTCCCTCCTTAAACCTCTCTACCTCTCTTTCCTCCTGTAAGATGCTCATTAAAACCTACCTCTTCGACCATGCTTTTGGTCGTCTGCCCCAATATCTCCTCATGTGGCTAGGTGTCAAATTTTGTTTTATAACGCTCCTGTGAAGCACCTTGGGATGTTTTACAACATTAAAGGTGCTATATAAATATAAGCTGTTGTTGAAATTAGTTTTTTAACACTTTACACATGTCCTGCTTTATACTTTAAGGCACAAGTTATGTTGCAACTGAGGAATATCCAAATATTGCGCAAAATTGTTCCAGCATTGCCACAGCAAACGTCATGGCAAGAATATGATTTGTTATTAAGCTGCGTGTACCCATAGAAAATAAGTATTTTCTTCATTAGGCATATTCCGCACAGCTTGGGGGTTTAAGCCTAGCTTGATTTGATTCTGGGGAATCTAAGTGCTTAAACTGAATGTAAAGTGTTATGATGTTGTAGATAGTGCCACCCTTGATCCCCTACTTCTATATAAAGCCTGGGATTTGTGTCACAGTGCCAATTTGTTTTTCTCAGTTAATTACAACAAATTTAATTTGCATTTATATAGCCCCTTCAACATGTTCCAAACTGCTTTACACAGGGGTAGAGAAACATACTGATGAAAGGAAACGAATAAAGGGTGTGACAAAGAGCCATGCTGTGAGTGTTAGAGGACATGACTGTAACTTGGAAATATGGATTTTAAGTTTCTACGGGTGAAAGGGCTCAAGGAGCGAATTTGAGAGTAGGACCCAGGTAACTGCAGCCTCTGCTGCCAATGGTGGGGCATAGTAAGAAAATGATGCACAAAAGGCCAGAGTTGGAGGACTGGAGGGTGGGGGAGGGGATGCAAACGTGGAAAAGGTTACAGAGATGCGTTGGGGAGAGGTGATTGAATGATTTGGAAATGAGGATGTGGATTTTACACTGGGCAATAGGGAGCCGCTAGGGTCCACCAAGGAACTGTCCCATTAGCTTACAAGTGATTGGGAACCAAGCTCACTCGAAGAGGAACAGGTGGAACGTAGTGATGAACTGCCGAAAGGCTGTTTGCTAGACTAACCTTTGATGGTATTTTTGGCTGATGAGTCTAAAAACTACTCGGAACTTTTAAGAAATGCCAGCATAATTTGTGGGCAATTTCCAAAATGGGCATGAAAAGAAGGATCTCTTTCAAAAGCACTTTTCGGGCCATGATAAAACCTGCTACAACAGCTCTTTCATGGCACCACACAGGGTTTCTGAACCCCAAAACATTTCTCTACTCCTTGGTGGGTTCCCAGTCAAGGAGCTTTTACCTCCTCATCCAGTCTCTCGGCAGTGATTCACTGAATAGTTCTCACTCACGGGCAACTTGGATGGCTGGTCATCTACAGCTGTTCAAGTTGAAAGGCGAGCTACCCTCTTCCTTTGAAGAGTACACCCCAAGGTTTTGTGGAATAATCCGATCCCCCACATGATGTCTACACTGTCCACCAAGATCAACAAAATGTTAGAATTGGGCACAATTGAAAGTGTCTGAGCAAGAGAGAATAGGTTTCTGCTCCAGCTATCTCATAGTTCCCCAAAACACATTTTCTGAAGCAGTTCATGCCTTGGATTGGGAGTGGATTGGGTGGGGCAAATGCTAAATGTAATCCAGAAGCTTGGCTTTGTACTTAACTGTGAAAAGTTTGAGCTACGATCCACCTAAAGTTCTTTGGAGGGGAGGTGGGAGGTAGGTCAAACCAGCCAGCAGAAAGTTTTTCTAGCTGTAATCCAGGTTACTGTCTCCACATCCTGATTTCTCTTCTGCAAGAGAGCTCATGATGCCAGCAAAAAGGTTTCTATGGTACTTGGCCCGATGACAGCTTAGTTGTTGCCAATGCTTATCTGTTTATGAAGTTGCTTCACTTGAATCCGCTGAGCCAGTGATCCCTCCAAGAGCACTCCTTTATCAGCCAGTGAGGATCAACACAATCTCCGCTCGAGATCTCACACTGTGGTCACAAGGGAGCAATATTTTGCCTTATGACAGCCTCCCCCACAATTGATAATGGTAACAGGGGAATGGCCTCAGCAATTTTATGTGGAACATTCCTGGACTCCTGAAGGAGTTAGTCTGACCCACAACATCCCATTTGTAGGGAATTAGTGTGAGCCACAATATGTCAGTTGAAGGAGTTAGTGTGAGTCACAACATCTCAACTAAATGAGGATGTGTTCCAGCTCACTTGGACATCCAGCTTATCCCAGTGAACTAAAGTAATGTCGAGCAGCATCATATTTAATCTGAGCCTAGTAGGCCTCTGAATATATAGAGAACAGCCAAGCTAGATTTCAACAACACAAGGGCTGCCTTTCAGATTCCTGTTTTTAAGCACACCACTGGGGCAAAGCAAATCTGCCGCAATAGGCAAGAGTCTTGTGAGTAGGACACATCCTAGTAGGACTGTCATTACAGAAAACTACTTTGACTCTTTCTTGCAGTGGCAAACTTGCAATATATATTTTGCATTGATGAGGGATGACCCCTTTGAATTAGCAAAGTCCGTTCTTGACAGGTAGATGTAGATTACATTACACTCAGCCCCTCATGTGGAGACAAGAACATTCTTAACCAACACAATAGCAGCCATGGCGTCATCCATTTAAAAGAAAAAACAAGACCTAGCTATAAATTCATATTAAATTATATGATATAGAAACTCTTTACAAGAAAACTTTAAAAAGGCATCAAGGGGTATGGGGAGAGAGAGTGGGAATATGGTATTGAGATAGAGGATCAGCCATGATCATATTGAATGGTGTAGCAGGCTCGAAGGGCCGAATGGCCTTCTCCTACTCCTATTTTTTCTGTTTCTAAACTACAATGATCCCATTCCATCACAAGGGCTTGCAACAAAACATGAAAAGTTTTGTATAATGGTGCGCTACAAAATTGATTACCACACTTCACATGACACCCTCACACTGGAGTACCTCCAGCATTTGTTTAAGTCTCTTCTCTATTTGCGTTCGTATTGGGGTTATTTTGGTCATGACCATTGGTTTGTCAGAGGTTTACCTGTTAGTGTTCTGCTTCAAGCAAGCTATTGGATATTGAGCCCTGATAGACTTGTCCCTTGTTTCCAGCTGGGACCTTAATTTAGTTCTTCACAAATTAATGTACAAGCCATTTGATCCTTTTATTTGTGACTGAATTTCTTGCATAGAAATCTATACTGTTGTCAGCTTCAGTTTAATTTGGCTTTCTGACCAGGTAATGCTTTGGACTCACCTGGAGCTCCTATCAAAAGTTGCTTCTCCATTTGATTTGAGCCAAGAAATTGTTGTCCCATTGTTTGATCCAGTGCCAAATCTGCTGGAAATGAAATAGCATTTCAATTATGCTTGTAGAGTTTGAAATTACTATGTCCCTACTAAGTAGTTGAAGAAGTTTTGACATGTAGTTTCCTATGGTTCAAAGATCCAAAGCAAACTGGGGACCAAGCAGCAGATAGCTGAGTGAATGGTTAAGTGCATTCTGCATTTCTGCCATCTTGCAGAGAAGAAGTCCAAGGGGCAGGTTCCACCCATTCCACAGCGGCTTCCTGGGCATTGCTCAATCATAGAAGTATTAGAATTAAAATATAACATTTGGCTAAGGAGACAAATTGAGTTTGATTAATATTCAAATAGGTTTTCCCTTTTTATCCAAGTTAAACCAGCTTCAGACTCTGGAAAGTTTGCATCTGTGTTTTGAATAATTGTGAAAGATCTGTTTCTCCTCTAGCTCCCACGGTATTGAAGTGCCTTGATGGGTGCAACATTCCTGAGTGCAACCACAATATTCTTCGCAAACTAGGCATAAAACTCATTCAAAGGTTGGGCCTTACATTTCTGAAGCCGAAGGTTGCCAAATGGAGGTAAGCGCAAGCTGTGGAACTAGGTTCTTCAATCAAAAGTGTGGTCCTTGAACTGCACAGCAGATTGATATATCAATGTGTTGTGCCATTGAATGGTTGGTTAGTAATGGATTTTTGCTCATGATTACGCACACATGTTCTTCATTTTGATCCACCCATCAGGCTTAGCACTGAGCAAGGGTGAATCAACCCTGGTTTTTCTTTACAGTCTATCCAAATTTTGAGTGCAAAATACAAATTTCTTTTAAAATGTTAAAACATTTTTATTCCTTGAATTTCTACTTTCATATTAGATGTTGACTGTCTGACCAAAGATAAAATATTGAAGTTGGAGACCAGAAAATTGGAACTTATTTTTGGAGGGGGTGGGAGTGTAAACAAAACTGTTTGAGCACATTCCTAGTTCTTAATTTTTGTTTGGATTGTAACATGTTCTTTTTACCTCAAAGCAAAATATTTTTTTATTTTTAGATATCAGCGTGGGAGCAGGTCTTTGGCTTTTAACTTACAAATGGCAGGTCAAGGTCAAGCCACGAACAACATCTCATCTATACAGAAAATGGAATTAAAAACAGAGGAGGATGATGATGATGACTATGATATCTCTGGGGAGATAGAGAATGTAATAGGTGTGTTTATGAAGAGTAAAACATATTATCATGTGCAAATTGTTTATGGACTACCACCACCAGCCATATTAGACAGACCAGTTTGGCTTAGGCTTTTTGAATAAATGAAGAATATATAATTAAACAGATTGTAGTAGCATTTGTTTTTCTGAATTAATTACTTTTGTTGACCTACAAACTTCTGAAATGGGGTGAATTGAGAAGATAAAAATTGACAGATGGACAATAGGCTTTTACTATAAGGATCCTTTCAGAACTCAGATCTTTAGAGCAGTGAGTAGCTGAGCCATACAGACCAAGCGAGTCCCAGGTTTAGTACCCAACCTGTGCTGAGTTAGCTGATCACAGCAGGAATAGTCATAGGGATGTTACAATTAGCCTCAGGGCCCTTGGGTAAGGAAAGGTAAATTGGGCAGTTTCCATCGCTGATTGCTAAACAACACCTTTTGCTGGAAGTGTGTGTGTGAATATTGGGTGAGAGCATGATTGGGCTTGGCTATATTGCCCACTGTAGTTGAACAGCCTGCTGGCAGTCACTGTCCGGGCTCACTCCTGAAGAATTGTTACTTGTGAGGTATCAGAGGGCCTTGTGGAACTATATCTAAGGAGGCAGCACTTTCAGGAGGAGAGGGGAGCAATTGGTAGAAAAATGGAAGGGATTTTTTTGGTGAATTTTATGCTTCTTAAGGTGAGGGATGTAGGTGCTGCGTATTGGAACACTTATTTCAGGCACACAGTGACAGAATCAAGCCCTCCAAGGCTAGGTATAGCATAGTCAGATGAAGAGTAAAGCTCCCAGTACACTCTCAATAATGTGCCTCATCCTAAACCTCTCGAGTTCTCACAACTGTACCACTGACAGTTTATGAACTCTGAGACCAGCCAACCTGCCTTTGTTTCCATGTGCTGGTTGCTACTTTCTGTTTTTTTTGGTAAGGGTGATGGTGTGATGGTTGGTGTTGTGTTTTGTATATTTCCACAGATAAGTTAGATAGAAGTTGAAAGTAGCATGATTGACTCAACAGTGCAGCTTATTTATTTGTATTTGAAGTGGAAGCTATAATACTCTGAATGTGTCAAGTGTCTGCTTTGTTTTTGCCTCTATTACATTGAACACATGAATAATCCCACATGCATCACGTATATGGAATGGTGATCACGTACCATTGATATGATTAGTCACAGCGCGGAATGTTTAATGAGGCTCTTGGTTTTTGAATATATTCTTTTATTATTTTTCCCCTTTATTTGTTGTCTTGACTTTTGAAATGGTGGGTTTTAATCCCTTGGAGTTGATGTATGTCTATTTTTGTTAATTGCTTCCCCTCCTTCTCCTCTCTCTTGAAGATGTTAATGCCTGCTAGCAGATGACTTCCAGTACTTTTTTGTGTTAGTCTGGCCAGTTAATGTATAATTTAACCACAGAGGGTCTCACAGCAAAGCCTGTTCTTGTCCTCTGACAATCACATATAGAATGGAAATCATGTACCATTGATGATATGATCAGTCACAGGGTAGAAGAAATGCTCTTTCCCAAGCCTCTGTGTTTAATGAGGCTCTTGCTGAGAAAGGTTTTTGAAAGTATTCTTTTAGAGAGGAGATACCTTCTGTGATTGCACTAGAAGAGGGTACAGAGGAGATTTATGAGATTTGCCAGGACTGGTGAATTTTAGCTATGAGGAAAGATTGGATAGGCTGGGGTTGTTTTCTTTGGAACAGAGGATGCTGATGGGAGACTTAATTGAGGTGTATAAAATTATGAGGGGTCTAGATAGTAAATAGAAAGGACCTATTTCCCTTAGCAGAGAGGTCAATAACCAGGGGGCATAGATTTAAAGTAATTGGTAGAAGGATTAGAGGGGAGTTGAGGAGAACTTCTTTCATCCAGAGGCCTGGAACTCACTGCCTGAAAGGGTGGTAGAGGCAGAAACGCTCATCACATTTAAAAAGTGCTTGGATATGCACTTGAAGAGCCGTAACCTTACAGGGCTACGGAACAAGAGTTGGAAAGTGGGATTAGGCTGGATAGCTCTTTTTCGGCCTGCACAGACACGATGGGCTGAATGGCCTCCTTCTGTGCTGTAAATTTCTATGATTCACTCAAGCACACTATCCAGCAGGGGTTACTGGATACTGGCGAGGAGTATGATAGTACTCTGATTTTCCTCTCCCAGCACAGGGATGCTGAGGCCAATTGCAGCACCCCTACTGCCAAATGAGCTAGGTCAGCACGCACCAGGATCAAACCTGGCACTTTCTGGTCTGATTTGTTCAGTTATATGCTGCCTTTACCAGCGGAACCATTAGAGAAGCTGGAGTTCTTCCTTTCACAATTTGTATGTTTGTTATATTTATGTTTCCTACAAGTGAGTGGTCATTTACTGAACAAAAGCAGTCAGATTTATAAAACTTGTTTAATGCTTAACATCTGTACTCGACTTAGAAAGGATAAATTCACCTGCAACATTTTTGTACTAATTCTCCGACCAGCATTACCTTTGAGTGCAGCTCCACACTAGGAACACAGGATTGGTGAACTGTAAACTTTTACACTGAAGAAAAGGGTGCTTTTACTTGAATATTTGAGTAAAATGTTTATTACCTTAACATTTGTACGAGAGAGAAAATGGATGCTTATATTCTAAAAATGCTTCTTAGTTGTGTGAAAATCAACTGAAATTCATACAATGTAGTGATTGAACTGCCATCACAGAATTCACCTGTTGTGTTTTTTTTTGTGACCTTTTTCCAGAACAACTACTATTTGGATTGAAGGACAAAGATACTATTGTCAGGTGGTCTGCAGCAAAAGGGTAAGTAAGTTGCCCTGCATTAGGTGATAATTCCTATTTTATGTTAAACATTTAATTTTAATTTTATGGCGATTGTCTCAGTTGAGAAAAAATGGCATTGTAAGAGTAACTGATGGAAGCAGAGCCTTGTCATGCATCAAGCAAGGAAAGTCTCTATTATACCCTCTTCTATATGAGTTTAGGTAAACAGGGGTTGGGTTGGGGAAACAGCCAGTACAAGAGGTTCTTATGAAAATATTCATAGCGTCCATGAGAAAATGGTACCGGGGATGAGGGACTTCAGTTATGTGGAGAAACTGGGATTGTTATCCTTGGAGCAGAGAAGGTTAAGGAGAGACTTAATAGAGCTGTTCAAAATTATGAAGGGTTTTGATAGAGTAGATAGGGAGAAACTGTTTCCACTGAAAGGAGCGGTTGATAACTAGAGGACACAAATTTAAGTTAATTGGCGACAGGAGGAGACTTTTTTTTACGCAGCGAGTTATTATGATCTAGAATGCACCATCTGGAAGTGTGGTGGAAGCAGATTCATAGTAACTTTCAAAAAGGAATTGGATATATACTTGAAGGGGAAAAACTTGCAGGGCTATGGGGAAAGAGCAGGGGAGTGGGATTAATTGGATAGCTTTTTCAAAGAGACGGCACAGGCACGATGGGCTGAATGGCCTCCTTCTGTGCTGTATCATTCATAAGAGACAAACTATCTAAAAGATGCAAACTGGTTACATTATTTGAATATTAGCCAGGAGACGGGCTTTCTAAGTGATAGTCGTCTAGGTGGTAATCTAAATGCTGGTCTAAATTACTGATCCTTTGAATAACAATAGGCATTTTGTTTATAGATTTGGATCAGACATTCAGAATGGCTTCTGTTGTGGTCAGATCCATGTCAAAAGGAAACTAACCATCAGAAGGCTGCTATTCAAACCTTGTATGCATAAGTTTAGAAATAATTTAAATCACTTAATTGCCTGGCAGTACCTAATTAATCTCGAATTGAGCCGACTTCAGCAGTGACGCAAAGACAGACATATAATGAGGCAGCAGCCTTGGGCTTCTTGGTTCGCTGCTGTGAATTGTCTGTTTCATGGTTGGAGGTCAAGATGGGCTCCATGGAGTTACTGGTCATGTTGACCTCAATATTAACCGCCCCCCCCCCCATGATGGGCGGAAGAGGGTTGGGAGTTGAAAAAGTGAAATGCGCAGAACGCAAACCCAACCCGCCGCGCATGCGCCGCCGCCATTTTTATGCCAGCAGATTTCGGGGAATCTGAGTGTCCCGCCGTGAAGAAGTAGGATGTTAACCTATTTAAATAGGGCTCCTACAGTGCATTTGGGAGTCTGATTTGATGTTAACTGCTGCTGCACAGGTTTCCCTGGGGATGGGAAACTCGGCAGTGAAACGTAGGCAGGAGCTGCCAACTAACCAAGATAAGTGGCTGGTACAGCACTCCTTGTGGGCCAGAAAGAGCAGGAGTGCCCCCCTGAGGCTCTCAAGAAAGCCTTCGGTCTCCCCCGCCCCCAACCCCTTAGCCTCGATCTCCAACCTACCCCCAGCTCTCCCAATCACAGGCCTCTCTTTAACCCACCATTCCGTCCGATTGCCGACCTCCCCCCACCCCACCCATCCGATTGCTGACCTCCCCACTTTCCTGATTGCCAACCAGCCCCCCCGCTCCTGATTGCCGATCTTCCGTTTCCCCCCCACTCCCCGATTGCCGGGGACTGTCCCACAGTGCTGTTAGGTAGGGAGTTCCAGGATTTTGAACCAGCGACGATGAAGGAATGGACAGGATGGTGTGTGGCTTGGAGAGGTACTTGGAGGTGGTGATGTTCCCACGCGTCTGCTGTTGTTGTCCTTCTAGGTGGGTTTTAGAGGTGCTGTCGAAGAAGCCTTGGTGAGTTGCTGCAGTGCATCTTGTAGATGGTACACACTGCAGACAAGGTGCCCCGGTAGTGGAGGGAGTGAATGTTTAAGGTGGTGGATGGGGTGCCAATCAAGTGGGCTGCTTTGTCCTGCATGGTGCCGAACTTCTTGAGTGGTGTTGGAGTTGCACTCATCCAGGCAAGTGGAGAGTATTCCATCATAAGCCTGACTTGTGCCTTGTAGATGGTGGAAAGGCTTTGGGGAGTCAGGAGGTGAGTAACTCACCGCAGAATACCCAGCCTCAGACCTGCTCTTGTAGCCACAGTATTTATGTAGCTGGTCCGGTTAAGTTTCTGGTCAATGGTGACCCCCAGGAAGTTGATGGTGGGGATTAGATGATGCTAATGCCATTGAATGGCATGGGGAAGTGCTTAGAATTTCTCTTGTTGGAAATGGTCGTTGCCTGGCACATTTGTGGTACGAATGTTACTTGCCACTTATCAGCCCAAGCCTGAACGTTGTCCAGGTCTTGCTGCATGCGGGCACGGACTGCTGCATTATCTGAGGAGTTGCGAATGGCACTGAACACTGTGCAATCATCAGCGAACATCCCCACTTCTGACCTTATGATGGAGGGAAGGTCATTGATGAAGCAGCTGAAGATGGTTGGCCCTAGGACATTGCCCTGAGGATGTCCCTAATACAATGGAGGGTGTCCTCCGTGTGAAGATGGGTCTTTGTCTCCACATGGACTTAAAAAAAAAAATTCGTTCACAGGATGTGGGCGCCGCTTGCAAGGCCAGCACTTTTTGCCCATCCCTAATTGCCTCTTGAGAAGGTGGTGGCGAGCCACCTTCTTGACAACTGAATGGCTTGTTAGGCCATTTCAGAGGGTAGTTAAGAGTCAACCACATTGCTGTGGGTCTGGAGTCGCATGTAGGCCAGACCAGGTAAGGACGGCAGATTTCCTTCCCTAAAGGACATTAGTGAACCAGATGGGGTTTTGCGACAAACCGTTAGTTTCATGGTCACGATTACTGATACTAGCATTTTATTCCAGCTTTATTTAATTAACTGAATTTAAATTCCCAAGTTGCCGTGATGGGATTTGAACTCGTATCTCCAGATTATTAGTCCAGGCCTCTGGATAACTAGTCGAGTAACATAACCACTCTGCCACCATTCCGGTGCGGTGGTCACGCCTACCAATACTGTCATGAACAGATGGATCTGTGTCAGATAGATTGGTGAGGACGAGGTCAAGTAGATTTTTCCCTCGTGTTGGTTCTCTCACCACCTACCGCAGGCCCAGTCTGGCAGTTATGTCCTTCAGGACTCTGCCAGCTGTTAATGAGTCCCTGATGTTAATAAGGCCTTGCCGTTAAGATCGGCAGGACCTCCGTGTCCCCGGTCTTGCCGGGTTTTTCGGCCTCACCCACACCCTCTCTGCCTCCCCATAAATATTGGGGCCATAATGTTTCATCTCCAGTTAGTCATAAAACTAATGAAAAGAACTCTTCCATTGTTTTGGAACAGTTTATGTATGGTGAATGCAGTTCTTATATTGCTGGTTATATGCTGTGTTTTGCTGCTTATGTGTAATTATTAGTTCAGCTTGAACTAGCAAGAATGCTACCTCCAATCCCAGCTGTTTTGCTTATGGAAACTGCCCTTTTGCTGTGAATACAATTTAAAAGTGCTGGAACAAAGCCTGAATCATAACAATTGGTGACAACTATCAATCCAAGGCCAACAAAGCTGTTTAAAGTTTGAATTAGTGAAGCAAGCAGCAGTGATGATGAGCATTAGATCTCAAAGACCGGAACAGAGAGTAAGAATTGGCTTGTCTAGCAGTGGAGGAAAGCCAGTGCCATCACAAAGCTGGAATGCATAGACCAGGAGTAGAGAAGAAAATGGATATGGATCAAAAGTGGGTAAATGGAGTTGAGGGACACATAAGCCATGATCTAATTGAATAGCAAAACAGGCTCAAGACTGAATGGCTTACTCCTTTTCCTATGTTTAAAAAAACTCCTTAAAACCCACCTCTTTAACCAAGCTTTTGGTCACCCTTCCTAATAGCGCCTTGTTTTGCTTGGTATCCATTTTTTTGATTGTCTCTGCAAAGCACCTTGGGATTTTTTCTATGTTCAAGGCACCATGTAATTATAAGTTTTTGAATTCGACATGGTTACATGTGTTGATTGCTGTAAATGGGCAACAAACAGAATGCTGTTCGCTAATGCTGGTAGACCCACATCTGGTATTGTTGATCAGTTTCTGGAGGGCAGGAGTGTCGCATTCATGTAATTGAAGATGTTCACTGCATTTACTGGAGGATCGTCTGGGGATTGCAAACCAATGCAGGATCAGCCAGCTGACTGTGTTGGATGCTGGATTCATTGTTCAGGGACGGGGGCTTCATCAACCTGAACAAGATCAGGATGGCAGACTGTCCAGAGGCAAGGTATCTGCTGCATTAACTTTGAGGCAGTGGAGGCATGCAAAGAGGTAGTAACTCTCCCCCAGTGAGTAACTTGGTTTACAATTGTCTAGTGGAGTCTAGGTTGTGTGAGCCGAGCAGGACTGGTAACCCTACAAAGGGTTTGCGTGGAGGCAGGTGGACAGCACTTGAACAATTTGCCTGAAGAACTAACACACAATTCTTGCCGGCCAAGAATTGCCCGCATCCCGTGCAACATAGTGTATTATGAGAGTGTGGAAAGCATAACATGCTCGAGGTGTTGATGTCATGTGGAGCCTTTTAACTGGAAAGACTTGTTGACATTTTCTGGGAAGTTAACCTTACCTGAAGAGGTTCTCACAAGTGTGTCTAAGAGGCATCAGTGAGTAACTATCTTCAAGGGTTTGGGGTGGGGGGGGAGGTGTGACTAAAGCTTATTATTGAATCAGTTTAAATTTTGCTTGTTAACTGTACATCAGAAATAAAGTATTTTCTTAGAAGAGAAGTGGACATACACTTGTAAAAATTAGAAGAAGGTTGACCATGAGACGCATCACATCTGAGCCCAGTCTCAGCACATGCACACTTTTCACCAGGGATCATTCGTTGCTCCTCTTTTCCAAGGGCACTGATGCCAAAAGTAGCAGTTCTACTACCAGCGAGCTGGGATCAGCAAAGAAAGCACAGGCCATGGAACAAAATGATTGAGAAACAGACCCTTCCACTTTATGTGAACATTTGCACTACTTAAATAACAAGAAAAATGTCCATGTCCAGAAATGCACATGTTTAGTTGTGCCCAGAAGCACTTCTGTAGAAATATTGAGGAATTTACCAATCAGTGCTTCGAACGATATTGTTTATCAATCTACTTAAAGCTAATTTCTTAAATAGTTGCTAGCTGAAAGTACTGTAGCTGCAAGTTTTTAGTTTTAATCCCTTGATACATTTATTTGCAATTTTCAAGGAAAGGCTGCGTTTTCAATTATAAAACAAAATAAACTGTGTCTAAATAAAA
Source organism: Squalus acanthias (assembly GCA_030390025.1). Classification (NCBI taxonomy): domain Eukaryota; kingdom Metazoa; phylum Chordata; class Chondrichthyes; order Squaliformes; family Squalidae; genus Squalus; species Squalus acanthias. The sequence continues at coordinate 30,294,130 of CM059447.1, read as the reverse complement.
TGACAGAACTGTATTAATTCTAATAGACAAAATAAATGGTGAGAAGTTTTAATTTTGCTCAACTTTGCCAATTCTGATTTTTGTGGACTAGTAGCATTGTCTCAATTCAGAAAAAAATATAGAATTGTAATCTTGTGTACATCATCAGTGAGGCCACATTTGGAATATTGTGTGAATTTTTGGTTAGTCTACCTTCAAACGAGCATTGATGCATTGGAAAGGTTTCAGAGAAGATTTGACTGATGCTTTTGAGACTTCAGTATCTAATTTATAACGGCAAACTTACAAAACAGAAACATTTTAAACACAAGGGTCACATTCCACAAAGATTGAGAAGGAATGTGACCGATGTGTTTAAAATTCTGAAAAGCATGGACATTGTGACTATAAGTAGACAGATAACTTAGAGTGCAGAACTCCAAGACAGAAAAATAAACTTAACCAGCCTCAAGTGAGTCTAGAGATTAAAACTTTCTTTTTCTACAGAATAGTTGAACTGTGTGACGGAGTTTCAGCAAAAGCAAACTCGGTAATATGTCCAGTAAATATATTACTTAAAAACTGGATAAATGTCAATGAATGTAATTTAAAGGTATAAGTATAGAAATGATCAAATACGATACAGAATATGATGATTGGTGCCTTAGTTTCCTACTTTGATTCTACATTATAACAGTGACTACACTTCAAAACTACTTCATTGGCTGGAAAGTGCTTTGGGATGTCCTGAGGTCATGAAAGGTGCTATATAAATGCCAGTCTTTTTTAGTTGCTGAGATAATAAAAATACATTTGATGGCGAGTAGTTGGTCAAAGGTGAATATTCTGGAAAAGTGGGAAAATGTAAGTTTTATTTTTGGCAAAATGTGGCCCTGTGTTTATGCTCATATGCAATTTATGGTCAAATGGACTTGTTAGCTCCCCACTGTGTAATGTAATCCAAAGAACATTACAAGATCTACAGGAAACACCCCAGGAGAAAAGATACTGTTCTGAGAAAGCAACGACTTGTACACAATTAGGAGACTCTTAGGGCAGAATTTTCATTGACCCGTGGAGGCGGGTTTGGAGGCGTGTGGGGAGTTAAAATAGCAGATTCGGGTGTCCCGAACCCATCCCGCCCGTAACCCGCCTCCATGGCAGTTTCACAGGAGGCGGGTACCCGACCTGTGCTGGGAGCCGCCTCCCCGAGGCGGGAAGGGGATTAGTGACAATTAACTGCCTGTTAACAGGCAGTTTGTTGCCAAATCCCTATTTTTAGCCCTGAAGTGTGGGCTACCCGACGGCTCCAAACCATGCCGTTTTAGCGAGGCGGACCGAGTGTCTGCAGGGGTTGGAGGGGTCGATATGTCCGGTGGGCAGGTGAGTGATGGGTGCATGTGTGCAGAGGTAAGTGTGTAAGGTAAGTGTAAAGTGTGGAAAAAAGTTTTACTTACCTTAACTTCCTCCTGCAGGTGTCAGCCCTTCAGGTCTCGGGAGTCAGAAATCTCACCGGCACAGAAAGCAGAATGGCTGCGGAGCTGTCAAAAGCTGCAGTCTCTGCTTTCTGTGCTGGATTGATTTCTAACTGAGTCTAAGTACAGGGACTCGCGTTAGAAATCATATTGTCAGTGTTTGACAGCTTCACAGAGCTGTCAAACGCTGAAATTTCATCTGTCAAAAGCTCTTGACAGATTAAATTTCAATGGCTGATGTCACCTGTATCCAAGGGACCCTTGATTGGCCTGCTAAGCCCGCTGGGCGGGCTTAACACGGTCAATCAAGGGAAAATACAGTGGGTTGGCCACAAGTCGATGGAGGCGGGACTAAAACCCAAAAGGTGGGAGTCCCGCCTCCATCACATTCCCATTGACAAAATCCAGCCCTTTCTGTCTTCTTCCGGACACTGGTTTTTCAAATATTGTGCATTTTGTTTTCTAGGAGCGGCTTTTGTTTCAAACATACTTACCACTATTCATTTATGTTACTCTTTGGTGGAAGGGTAATAACAGGATCACTATTGTAAGGTTTTGCCTTGTGATTTCATTGCCCAAAAATACTCTGTTTTGGATCAATTTCACAATATAGACATTGAAGCAGTATCTTTTCATTCTGTCTGTAAATTCCTTTTGTAACAACAATCTGTGCAAGCAAGAAAGACTTGCATTTATATAGCACCTTTCACAACCTCAGGACATCCCAAAGCGCTTTACTGCCAATGAAGTACTTTTGAAGTGTAGTCACTGTTATAATGTAGGAAACACTACAATGTATAATTCGTTTGCCGACTCAAGAAAAGCATTTAGTAAAAGTGTTTCTTAAATTAGGCTCAATAATATTTGTCATACTACAAAGCAGGTTTGGAAATACTGTCTATGGAAGAAAGAGCTTACATTTATAATTGTGCCATTTATTTAGGGCTTCATGGCCAGTGAATTACTCAGAAGTAAAGGCACTATTTTAATGTGGGCATACGCCATACCAAATTTGCACACAGTAAGGTCCCACAAACAGCAAATGAAATAAATGACCAGTGAATCTGTTTTGGTAATGTTAGTTGTGGGATATATTTTGGCCGAACTACTCTAGAATTCCCTGTTCATCTTTGAATAGTGTCACGGGATCCTCCGTGTTCACCCAAACGGGCAGGTGGGGCCTTGGTTTTAACATCTCATCCGAAAGATGGCACTGCCTCAGTACTGCACTGAAATGTCAGCCCAGATTATGTACTTAAGTCCAGGGGTCATAATCTCAGGATAAGGGGTAAGCCATTTAGGACAGAAATGAGGAAGAATTTCTTCACCCAGAGAGTGGTGAACCTGTGGAATTCTCTACCACAGAAGGTAGTTTTGAGGCCAAGTCATTAAATATATTCAAGAATGAGTTAGATATATTTCTTAAAGCTAAAGATATCAAGGGATATGGGGAGAAGGCAGGTACAGGGTACTGAGTTTGGATGATTAGCCATGATCTCATCGAATGGCGGAGCAGGCTCGAGGGGCCGAATGGCCTACTCCTGCTCCTATCTTCTATGTTTCTATGTAAGTCCTTGAAGCAGTTTGAAGCCACAACCTTCTGATTCAGGCGAGCATGCTGCCACTGAGCCAAACTGGTGCTTGAAGGAGATAACTGCATGCCTTTCTACCAGAACCTTCTAGCTAGCTCCACTTACTGACTTCAATGCTAAACAGATTCTCTATTTCACCCAACGTTATGTCTATAAGATCAGTTGGCACCAGACAATTTTTGTATACTTAATTTGGTGAATTAAAACTACTGCAGTCTTCAAAGTGTGTTTTTTTTTTTTACATTTGCACAGTTGAGAGGAGTAAAAATGATAAAATTTGAATTCAGATGTATCTAATTATCTTCTACCCTATTTTAGGATAGGGAGAGTGACTGGAAGACTACCAAAAGAGCTTGCAGATGATGTTGTTGGATCTGTGCTTGAATGCTTCAGGTAATGATTTATTGTTTTTGTTACATTTTCCAGTTTTGTTTTGGTCCCATATTAGGTGACATAACATGGTGCAGTGGAGTAAACTGTATAACAACTTTGTTTCAGAAGTTCGACCCTATATTTTATTGGGAGAACTGAAAGGAGTTTAAAACTTGTACTGGAGTGGTATTGGGCAAGCCAGAAATTTACTCATGCTAACAACCCTGCCTCAGTAAGTGATGATTAACTCTGCATTTGAGCATCTGCAGCTGAAGATAGAGTTTCCTTAAGAGAAGAATTCCATCGGTAAAAACAGTGCACGGAACCTTAATGGTGGTATTCTATACAGACATGTAGAAATGATATCCAGTCATTTTTTAATTGTGTGAAGAGGATAGCAGTTAGATGATCTATATTGGTATTCTGCTTTACTAATTTTTAACTGATAATTTTAGGCCATTATCTGCTTTAGAACTGGGCCGTAACATTTGTCCCATTTTACCTTCAGAGTGACTCCTGACAATGAACCGGAAGCTACCGCATGTGCAACTACTTCCGGTTCGTTGGCAGCAGTTGCGTCCTTTTACCTTTCTGGCCCTTGCACCCTCGACTTTGGCTGAGGACAAACAGATGACTTTCCCTGTATTGGTTGAGTTCACCAGTACTGCCCTATGGTTAGCTCGTGTAAGATGTTTAAGTGTGATCTAAAGCAGACCCTAAACTCATTTCTGCCCCTTCCCCTCCCCAAATCAATAGTTTATTTGCTTCACCTCAGTACTATGCTTGGTTGTTACTTGGGAGTAGTCTATGTGTGAATGGGTTTTGAAGCTCATAAATGACCCTGGGTATCGGTCTGTGATATAACCGGTTAATGCGTTGCACCACAGGTGTTATAATTTTGGGGCATGGCTATTTATGTTGCCAAGTGTACATTTTCCCCACACATACATGCGTTTGAAGTATGAGATGTTATTTGCTATAATTGACTGGATTTATTAACGTGACAAGCAATAATGGGTTTCCCCAAAACCAGTTGTCTTGGTCCTTAGCCACCTTTCATCACACCTAGAAATTAAACAAAAGATTAAATGGCTGGAGGCGTCAATAACATTGCTACAAGAAACCCGCCGAACTGGAAATGAATACCTAAAGCCAAAAGAAAAATGGGTTGGGCAGATTTGTAGTGCTTTATATCCTTCTGAGAAGCAAGTGGTGGCAATAACTGTTGGTAATAATACTCTCTTCCAGGCTTGGTAGACTGACATGGACAAGAGTGAAGGCGTACTTCTAATTGGTGATTAGGCATCAGTTAATAAAGGGTCTCCATCAAACGAAACTAACACTTTTCTAAAGAACATTTTTCCTCACTGCTATGTAATTTTTTTGAGCAGGAAGGGTTGTAGGTAAAGAGACAATATTTATTCTGTGACTTGCAGTTCACCAGCCATCGAGTTCCATTTGTAATCTTGCATGCTCATGGGCAGTGCTTGTACAGATATATGCCTGAAATTAATATTCAATGTACAGCTGATCTATGTTACTTTTGTTGGAATTTCCTATCTTTATTTTCATTCGTTATATTAACAGAGCTATTGGATAACCTCATACATTTCTGTAATCCGCAGTCTCCACTGGCTGGGCAGACAATCACCATCTTGCCCATAAAACCTGGGGAATAATCAAAAGCTCATTAAAGCTCTGTGGGTAGAAATCTAGTGACTGTACATTACCTGTTTTATCCTTTTCATTTGAAATTAGTAGCCACTTACCACTTAGCAAAAATCTGTTTTTTTAAAATTCATTCATGGGATGTGGGCGTTGCTGGCAAGGCCAGCATTTATTGCCCATCCCTAGTTGCCCTTGAGAAGGTGGTGGTGAGCCGCCTTCTTGAACCGCTACTGTCCGTGTGGTGAGGGCACGCCCACAGTGCTGTTAGGGAGGGAGTTCCAGGATTTTGACCCAGCGATGATGAAGGAACGGTGATATACTTCCACATCAGGATGCTGAGAGACTTGGCGGGGAACTTGGAGGTAGTGGTGTTCCCATGTGCCTACAGCCCTTTTCCTTCTAGGTGGTAGAGGTCGTGGGTTTGGGAGGTGCTGCCGAAGAAGCCTTGGCGAGTTGCTGCAGTGCATCTTGTAGATGGTACACACTGCAGCCACGGTGGTGGAGGGAGTGAATGTTTAAGGTGGTGGATGGGGTGCCAATCAAGCGGGCTGCTTTGTCCTGGATGGTGTCGAGCTTCTTCAGTGTTGTTGGAGCTGCACTCATCCAGGCAAGTGGAGAGTATTCCATCACACTCCTTACTTGTGCCTTGTGGATGGTGGAAAGGCTTTGTGGAGTCCGGAGGTGAGACACTCGCCGCAGAACACCTAGCCTCTAGCCTGCTCTTGTTGCCACAGTATTTATGTGGCTGGTCCAGTTAAGTTTCTGGTCAATGGTGACCCCCAGGATGTTGATGGTGGTGGATTCGGCGATGGTAATGCTGTTGAATGTCAAGGGGCCGTGGTTAGACTATCGCTTGTTGGCGATAGTCATTGCCTGGCACTTGTGTGGCGCGAATGTTACCTGCCACTTATCAGCCCAAGCAGGAATGCTGTCCAGGTCTTGTTGCATGCGGGCATGGACTGCTTCATTATCTGAGGAGTTGAGAATGGAACTGAACACTGTCCAATCATCAGCGAACATCCCCATTTCTGACCTTATGTTGGAGGGAAGGTCATTGATGAAGCAGCTGAAGATGGTTGGGCCTAGGACACAGCCCTGAGGATCTCCTTCAGCGATGTCCTGGGGCTGAGATGATTGACCTCCAACCACCACAACCATCTCCCTTTGTGCTAGGTATGACTCCAGCCAGTGGAGCGTTTTCCCCCCCGATTCCCATTGACTTCAGTTTTACTAGGGCTCCTTGATGCCACATTCGGTCAAATGCTGCCTTGATGTCAAGGGCAGTTACTCTCACCTCACCTCTGGAATTCAGCCCCTTTGTCCATGTTTGGACCAAGGCTGTAATGAGGTCTGGAGCTGAGTAGTCCTGACGGAACCCAAACTGGGCATCCGTGAGTAGGTTATTGGTGAGTAAGTGCCGCTTGATAGCACTGTCGACGACACCTTTCATCACTTTGCTGATGATTGAGAGTAGACTGATAGGGCGGGAATTGGCCGGATTGGATTTGTCCTGCTTTTTGTGGACAGGACATACCTGGGCAGTTTTCCACATTGTCGGATAGATGCCACTGTTGTAGCTGTACTGGAACAGTTTGGCTAGAGGCGCGGCTAGTTCTGGAGCACAAGTCTTCAGCGCGACAGCCGGGACGTTGTTGGGGCGCACAGCCTTTGCTGTATCCAGTTTGCTCAGCCGTTTCTTGATATCACCTGGAGTGAATCGAATTGGTTGAAGACTGGCTTCTCATAGAGTCATAGAGTTATACAGCACAGATAGAGGCCCTTCGGCCCATCGTGTCTGCGCCGGCCATCAAGCCCTATCTATTCTAATCCCATTTTCCAGCACTTGGTCCGTAGCCTTGTATGCTATGGCATTTCAAGTGCTCATCTAAATGCTTCTTGAATGTTGTGAGGGTTCCTGCCTCTACCACCCTTTCAGGCAGTGAGTTCCAGATTCCAACCACCCTCTGGGTGAAAAAGTTTTTCTTCAAATCCCCTCTAAACCTCCTGCCCCTTACCTTGAAACTATGCCCCCTGGTTATTGACCCCTCTACTACAGGGAAAAGTTCCTTTCTATCTCCCCTATCTATGCCCCTCATAATTTTGTACACCTCAATCAGGTCCCCCCTCAGCCTTCTCTGCTCTAAGGAAAACACCCCCAGCCTGCCCAGTCTCTCTTCATAGCTGAAGCGCTCCAGCCCAGGTAACATCCTTGTGAATTTCCTCTGCACCCTCTCCAATGCAATCACATCCTTCCTATAGTGTGGCGACCAGAACTGAACACAGTATTCCAGCTGTAGCCTAACTAGTGTTTTGTACAGTTCCATCATAACCTCCCTGCTCTTATATTCTATGCCTCGGCTAATGAAGGCAAGTATCCCATATGCCGCCTTAACCACCTTATCTACATGTCCTGCTGCCTTCAGGGATCTATGTACATGCATACCAAGGTCCCTCTGATCCTCTGTCCTTCCTAGGGTCCTACCATTCATTGTGTATTCCCTTGCCTTATTAGTCCTCCCAAAATGCATCACCTCACACTTTTCAGGGTTAAATTCCATTTGCCACTGTTCTGCCCATCTGACCAAACCGTCTATATCGTCCTGTAGCCTGAGGCTTCCCTCCTCGCTATTTACCACACCACCAATTTTCGTGTCATCTGCGAACTTACTGATCATACCTCCTACATTTATACCTAAATCATTAATGTACACTACAAACAGCAAGGGACCCAGCACCGATCCCTGCGGTCCACCACTGGACACAGGCTTCCAGTCACAAAAACAACCTTCGACCATCACCCTCTGCCTCCTGCCACTAAGCCAATTTTGGATCCAATGTGCCAAATTGCCCTGGATCCCATGGGCTCTTACCTTCTTGACCAGTCTCCCATGTGGGACTTTGTCAAAAGCCTTACTGAAGTCCATGTAGACTACATCAACTGCACTACCCTCATCCACACACCTAGTCACCCCCTCGAAAAATTCAATCAAATTGGTTAGACATGATCTCCCCCTGACAAAGCCATGCCGACTATCCTTGATTAATCCTTGCCTCTCCAAGTGGAGACTAATTCTGTCCCTCAGAAATTTTTCCAATAATTTCCCTACCACTGATGTTGGGCTCCCTGGTTTATCCCTACTACCCTTCTTGAATAATGGTACTACGTTAGCTGTCCTCCAGTCCTCTGGCACCTCCCCTGTGGCCAGAGAGGTTCTGAAAATTTGTGTCAGAGCCCCTGCAATCTCCTCCCTTGCCTCACACAGCAGCCTGGGGTACATATCGGCCCAGAAATTGATCTCGCTCTGTTCCCGCGGGGGTAAGCCTTCCCCGCGATGTCTCACCTCGCTTATGCTTTTTCTGATCCAGCTCGCACGAACTTGATGTTCCAGACATCAGCTGTGCTGGGCTTGCGTATCCCAGCGGCGTAGTGAATTCGTGCGAGCTGTGGGATCACGTGACTCAGTTAGAGCCAATGGCAGCACACCATCTTCCATTCATAAGTCTCACAGCATGGCTGTGAGACTTATGAATCTTACACCCCCCCAAAATAACAGCTAAACCTCAATTAAATTTAAAAAAAAACCCATCACATTAATAAAATAAGTATAGTTAATTAAATTAACCATTTTAAATAAAAAATTAAATTTTTGAAAAAATTTAAAATCTTTTAAAAAGTTATAAAAATAAACTTACCTGTCTTTAAAGTCTATAAAAAAGATATACCTGTAAAAAAAAAATTCAAAAAAATACTTAATTCACTACTTACCTTCTTAAAAGCGGGTCTTACTCCTCCTTTTTACATTTCCAAAATCTTCCCTACTTACCTGCGCGTCCAAAGCATGAAGTGCACAGCGTGCGCGCAGCCTGTAGCGCGCACGCGATGCACCCAGGCCCCGCCCCCTTTTCGGAAGAGCAATTGCCGGTTTTCAGTGCATGCGCAGGGCATGCAGAAAACCGGCAATTGGAGTGGCAATACGCGAGAGTATGCAGTGCGTACTCTCGCGTCCCGGGATCAATTTTCGGCCCCTCGTCTGGGCCTGGGGATTTATCCACTTGTGATGGTGGGGACCTCGGAAGGAGGCCGATATGGATCATCCACTCAGCACTTCTGGCTGAAGATGGTTGCAAACGCTTCAGCCTTGTCGTTTGCATTCACGTGCTGGGCTCCACCATCATTGAGGATGGGGATATTCATGGAGCCTCCTCCTCCTGTTAGTTGTTTAATGGTCCACCACCATTCACGACTGGATGTGGCAGGAGTTTGATCTGATCCATTGATTGTGGGATCGCTTAGCCCTGTCTATAGCATGCTGCTTCCGCTTTTTAGCATGCATGTAGTCCTGTGTTGCAGCTTCCCCAGGTTGGCACCTAATTTTTAGGTACGCCTGCTGCTGCTCCTGGCATGCTCTCCTACACTCCTTATTGAACCAGGGTTGGTCCCCTGACTTGATGGTAATGGTAGAGTGAGGGATATGCCGGGCCATGAGGTTACAGATTATGGTGGAATACAATTCTGCTGCTGCTGATGGTCCACAGCGCCTCAAAGATGCCCAGTTTTCAGCTGCTAGATCTGTTCTGAATCTGTCCCATTTAGCACGGTGGTAGTGCCACACAACACGATGGAGGGTGAAGATGGGACTTCGTCTCCACAGTGACTGTGCAGTGGTTACTGACACCAATGCTGTCATGGACAGATGCATCTGCGACAGGTGAAGACGAGGCGACGTAGGTTTTTCCCTCGTGTTGGTTCTCTCACCACTTGTCGCAAGCCCAGACTGGCAGCTTTGTCCTTCAGGACTCGGCCAGCTCGGTCAGTAGTGGTGCTACCAAGCCACTCTTGGTGATGGACATTGAAGTCCCGCACCCAGAGTACATTCTGTGCCCTTGCTACCCTCGGTGCTTCTTCCAAGTGATGTTCAACATGGAGGAATATTGATTCATCAGCGGTAGGTGGTAATCAGCCGGAGGTTTCCTTGCCCATGCTTGACCTGAAGTCATGAGACTTCATGCGGTCTGGAGTCAATGTTGAGGACTCCCAGGGCCACTCCTTCCCGACTGTATACCACTGTGCCGCCACCCCTGGTTCTGTGGGTCTGTCAGGATATACCCAGGGATGGTGATGGAGGAGTTTGGGACATTGGCTGAAAGGTGTGTGAGTATGTCAGGCTGTTGCTTGACTAGTCTCTGGGACAGTTCTCCCAGTTTTGGCACAAGTCCCCAGATGTTGGTGAGGAGGAGGACAGGGTCAACTGCGCTGGGTGTGCTGTTGTCATGTCCGTAGCCGGTGGCGAGGTCCGTCCGGTTTTATTCTTATTATTGTTTCTTGTAGCAGTTTGATACAACTGAGTGGCTTGCTAGGCCATTTCAGAGGGCAGTTAAGAGTCAACCACATTGCTGTGGGTCTGGAGTCACATATAGGCCAGACCAGGTAAGGACGGCAGATTTCCTTCCCTTACGGACATTAGTGAACCAGATGGGTTTTTATGACAATCCGGTAGTTTCATGGTCACCATTACTGATACTAGCTTTTTATTCCAGATTTATTTAATTAACTGAATTTAAATGGTTGGATTTGAACTCACGTCTCCGGTTCATTAGTCCAGGCCTCTGGATTACCAATCCAGCAACATTACCACTATGCTACCGTACCCTTTCTTGACACGATGTTTGTACGTCTTTAGTATTGATATGCCTTCTCCAACTGATCTGCAGGAAAACTGCTGATATTTAGATTTTCTGGTCAAATTTCCTCCTATGCAATGTTATATTAATATGCAATGTAAATTATTTTTGTATATATCTTTAAAGAAGATCTTGCTATTCTCATGCATGAGGTTATGGTATGATGTATGCCAACTTTGTTACTGAATAGTAAATGTTTGCCATTCATTTTAAATCAAGATGTTGACACAGTTCTGGCTGCTCTGTTGATGTGAGATAATTGTCAAGCGTCAGTATTGAAATTATCCTTTTGATATGATTACAGAGAGCACTAATGAAATTAAACTTATTTTTTCAAAAAAACATTATTTTTATATGCAGAACACAATAAAATTCAGCAATCAGAAAGGGCTATTTGGCCCATTGAAGCATTAAATTATATTTTGAATAACTGCACTGTTTCACCCACCAGCTTGTTTGGTGGAATATTCCAAACTTGAGTAAAGAAACTTTTCCTGATATCTGTTCTAGATATACTTCTCATTAATTTCCATTTATGTCTTCTGGTCCTAAACTCGTGAAAGCTTTGAAATGATCATGTGGGTTTACTTACCATAACTCTTTAACTGCACCATTTAATAGTGTATATGTTTCAGTAAGGTTTCTCCCTTAACTGTCATCATTCTAGATGGTGATGCTTGAGCTTATGTATATTTCTTCTTAGCTAATCCGCTTGATACGGATCAGTTTTGTTGCTCTTTTCTGTACTGTTTCTCGTGCAGGTATATCTTCCTCCGTTATACAAATCCTATTATTTAGGCTGTCTGATATTAAATTACATTTATATTACAGTTTTCAGGAAACTGACACAGCCTGGCATGGTGGATGTCTTGCCCTAGCTGAACTGGGCAGAAGAGGATTGTTACTACCTTCTCGGCTCCCTGATGGTATGTAATAAGCCAGACATGCCTTTATTTAAAAAGACATGGACTTCCTTTACTAAAAATTGCAGGACGTGTTAAATAATAGCAGCAGCACGGCCATTTCACACTGTCTTGACAGTTATTATGCAGTACTTCGCTATATGAAAGAATATCTTCATTTAACTCTTTCTTATGCTTGTGTTTATTAAAAGGCCCTTAATATATCTCTAACTAAATTTTGAAAACAGTTCATTTAAGTTTATTCTTGTATGTAACCCATTGTACTTTTTACAATGTGTGACTCTGCTCCAATTTTTCCCTCTGATTTCCCTCCTGTGCTTCACCTCTCTTTAGGCGGTGACTCATCCTGTGGTATGGTTCCACGGCTGCTGGTTAGCCCTTTAGTATCTCTCCAAAGTAGCTATTCTCCATAGTGACTCTGGACTTTAGGCGTCAGTAAGCAATTTGACAGTGGGGGCCCACTCTTGCCTTTCCAAAGATCTATACCTGGAAACTTCACTGGGGTGGGGGGGTGCGGTGGGGAGAGGTCACAACAGTGATCAGCAGCTGGGAGTTGTGACCAGTTTTTCACTTTCTAACCCATGCATGATGAGACCAATTCTCGTGCTCCAGCCACTACCTCAGTTAAGATTAGCTAACTCAGCACAGATCTGGAATCCAAACCTAAAACATTTCTGGTAGTATGGTTTGCTTCCACACCAGCTGATACATTTGCCATCTGTTTTCATGTTGTTGTTTGATACAATAACTACATAACAATACTTTCATATGTGCTTTGTTTTAACTTGGGTTGTGAAATTCCTTATTTAACAAAAAACAGATTGCCCGTTTGTCAATATAATTAATGGCCCACTGACAAAATCTCATTCTCAGAAATCATACATTTTAATGCTACGTACCACAATTTCATCTGTGGGTTGTTAATTATGGAGAAAAACAGAAATTCTCCCATTTTTTTGTTAAAAGGAATTTGGGCCCTTGGGGGGGGAAACATGACAGTTAGTTGGAAAAATATTAGATAATAGTTACAAAAATGTCTCAATTGTTTTTTAAATTCCCTAGAAGTTGGATAATTACTGCAGATAGTGTGCAAGTGATTTGCTGACAGCCTTCATCTTTGTCATTCTGAACCAACTACTAGGAAATATGTGGATCTACTTGCCCTTGGCTTCACATTCTCTCTCCCCTCTATGATCTTGCCAAGATTGGGAAACCCTTGTGCAAGGCCACTGTTTAATTATCTTAATTGAGACTGGTAGTAACCATAATGCCCCACTTTGATAAATGAAATTTTGTCAAGTGTTCGATTTGTATAAAATTTCATTCTCCTTGCTTGTCTGGAACAATTTAAATGAACGAAATGCTATTAAAATATGTTGGTTGTCATTCTGAGGTTAGAATTTGAACATGCAAGTTGTACATTGTCCTGTTTGCTTAAATGAATCCTGCTGTGTGAGAGGAAACGACAGTGTCGCACAGGCATCACTGGACCATGCAGCAAAATGAGGGCTTACAACGTCAGAAACTTTCTCTTGCTGGATCCTCAGAAACTGGGTAATGTGAATAAAGAACCACATACAAACGTTTTTTTGTGTCTCGGCATAATTTTTTGGCGGAATTAAAACTCAAAATGGGGGAATCATTCTGCTGTGTAAAGCAGCTGTTATTTTGTCCTATCACCGTATCACTTTGAAATACTATTTATTTTTATCTACCAGCTGAATTTCTGCTTATTTTTTTAAAATAATTTTTTTTTTCCTATTGACATGTATGATCAACATGTATGACTTAAGTTTTTATACCCCCCTTGGTCACGTGCTGATTATTCATCGTCCATCTCTTAGGTTTCTATCTCTAATATTACGTCATATGGCAGAGTACATACACTTTCACAAGCTCTTCCGACTGCTTCTTTGTTTTCTCCCCCATAGTTCTAGGATGTGTTCTCCTCTGTGTGCTTTTGATGTTTTAGGAATGTAGGAACAGGAGTAGGCCATTCAGTCGCTCGAGCCTGTTCCGCCATTCAGTGAGATCATGGTTGATCTGTATCCTAACTCCACTTACCTATATTGAAATAGTCAGATTTAGTCTGGCAATAGCTCATTAATACTGAAGCTCTGTTGGACCTCTTCTGGTCTTGTAACGGCTACGATAACATAGTGACTGAATTTGCACTGCACCTTTTCCGGTGCTTTTATATCCTTCCCATAGTGTCCTGAACAAATTCAACATTATCATTGTTTTATATTCTGTGCCTCTAGATGCAAAACCAAGGATTCTGTTTGTATTCTGTATGGCCTTATGTAATTATGCTGCCATCTATTAGTGACCTGTATATCTAAAAAAACTGTGGCCATAAAATTAGAAATTGTGATTTCTAGACAACTGTGCACATGCAAGGTTGTTTTTGTGTAGCTGACGAAGCTCTTAAATTCACCACCCGTTGTAAGCAGGCCAGGTTCCAGAGCAGGAGCTTCAGCCCCAGTACAAAACCAGAGGTTAAAAAATGGAAACCTAATTTTCACCAAAGTAGTAAGGTAACTTTCAAAAAATGTTTTACTTTGAAGTATAATTTTCATGTCAGTTAGCTTCTTTCTCATATGGCTTTTTGAATGATTTACTTAATCTCTTTAAATACCATCAGTCAGTGAGAATTTTGTTTACAGTACCCATATATCTAATTTATTTAGGTGTAGAAAAGCTATTCATCTTTGGTGTGATTTAATATAATTTTAGTCTCAGATCCACTACGACATGGTATTAAGTATAATAGTATCCTTATTTTAAGTACTAAATAGGTTACTAGTGTTCAACAAAGAATAAAAGAGACCGTTATTTGTGAATGATAAATTATCTTTAATCCTGTAGCAAAAAAACATAAATCTTTACAACATAATTAATGGTTGAACCTCGCACTAAGTGTTTCCATCACCAACAGTTTCCCTATAATATAAATTAACGTCCATAATTTTTTTTCTGTATTTTAATAACCCTCAGGACTTGCTTTCCCCAGTACTTCAAGTGAGCCTAATAAAAACAGAATTAAAGTAGATTGTTTAAATGACCATCACAGTATTCCAAGCAATTTATAAGCACCAAAATAACTGTGTGCATGTGCATTTTTCTACTGGTCCTTCAGTCTGGATCAGGTAAGTGCAATTAAACAAGACTCAATGGACAGTTGGTTAGAACTGGGTCAATTTGGATTTTAAGGAAAGATCTGTTGATCATTTCAGTTGTCAGTTAAGCAGTGCAAATGTCAGACTTGAGGTTGTTTAATTTGCACAACAAAATTTGCAGTTACAATAACTTATTTTTTTCTTCTCATTAGTATTGGCGCAGACTTTTCATTGGTAGTCCACATAATTTTTATAAATTTAAGTCAGAAGGTTCCACTTAATGTCATGTGGCAAAACAAACTATCCCAGTATGTTTCTGTATATACAGGAGAAAATGTTAGCTTTAATAATGATCACTACATGATTTAAAACAAAAGTTAGCCCTTTGGGCTTCAGATATTTGAAATACTTGCTCTTTGGTAGCCTGTGGTTAATGGGCTACTATGAATTTCAACTACTGGCTTGTATGTTTATTTTGGTCAACCTGATTTCACTGCTTTCTGCTAATCTGGTCCAAATATGTAATCTGCATGTTCTTACAAGTGATTACAAGATATTGACCATAGGTTGTGCTGCAGAGGTTATTGAACTTTTTACAAAAAAGGTAACATACTTTATTGCTTATTTCACATGAGGTAGTTGTGTAAAGCAAACTTAAGCCAATCATTGTCAGAGATGGAATTTGATTGCTAGTTGCACTTTTTATTGTTTTGCAGCATGTAACATTCAAACTCCTGTCACTTAGTTATAAATTCATTATATTTAATGGGAGAAAAGTGAGCTCCAAACAAAAATGTTAGGTGCTCACTATAGGGTGAACTTGCACCATTTTATGTAAATCCATATCTATCCCAAAAAATATTAATCTTCAGGACAGAACCAGACCATACCACATACTGCAATCCAAACTGAAAATACATTGGCTGTTGAACTTTTTCAACCAGAAACTGTCTCTGTTGCACTATAATCTGTTGCTTTTAACCAACACCCAATATAGTGTGTATAATAACATTTAGAAGTAGGCAGAAAGTCAAAAGAGCTTATACACACCCAGATCCGAGGGTGTGTTATGCATCGTGGTGACTAATCCAGGCTTTGAAACCTTGATGCGAACAATGGTCGTCAACCTTATATGGTTTAGTAATTTGCTTAGTCTAATTATTATTGGTTTCAATTGGAGTTGTACCATATTATGCAACTCTAGTTCTCTTCCTCAAATTGAATATTCTGCCATAATCATGACTCTTTACATGTGTTGCCTCTGGTTGTGTTTTAACTGATTCTTCATGTGACCTTTTCTGACTTCTTGGTTTCTGTTCTTTTTCTATTTTGTCAAACGCAGGAGAATCGCAAATGTGTTTGTCTTCATAGCTGGGGTCCCCCAGACTGGTGAACTCCCCATGTGGCAAAAAAGACCATTCCTCATTACATTTTCCATTGTTACATACAGATAACTGGCAAAGAGCCACAGCAGCTGACTGCTTCTGTTTGTCATTACAGCTTTCAGTACTTTTGACAACTTTTAATGTTTGCAGGTTGCTGACGACATCTTTTTCTGTCTGTCCTTTCCATTGACTTGTTTTTTGGCGATCCTTGCCAATACTGAGGTCTTCCACTGAATTCGTTTTTAAGTCAGAATGAAAAGATTTGTTGCCATTAAAGCACTTTGCTTGTGACCTTGATTCTTTGGAAGTGCTGTCTATTTGTGGTGGAATAGAATCTTCAGGTGTTTGCCAGCCCTGTTTGTGTTTAGCTTTGACTGAAAGATTTAAAGGTACTTCCTGTACTATTGTCGAAGTTTGAAACTCTTTATCTAGTGGGCAGTTACTGCCATCTGAAGAGTTTTCACTTGAGTCTTGTGGAAGATTATTAGTTGTAGTTCCAAACTGCTTGTCCTGCTCTGTCTTTGCTTTACCCTTTTTAGAAAGATTTAGCGGGATCATGCTGGTGGAGCTTATATCCATAGGTACCAGAGTATTGCCATGGTAGTAATCCAAAATGGTAACATTAGAGCAAGTTGGATTGGTTGTAGAAACCTCATTGGCTACCAGAATTCTGTAAACAGAGTAGCAAAATATGATTTTCAGATTGAATTTCATTGCTTTTATATTTTTGACATAGAAACAACTTGTATTTATATAGCAATTTTCACATTCTCACCCCAAGGTGCTTCACAGCTAATTGTGCACAGAAAGATACCACAAAACAGTGAAAAAAATGACCAGATAATATGTTTTTGGAGGTGTTGATTAAGTGATAAATGTTGTTCAGTACACTGGGAGAACTTCCCCACTCTTCTTTGAATAACGGCATGGAATCTTTTACATCTGCCTGAACAGGCGGACAGGCTTAATGCCTCATTCGAAAGATGGCACGCTGACAGTGCAGCACTCCCTCAGTACTGCACTGAAGTAAGTGTCAGCCTAAATTATGCGCTCAAGTCTTTGGAGTGGGGTTTGAACCCACGACTATCTGACTCAGGCGAGAGTGTTACCACTGAGCCAAGGCTGCCACATAGATTAAAGAAAATCCTAGGCATGCAAAGCACAGCACAGATAGAACCTCTAAGGAGGTTAAAAAAAAATAGGTACTTAGATTTTAAAAATGGACAACAGTATTTTTAATAGCCTAATTTCATGGTTCACATACCTAAGTCTTTGAAGGTGGCAGGACAAATTGATCAAGCTGTTAAAACACTTATGGATCCTTTGCTTTATAAATAGAGGCATAGAGTACAAAAGCGAGGAAATTATGGTGAACCTTAAAAATTACTCCATAGGCCTCAGCTAGAGTATTGTGTCCAATTCTGGGCACCACACTTTAGGAAGAATGTCAAGGCCTTGGAGAAGCTGCAGAGGAGATTTACCAGAATGGAACCAGGGATGAGGACTTCAGTTATATGGAGAGACCCGAGAAGGTGGGGTTGTTCTCCTTAGAACAGAGGAGCTCAAGGAGAGATTTAATAAAGGTGTTCAAAATTATGAACAGTTTTGATAGTAGATAGGAAGAAACTGTTTCCACTGGCAGGAGGGTTACCGATTTAAGGTAACTGGCAAAAAATCCAGGGGGAAATGAGAGATTTTTTACACAGCGAGTTGTTACAATCTGGAATGCACTGCCTGAAAGGGTGGTGGAAGCAGATTCAGTAGTAACTTTCAGAATGGAATTGGATAAATACTTGCAAAGGAGAAATTTACAGGGCTATGGGAAAAGAGCAGAGGAGTGGGACTAATTGGATAGCTCTTTCAAAGAGCCGGCAGAGACATGATGGGCCGAATGGCCTCCTTCTCTGCTGTATGATTCTATGAAATTAACAGTATATACTAATTGCTTCTTTCTGAAAATGAGCAGTAATTTGAAGACTAAGTATGATGGATAATAAACCAGTCCTATATTTGGGTTATGCTTTTAGTGCTGATAGTAAAGCAACCCTATGAAATTACTTGGAGAGCTATGAGTTTGATTCAATGAATATTTGCTAACATACAACATGATGCCAATGCAGCAGTTAACAAAATACATATAAGCAATCTGAAGAATGTAAAATGTCTCCGAAGCAATTTTGAAAACCTTGTGATAGTTGCTATACCTGCTGTCTGTTCCTTGACTTTCTGGCTGGTCATATTGAATGTGGAGTTTAGTTGCCTGTGGATTCATGGTACTTCTGACTGGTCTGAAGTGTGTAAAGCTTTCTTCCAATCTGTTACTTTTATTACGTGTGCTTGAAACAAACTTGTTCGACAATTCACCAGAACTTTCTGAAACCATACTTGTTTGAGCAAAGGTAGTTGGGCTAGGTCGACCTGGAGAGCCCATTGCTGCACTTCCTGCTTTAGGGCTCATTTTTATATTTGTTCTTTGTGTTTGTGAATCACTGTTCATGTCCAATACTGCAGTCTCATTGTCTTTTGAATATGCGGTTGGAGCAGAGTTCTCCCATTCAGTGTAAAGCCTTCTGTGAGAGTTCTGGAGGTATAATTCTGGCGGTGGTGAAGTTTCATAAAGTGATGGATTGCCAACCGACAGGTGTGCAATTTGATCCCTGGTGGTGTTACTTGCTTGTTGAAGCTTCAGACCAAACTGGGGCATATGATATTCAGCTGAGTTGAGATGATGGACTCCATAAGGAATGGGAAGAGCTGAATGGAAATGCTGCAGAATCTTGTACTGCTCTAATGTTGATGGAGCTACATGTCTTGGCAAAGTCATGCCTGGATTTTGTAGGTGAGGTGGCAGGAAATTCCGCTGGTCAGGTGTGACATACAGTGGAATTGGTGGGCTGTCATATTCCAATGGCTTGCCAGTGAGGAGATAGGGTGAAAAGACTACTCCTAAGCCTCGTTCAGTGTAATAATGATGTGTATAATCCGGAATCAGTGGTGATGTGTTGGGAGGAATTGAACCAAAGCTTTTATTTGCTGCATATGTACTGGGAAGCTCTGGTGAAATTGAAGAAGGACGTGCTCTCCATTGGTCACCTGGGCTGTAAAATGCTGACTTCATTGGGATGGGAGATGCCCTGTTTGAATTTTCTGAAACAGAATTTGTGTTTTCATTGTCTTTTTCTGGTCTTTCGGTGGATCTCAGTTCTCCAACAGGCAAGAAAGCTGATGACCTTTCATCCTTTTCAAAAGCTCCTACTTTTTCAGATTCATTTGTCACAGGAATCATCTGATGTGGTTCCTTTTGTTGTTTCGTCTTTGTAACTGGAGTAAAAGCTTGATTGTCCGTACCTACATTTTCTTTCATTTCATTATTATTGATGATCTGATGACTGGTAGTTTTACCTGAAACATTATTTGTGCATTCTGAGCTTTGACTGGGTTTGCTAATTGGCGTCCTTGGGTCATTGCACGCATTTGGTATGCAATCTTTCTGATTGAGTAGCTTGGTCTCATTGGAACTTGGCTTTGGGCACTTTCCTGTTTGGTCCTGGTCTGTCACTAGTGAGATTGAATTTTCACACAAGCTGTACTTCATGTGGTTAAACAGGTGTGATTTCTCATTGCATGTAAATGGGCACTGGAAACACTTGTATTTGAATGGTTTTCCTGGAGGTCGAGGAATGTAGTGAGGTTTCTTTGGTTTGCGTTCTTTCGTGAGGCTCATTTTTGATGTTCTTGATAAAGACCTTTAATCACTGCTTCCCCGGGCCTTTGTTTTTTTAGATCCTACGTTGGTTTATTATAGTAAATTGATAATTGGAAAACTCCACTCTATTCGTTGTACAGGTAACCAAAATTTATGACTAAATCAGTACTGGAATAAGTTGCATGAGACTGTGGAAGAAAGAATGGAAATTAATTAACTTTACACAGGATGAGAGTAAAAGCCAGCACATTCCTTAAGACACACCTTTCAGAAACTTATATGCAAATCTGGCAGTGTGGCAATGGGCCACCTTTTGTGTGACGTTGAATACAGATGAAACAGTATGGTGCAATGTTTTGTGTAGTGTATGTGTTTAGTAATCCAAATTGAAGTTGCAAGATTCAAAGTATCCGTGTAAATAATGCTATTTTGGACATGTTGAAATCTGGTATATCCCATATTTACAGTTGTAGTAAAAAGTCATGCCCATATACAAGTTGCCCGTGTATATTCACAGGATATGCAAAAAGACATGAAGAAATTACTTAAACACCAGATTTTCCAGTTTGTTCCCATTCTTTAGCAAGGGCATTTCCTACAGTTACTAAATAGTTCAGAACTATATATTGTTTGGATAGTTGTATTTCATTAGTCAGCATGAGTTGATCAGTTACTTATTATTAGGTTGTGTGAATGTTGATTATTAATGCAGTGATAAACTACACTTGCAGCAATTTGATGCAGTTCTCTAGGTTCTGCGTTCATTCCATTTATATGGAGTGAGAAATTTGGAAACTGGCAGCTACACCAGAACAAAGGTTTGGCTCAGTTTGTTGGACTGTTGCCTCTATGTCAGAAGGTCTTGGGTTTAAGCCCCAATCCAGGACTTGAATGCATAATTTACGTTGATGTTTCAAGCACTTTGGGACATTCTGAGGACATGAAAGATGATATATAAAGGCAAGTTCTTTATAGAAACTGTCTACACACAGACTGTTATTACAAACCCACACTTGCCACTTTATCGTTCTGGCTGTGGATGATTCCTGATAACAGGGGAAGGACTGTACAGACCATTAATGCTAACATCATATTGCTATCTGTAAAGGAGGGTGGGAAGGGTTGAGAGCTCAGCCTGTCCACGGCTGGAATATAATGGCAAACAGAAAACAATTCCATCAGCACTCACCTTTGTCCTGACAATTTTTCCTTTGGAGGAACAAAACCACCTCAAGGTGGTTTTTCTTGCCACCAGAGGCATATATGCCATTTCATTCATATAACAATGCTGCTTCTGAAGACTGGACTATGTCCAGCGCTGTCATATAAATGGGGCATTGGACAGTAAATTCAGTTGCTCTTTGATTAAACAGTAACCTTCGTAAAACGTTTAATTCACAAATTTTTAAGATAAGCCATCACTGACACATGTTTCTTATATTATCATCTCTCTTTCCCTTCCAATGAGTTTTTTGTTTCCATGGACCTTCCTTCAGTTGGAGTGGCTGCATTTAGGGTTAGGATTTGTACTTTGACAGAGATTGTTTCTTGGTAGTGTTATCCAGGTGCTTTGATGGGGAGATGGAATGATATCGCAGTAACTGACGTCATTGAAGGGGTGCGATGTTTGGCAGGCTGATTGAATTATGACTGTAGTTGCTAGTAAATGCAAGATTGACTGGCATGGCTAACAATATATAATCTCACATTCAGTTAGATAAACAGAAACATTTTTTTTTGTGCAAAAATACTTTTTTTTTTACTAAATAACTTCCTCTTTATCTTGTGTGGATTTTTCTACTGTAGCAAACTCTATGTATCATATAGTCCCAGTTAGTAGGGAAAGCTTGTTTGGGTTTATCAGAGAAATGTGAATTGGCTTACTTGGGTTTTTATTCTCTCAGTGGAAAGCAAATAACATTTGGCTTTCCTTTTATCAGTAGCATTATTTTTTATAAGATGGTTACCTTTGGTTAAGCACCAGATATGTAAAGCTAATTCATGCTGAAACCTGGTTGAGCTCAAGTTTCACCAGCCTGATAAGAGAAGTGAAGAGATGTTTGGGAAATCAATGTATTGTTTCGAAGAGCTTGTTCACTTAGCTTGTGTTGCCAGCAAGGCCTGTTGCAGCTTGTCCTTATTGCAGTGTTCTGATCCTAGTTCATGAGAAACTCTGATAGTTTCGTTCTCATGGTTTGAAAGCTGTGTGATATGTTACCCCAAAGGCTAGATGCTTTTATTGTTATAATGAAGATTTAACTGATGTGTTCCTCATTACTGAGCTCTATGTGGTCTGAACCCCAAAAAATATGTTCTAATTAGTTGATTCAGTTATTTTTAATATCCAAATAACTGTAAGGCATATTTTAATTAAGTGTGGTTTCTCTTTATTAAAGAAATTGGGATCCATTTAGTTTCTGCTCAAATTTGTTTTCCGTATTTGGCAAAGGGAAGCAAAAGGCTTTAAGAATAACTTTTATAGAAATGGAAAAACCATTAGCCATTAGAAAAAAAAAATGAAAAAAACCAGCCTTCTGGACTCAACATCGAGTTCAACAATTTCAGACCATAACCTCGACCACTATCTTTTTTTTCATTTTTTTTCTCTCTCTCACATGGCAGCTGTCGATCATTCTACCATTGCCATTTACACCTCATCTGGAGTCATCTTTTGTTTCTTAACTTGTCCCATTACCATCTCCTTTTGCCTTGCACCATCTCTTAATGTCTCTTAATCTCTCCTGCCTGCCATCCTATCACAGACCTTCCCTTTTGTTCTTTCCTCCTCTCCCCCCTTTCTCTGCCCCTACACTTGCTTAAAAACCTGTTCCATCTCCAACTTTTTTCAGTTCTGAAAAAGGGTCATCGACCTGAAACGTTAACTCTGTTTCTCTCTCCACAGATGCTGCCTGGCCTGCTGAGTATTTCCAGCATTTTTTGTTTTTATTTCAAATTTCCAGCATCCGCAGTATTTTGCTTTTTTATTTCTTTGAGCTTGTGTCTTCTGTTACCATTGCGTTATTGGCTTATGAAGTCTGCGATGTAGTTCTACATAATGAGAGGAGCGATCCTCCCCACGCAGAAGCAAAATGTGCAATTTTATCATATGATATAAAGTGATGGTTTTACTGAAAAACAACGCAGTATATATTTACTAGAATGCAGTGTATATATACATTGTATTTAAAAATCTCAAATCTGTGTGCATTCCCTGTCTACAAAACATTGTTCCGTGTTGTCAATTTTTTGTCACACTTTTGTGTCAACTTTTCCGTCAACTTTTCCTATTATAAATTCCTATGTGCACATTTATGATAGAACCGTCTATGTTACCGTGTCGCATTGTAATTGCACCCTCCTGCCGGTTGTGATGCTATAGTGCCTCAGATTGGCATCTCCTAGCTCCTTAACCTCAGAAATATTTTACTAAAATCTCTCATTTGCATACTCTGGTCCAATTCTACCCTGCCCCCTCATCCTTCTTCACCATAACACTACACTTGGTCTTGACTCCTTGTGTGGGTCGCCCTCGGAGATTGGCTAGTATATTCTACTTTTGTTCAACTACACGTACACATTTCTTTCCTGATATTTTTACAGTGTTCCTTTTGATCTTTTATTTCTTTTTGGATATTAGTGCAGAGTTGGGTATGGAATGCCTTGGGCTGTGTAGTTATACAAGAAAACATGTAAATTGAACTGTTCAATATGTTTGGTACCTTCTGTGGATTGAATAATTCAAATTCAATTGCGAGGCTGCTGGGCAGTGGACTTGGAGGGGTTACATAAGTGATAAGTACTGAACACTAAAGTTCAGTCTTGCAACCTTAGGGTAAGTATTTAGACTGATTTGCTACAAATCACCTAGTGACAGCATATAAATCATCAGGCAATGGATGTTACTTCGAGATGTTGCAGGATAACATTTTAGTCACTTGTGACATTGAATGGATTCCAGATAGAAATTTGTTTTATCTTTAGATTACGCTTGTTCTGGATCAGCATGGTGATAACATTCCAAGGTTTTTGGTGCCAGCTTGTAAGATTTTACATACTATAGACAGGCTGGTATGTTTCCCATATCAATATTCCATTGGTACTTGGAAACCCTTTTATAGAAGTGGTTCTGTAATAGTGCTGGTTTCCATGCCAAATCTACCCTATTTGTACTGCAAGGCATGGGATGGAAAAGTGCACAATGGACATGCTCGGATGTCACAAATGTGACTTTAATGCATCTGGACATTTGAAAATTCAGGCCACGTGCAGTTAATTCAAAGTAATATTCACAACTTTTTCAGTCTAGCCAGAGTCTGCCTTGTTGCAACAGGAGGGTCTGCACAGGTGTATAAATCAATGGTGGTGATGTGCCACCAGTCAGAATGGGTACAACTAGACCCAAATGATCTATCACACCTACAACACTTAATGCTGAAAGCAAGAGCATTCGCTCATTTACACTGCAGTGTTGCCTCTGGTGATGTTTTCAGTATCTGTGCCAACCCTTTAGGATAAAGTAAGCATTAAAAGCTCTTTAACAACTCCAGAATGTCGATTCTTCCCAGGGGCAATTTTACTGAGGCTGGTTGACATGGAGTAATTGTATGTCTAATAATTAATAAATTAAAATGAACAGTATTAAACAAAAATGTATACTCTTGCGGAGGTTTTTAGAGTAATTAACACCAACTCTTGTTTAATAATGAAGAAAAAATAACTTGTTAATGTCTGTTATATGAGGAAAATGCTATATGCTGTTTTAACTTAAGTTTAATGAATAAAGGATTTACTTTGAGTTATGAATACTACAAGGGGGTTAAAAAGTATGTAATTCCATTTATTATTCCTGCATTGATCAGGATCTTAGTGTGTTTGAAAACGCTAGGAACAGTCTTCTCTAATCTGTAATTGAGATTCAGGTGTCGGTGAAATCTGCTTTGAACTTGGTAAAGTAAGATTATTCTAGCTGTTGTGTGCTATATCTTGAATGTTTCCAGTTCTGCTCACTTTAAGTGGGGAACTCTGTTTCCTAAACAGATCCTGACTGGTTCCCCTCAGTTACTTTGTTGTCATCACGATTCTGCACGACATTCACGAGAGAGGTTTCCCAGGGATATATTATATATGAGCTAAATTGGCCCAATGCATGTAAAGATTGCTATCTATAACAACTACTGTTTTAAACAGATACTTAACAGATTAGTGCTTCCCGGGATTGTGCGCAAGAACAAAGAAATAAATCGTTAGTTTGGTTTAAACAAAGTCCACTTGTGAAAATTTTAGTTTGGTTTTGAAACTAATAAAATATAAAGCAGTGAATTGCCTTCCTGGTGGAAGCAACTGGAATGCCATACATGGCTGAATTTATTCAAATTATAATGAGCTGAAAAGAGCACGTTATTTGAAAAGCAAGTAGTAACATGCCAAAAGAAAAGGTGATCACATAATGTTTTTTGGACTCTGAAAATTGTGAATTGGAAGACCGTTGAGCTGTTGCACTGAGAGATAGATGCTAGTGGGAAGAGTTGGGATACGTAGTAATGTCCTAAATCTGATTTATCTGCAATAATTACAGTCCTCAGTAATGTGCTCTCATAAACTACAGAATTAGAAAGTTTTAGTGCTATTTTATTTGGAATGCTCAATTTATATTTAAGGCCTACAACCCTTGAGGAAATATAGATTAAAAAGAAGAAAACAGCAAATTCTGGAAATCTGAAATAAAAGCAGAAATTAATAATATTACAGCAGGCCAGTCAGCATCTGTAAAGAGAAAAATATGTTGGTCATCTTTACAGATGCTGACTGACTGACCTGTTGTGTCTTTCCAGTATTTTCTATTTTTGTTATTTTTAGAGATGTAGTCTGTTGGTTCATTGAAAACAATTTTTTTTATATAACTGTTCCAAAAGCAGCCCAAAAAGTGAATTTGAAGGTTCATCGCGTCAGGGCATGTTTTGTTCAGAGTATTCTAGCATTTGCGGTGCCAGCTGAATAATTTCATTTTGGGAGTTAACTTAACTCAAAACATTTTTGTGGTCATACTGCATTGTAAAACATCAACCGTATGAAGATACACTGCCACAACTACATTATAAGTGTGTTTTCAGTGTAAAAGGGTGTCCAAAGATCCCATGGTGGCCTAGTTGGTAAAGTCAGTGTGGTTCTTTAACCATAGAGACCAGAAGGTCGCAAGTTCAATTCTTGGTCTGTGGTCACTCAGTTGATCTCAGTTGCGAAAGTAGTAGGGTGCTACATCTGGCCTCCCTGGCCCTGGCCCAGGGAAGAGACAATTCACCCAGGGCTCTTGTACCTGATTGTTATCCACTCATCTCTGCTAGAAAATTATGCATGTTTCGGACATTTTGTGAGGGCTGGATCAAGCTCAGATTATTGTCCCCACAGTCGAATAGCTTACTGCCACTCACTGTTTAGGCTGACACCTGATGAATGGGCACTTGGGTGAGATGCCACAGGGCACCTGATGCCCATGGGATTGCAGTCCCACAGAAGTTACCAAAATGGCCTAAAACTTGTAAAACCAATGTTTCTACGTCTTTGGGTTGTGTTTATAATTTGGCATATTTTTAATATGACCATATCTTTGAGTAGTTAAATATCCATTTTAGATTATAAAATGACACATCTTTTGTTTAATGCAACATTTGCAAAAATGCACAAGCTACAAATTTTCTTAAGTCAAATTATAAAAAATGTATAATATATAAAAAGTATAGACAATGTGCAGTTGAGAGTATAATTTGATTGTTTTTCACTACAATCTCTATCCCTTTTATATAAAAGATCGTGTTTTATTGCCCTTTAACTCTCCCCACAGCACTATCCCTCTTCCTACAGCATTACTTCTCTTCCTGACCCCTCCTATTTGGCGTGCCTCTTGAATGCTGCTCTCATATACGTCTTTGAGATGTGTACGTCTCAAAGACGTATATGAGAGCAGGCAGGGTGGCTCGCCCTTCATTTCTCCTCCCTCCCTGCAGGGAAGCACTTAGCTTCTGCTTGTGCCACCCACTGATGGCATGTCCAACTTGTTCTATTTTTGATTTTGGTGCTGAAATTGTACTCTGCACAGAAATGGGCTCCCAGCTATTTAGTTGGGTGCAGTTTAAAGGTCAGGAATGATAATGCATTTCTGAACCACCCAAAGTAAAAATTACTCCCTTTTTCTACCAGGCAGGATGTGTCCAAAGAAGGCAAAGATCTGATTGATTGATGCAAGTTACCTTGTTTGGGCACAGGTTAACCTTTTACATTCTGGAAAGGAAAGTTAAACTGTTTTTAGACGTGCTTTGACTAATCATCTACCTGTTTCCAGTTTTACTTCTAAAACCAGTTTACAGAACATCATCTTTACGTGGATGACTCTCGCCCTCATCACTTTAGACATTTTGCATGCCATGATCAATTAAAGTTAATGCCCGAGGCTAACAGATAATCTTGTACAAGAGCTTTGTTGACTGAAAGTACTGGTTTAGTTTGAGTAGTATTGGCATTTTTTGTAGTTATATGAGAAATATAATCAACTACTCTGCTAAAACTGTTTTAAAATATAAGCAAAGGTTATTTTATTAAGATGGGAAGACCAATACTAAACCAGTTTTAAGCTGAGAAATCTATTCCTTTATAAATTGAATGTAGTTCATACTTCTTTTCAGTGAAGCTTCCCTTTCTTGTCTGTCGGTGCCCTGCAATATTAACTGTCTGAAAGAGTAGATAGGGGAACTGCTTCTAATGCTACTTTGTAACCAGTCTCTAGGAGGTGCACAAGAACAGTTCAAGGTGACTTGCTCTCTGACGTTTCTCATTCTTCAACTCTCCAGTGTTCTCCAACCCCACTCCCAGCACACTCAGAGATTGAGAACGTGCTTATTTTGAGCATTTCCTGGGTAAGTTTTTGTGGCGTAGAATATTGGTACACTTAAGGTTTTAGGCACTTTTCTAATTGTAATGCTGCAAGCCAACATAAACCAAAATTGGAAAGAAAACTTGATTGAATCTGAATGGATAAACTGTATTTAAGTAACTTGTCACACCACCTGAATACCTGTTTTCTGTAAAATACATATTCTGTATTTCACAAGTTATCTGTGTGTTCATCTCCTGTTGGCTCATTTCTGTGCCTGGAGGACAGAATGACGGTGAATGTGGAGATTTAGATGCTGGTTCCTGGAGTGGGTGTGTATGTGCTGACACAGACTTTAACCTTACTGTAGCACAGGTGCATGAGAAACAATTCTCCTTTTTGGGAAAAAACATGTTTTTCTTACCTGCAGTCTGTGTGTTTTGAATCTTACTATATCTACCAAAATCTATAAATTGCTTCTGATTTTTTTTCTTTCAAATTCTTAATATAGCACGTTGTGTTGATTACCAACTAAGATTATAAAATGAGGACTTTAAAACGAACTATCTTCAGATCTAAAAAGTCTGCTTTTGAGTTGTGTGATACCACGGTATGTTTACAAGTTAATAGCTCTTGTTACCAATTATTAATTTTTTTCCAGGGCTTTTTTTGCCTTCCTAATGGGCTGGTGTGCCAGTAAATGAATAAAAGGATCCCCATAAATTCTTTTTAAACATCTCTTTGCCATATCCCAAAACACTTCACAAAATAATGGTTTGGTTTAATTTGAAATTATGTGGAAGATGAATCATATCTCCATCTGATTAAAGCTTTTAATAACATATAATATGTGTTAGACAGTAATGTAAGTTGTGTTAATTAGTAAACGCCATTGCTGACCATTGAGACTTTAGAGAATTGAGGTTTTGGTAAATATATTTTTTAGTCCGTGCATAATGTATTACATTATTTATTATACAACTACAATTTACTAAGTTCATATTGATAGTTATTCTTATGCTGAAATCATGTTGTAACTAACTTTATTGTAAGAGAATCATTAAAAAATAATTTTTAAAAATCATAAAGCACTTACCTTATATACATTGAGGGCAGTGTGCTTTTTGTTGATTACTATTGTTGCAATGACTATCCTGCACTGAAGCAAAGTATGTGCTCTCCTTGATTGCTAGGTGAAAATGAAGCCAGCAGTTGCAATAGGAGGGACTATAAGTGAAGGAGTTGGGCCCTGAGGGTATGGAGATGCACCTGATGTTATTCCTGCCCCAAGCAATGATTCATGTGTTTCTATCCAGTTACAGCTTTCTTCCCGTATTACCTCAGCACCTGATTTGCAAAGCAAAATTGTTTTGGTTTCTACTGGCCATTTTACAGCAAGCAGTCATGTTTACACAAACTTGAACTTTTGTGGTGTAAGCAAGCACTTTTGTTTAAACTGTAATTCTGCTTACACTGGTCTTTTGTTTATATATATTTTTCCTTCCCCTTCCTCAAACTCCTTAAACTGCTTTAAAAAATCTACCTGTTTAAATACATTTATTACGTTTGCAGAATGTATTACACCTTACCAAACTAGTTTTGTCAGCTAAGTTTATATTCCATTGGTACAGTTTAGTGCTTAAGCTCCTTCTGAAAATACTAAGCATACTCCAAAATGTCCACATTGTATTGTACGGAGAAATCCTTGCAGCCCCTATTCACTGTGGTTATCTTTTAACATTTTCTTTTAATTATGTTTTGTTTTGTAAAGCAAAATGAGCATTCATAATGACAGACCCTATCTCGATAACATTGTCTTTCCTAGGCATACAGCATGTCTATTAAGGGGATGTGTTAAGAGGATGTTTTCTGTGGTTTCCAGGCTAATGACTAAACTGCACGTGTTCTATCCAGCAACAGGTACAAAGTATTTCAGATGAAAATCTATGCAGGTGTGGATATTCTTCAAATCTGTTTTGCAGGTGATTTGGTGATGCAACCTGTTAGTATACTGATGTGGCTTCTATCATAGTCTAGGCTTAGTGGTAGCACTCTTGCCTCGGAAGGTTGTGGGTTCAAGTTGCACTCCAGAGACTTGTGCACATATTCGAGGCTGACATTACTGCTATACTGTGGGAGTGCTGCGCTATCGGAGATGCTGTCTTTTGGATGAAATGTTGAACAGAGTCCCTATCTGCCTGCTTCGGTGGGAGTAAAAGATCTCATGGTACTATTTGAAGAACAAAGGAGTGCTACTGGTGTCTTGGCTAACATTTATTTCTCAATCAATACCTCCTAAAACAGATTATTTTTCGCATTTGTTGGACCTTGCTGTGTACAGGAAACTCTCGTTTAAACGGCACCTAAATATCCGGAATTCTCTATTAACCGGCAAAATTCATACTCCGAAAACTCCTGTCAAATAACCGGCAATGTTTCCGAGTCAGAGTCCAAGTCTCCCGTGAACGCCGAGTTAGTCAGTGGGGGTAGTTCTCCAAAGTGCCACTACTCGGCTTCCTGGCGCTGTCGGAAGTCCGAAAACTGCAATAACAGGAGTCTGATTTTCCCGCGCTGCTGGTAGTCTCTTCTGATCCGCCATTTTACTGTGTGTCTCCCGCGCTGCTGGTAGTCTCTTCTGATACACCATTTTACTGTGTGTCTCCCGCGCTGCTGGTAGTCTCTTCTGATCCACCATTCTGTAGGTGAGTACCCAAATACTGTATACTGCACATTTCTTGATTTTTTAATTTTTGTTTGTTAAAAATAGCCTCGGTAGATATACCTCTCCGTTATCCGGAATTTTTATTCAACCGGCACCACCCCGGTCCCGTCGGTGCCGGATACCAAAGAGTTTCCTGTACCATATTTGCCTATTGGTGGTGAAGTGCTTTGGAACATCCTGATGATGTGAAAGGTGCTATATAAATGCGAATTATTTCTTTATCAATTATTTTTTAATTTGCGGAACGGAACCAACAAGACCTTTTGAATAGTAGGTTGCACTACAAAAGGGCTGTCAAAAGATAGATTTTAAGGAGACTTTTGAAGATGGGGAGATGTAGCAAGACAGACAGGTGAAGTCAAGGCGTTCCAGAGTATGGCGGCAAGGTGGTTGAAAGCTCTGCCACCAATGTGAATAGAGGGAGTGGGGGAGAGTTGGAAGGGTGGAGGATGTAGACAGGTTCGTAAAACTGGAGGAGGTTGTAGCGATGGGAAGGAGTGAGGTTGTGGAGGGATTTGAAAGCAGTGACAAAAATTTTGAAATTGATGTATTGAGGGATGAGAGCCAATGGAGATTGGTACGGATAGAGTTGATAGATGAGTAAGATTTTGTGAGTGATAGGATAAGGGTGGTGGAGTTCTTGATGAGTTGGAGTTTATGCATGGTTGAGCTTGAGAGGTCAGCAAGCAGGCAAGTTGAAAAGTTGAGTTTGGAGATGATAAAGGCATAGATGAGGTTTTTGGCAGCAGTAGGGGTAAGATGGGATCAGAAAAGGGTAATGCTTTGGAGGTGGAAATAGTTTTGCTGATGGACTGAATGCGGTGTTGAAGCACCGCTTGCGATTGAGCAGGAGATCGAGATTGCACATGTTGGGATTCAGCTTGAGTGGGCATAAAAGAGGAGGAAGAGGACTGGAATGCGGGGTCTTGGGTGTAGAGCATCTAACAGGAGCCAAGCAGAATGGGTTCAGTCTACCAGTGTTGAGATGCAAGAGATTCTGGCTCATCCACGACTTGATGTTGGACAGCACAGTGTGGCAGCCATGGAATCAAGGGTGATAATGGAGAGCTGAAGCTGGGTTTCGCCAACCAGAAGTATATTTTTATGGCCAACAGATTGTTTTGCTAATTTCCACCTCCAGAAAACAGGCTCTTTAATGTGTTTCTATTATTAATCGGTTAATCAACTGATCGAGCTATCAAAACTTGCCCATTATTGTAAGGGGTTTTCTCCGATACTGGTCCCCCATTACACACAGTTCTTGGACGTCAGGATTTATAAGAACAAAATACACACGGCACAGGGTTTTGGCTCAACCTTTGATTCGTTCGTTTATTGAACACACACACACAATTACCTTCCCAGTATAAATCCTTACGATTTATATTAGGCTAACAACCCCAAAATACAAACCCCCACGCAAGGGTCCTTTGCATCGACACAATATGACACAGTTAAACCCGTCCGCGATTTGACTGTTACATATAAAGTTACCCAGACTCCATCACAAAACCCTTATTGTGATCTGACTGAAACTCACAAACTTACTCAGACTCAATCACAAAAGCCCCCTCTATGATTTGACTGAAACATACAATCACCACTCCCGATCGGCTGTCTCTTGGAGTTGATTGTAGGCCCGAATCTTTCTGCTTGCTGTTCTACCGTTGGCTTCCCACACCACTGTCTTCGAAGTACTCGTACTTTAAACCAAAACCAACTTGCAGTATCTTGACACACATTTCCTGGCCCCTTCCTGAGCATACGATTCATTTCAAAATGTGTGAATTGTCCCTGGTATTGTCCATTGATTAGAGATAGCTTTCTGACAATGCAACCTCCCCAAAGTGACTGCATATGTGAAGTTGTTGGTTTCTGTTAGCATTCGTATTCAAAAAGTTCAAGGCTCGGCCCAAGTCTAGGCCTGCACTGATACTAGTTTTTCGGGGGCTATGGTCTAAAGTAAACAATGTAACCCCTTACGGTACATGAATATGCGAATGTTCTTCTTCAGATTTTAGATTGTCTGTGATCCAGTCGTAGTTTCGGCTGCAATGTTTGAATTAACCCTTTATTGCCGAGCCCTTTTTGCGGGCTCTGCAGTTCTGGGTTTTTATATTTCATAGTCCAATATGTTTACCGTTGGGGGGAGAGGAATCAATCCTACATTATGGAGAACCAAGAATGCTGGTCAAGACTGGTGTTCGAACTTGTAGCCCTTTAGGTAGGTGTCTAGTGTTCTGCTAGAGACATAAAGCTATCCTGATTTATTCATTTGTATTCATGCTTTAGAAAGTAACATGTACCTAGTTAAGAAAGAAGGTAGTGCCAATATCAGACAATAAAAGCTGAAGAACATGAAAAACGCTTTGATTGAGACCTGTGCCCCAAGATAACATGAGGTATTGTGAGAGGTTTGGAGACTGACTCTTGTAGCCCACCACACCATCTGCCACCCAATTCTAGGTTGTACACTGAATGTACTGCACACAACAAAATTAGAAATTCCATCTTTGCCTGCTGGACAGGCTGGAGGCAGAAAGGCATACTCCTTTACACATTGTAATAATGTCAATATCTTGGCTGGCGACAACAACAGCAACTTACATTTCTATAGCACTCCCCACGTACAGATTGATGTCGGAGTGCCTTATAGGATAGTGGGCAAAAGAGTGGAATCTGAGCAGGAGTGAAAAATGGAAAAGCAAGGAATGATGGTCAAAGAGAAGGGTCTGTAAAAGACATTTCAAAGAAGGGAGGGAAGGAATAAGACAGACCTTAATGAAAATTAGATTGCTGGGATCTTGTGCGGGTTGTGGCATTCTGGATGTGTTGTGTTTTATAGCGAGTGGAAGAGCAGGGAGCCAACAAGAATGGAGTTGGAAAATTGAGCCTCAGATGTGTGGATTAGCATTTCAGCAGCGAATGGGTAGAGTCGGATGATGGTTTGGATGGGAAGTTAATGAAATCAAGGATAGAGATATGTAGGTATTTGCGAGAGCCCAAGAGGACCATAGTCTAGGAGGTTGCTAAGATGGATGAAACATTTATGCCAGATGTACCAGTTAGAGCAAATGACATTCAATCACCGTCCGGAATTGGGAAGATACTAAGTAGTGTGTGGCCCTTTCCTGGACGCTCTGTCAGCGCACCACTATTCCTCGCACACTCTTTCCCCCCCACTAATATCCAAATCATCTTCCAGTGGGGGAAAGCAGACCAACACATGGGGAGGAATTAAGTTCACATCAGTTCCTTACCTGAAAATAAGCAACACCTGTGACCATAACTAGCAAGACTGAGTTAATCTCTTTTGCTCCTGAGCCCAACTAAAACCCAGGGACTAAATGTTTTTGTCACTCTTGACCCCAAACACTAATCAATAAATACCATTTTAAAAGAGCTGTGTCTGGAAATTCTGTAGGGGCTATCCCGATTGTCTGCTGTAATTTTGGCAGAAACCCCACAGAAATGGCGTAAACGATTATTTACACCGTTTTTCCAGGATTTCTATCGATCTTCCATTGAAGTTATCGCCGTGGGAATTCTACCCCGTAGTCTTGCATGTAACAGTTAAATCGCACCAAAAACTGTTGTGTTCAGCTGCTTGCTGGAATTGAACCAGTCTGCCTGTTGTGGAAAATCTTGTTGGTGATATTTTGTTGCTATAATTGAAAAATATGGAAGATGCTCCACTAGGTGTGGAATTCAGCATACAGACTAGAAGTTTCCAAGTTTGCTGCCTGGTTTGTGCTGAGTTAGCTGATTGCAGCTAAAGTGGACTTTTGGGATACTATAATTGGCCTCAGTGTCCCTGGGGTAGGGAGGAGAAATATAGCAATGGTTCTCACTTGTGATTGCTAACCAGTGACTACTGATAGAAAGATGAGTAGCCTGTCAACACTTCCTATCCAGGATCATACCTGAAGAATGGCTGTTTGCACGAGGTACTGAAGTGTGCCCAACACTGTGGGGGTGGGTGGGTGGTGGTGGTGGTGGTGGTGGGGGGGGGGGTCAGCGGGCGTGTTTGGTGGCGGATCGGCTGGGGAAAAAAATGTTTTTGACAATGGGTAGGGAACCCGCTGTCAACCTGCCTCCACGCTAGTCTCCCAGATGTCTGGTCTGTCATCGCTGAACAGAGCCGGCATCAAGCGGCGGGGGAGGCAATTTAGATCATTAGATAGATTGTTAAGAGGCAATTAGCTAGTATTTTAAGTTTACCTTTTAGATTTTTAGAGTTCGCCAATGGCTTCCCTGCTGCTTGGGGATCATGTTGGGTAAGGAGGTCGGGTGTTGTGTCAGCATGTGATGATTTCATTACTTGACAGCTGCAAAAGGTCTATATAAGCTCCCATTTCATAGGTGTTCACTTTCCAAGGTTAGAAACTGTTGCTTACTGCATTTGGAAGACAGATTGAGCTTTATGCAGGTTGCAAGTGTTTGGAGCTAACTCTCTATCCAGTGTCATCTCATTGCACAACCTCTCACCATTGACAGATCGCTTCTGTCATCTCAGTCTCACCTGCTATCTATTCCATCAGCATCGGTGCCCCTGAAAAAGTCTCACCTTGGTCCTCAGAATCCCACCACGATCAGCCCCAACACCAGCGGCACCAACAACACCACCAACCTTCTCTGCAATCAGCTGGTGCTACACAGGGCATCAGCACCCGACCACATTGCTGCCCGGGACACCAGGGATGGCCTCACCACAGCCAGATTTACTTCACTTGACGCTGTACACCCTGGCTGCCACATGATGTGCCAGGTTGACACCACCCTACACCAACAACATAAAGCATCCCTACAATGCCCAAGCCATTCCTTTCACACTCATCGCCATTGCGGGGGGTACTGTTATGTCTCACCATTCACTGCAACTCACTAAGCCAATTCCAAAGGTGCACACACATCTGTCAAGAACGCAAAGTGTTGAAAATAAAGATTTCAATGTTTGACAGCATATTAACAGAAACTTCACATGAACATTGGCTCAAACACCCAAGTGCCTTGTGTGTTGTTAGTTATTATTGGACTAGGATGAGGGTGAGTGTGAGGGGTGGCTAGTGAGATGGGGGAAGTGATAATGTAGATAGAGAGGGATGGGTGGAGGTGCAAGGAGGTTGGTGTGAGTAAAGATGTGCAGGAGTAGGGTAGGGAAGACAGTGTGATGTGATGAGTGGCACAGCAGGATGAGGTTGAGTGTGGCTTTGCAGTAACATTTCGTGATCTACTGAGATCATTGAAAGGTTTGCGCCACTGCAGCCTGGTCCTCCTGACGACATCCCTGCTTGTGTCCTCCTGTGCAATGTGCAACCAGGCTGCGTTGGCCTCCTGGGGAGGTCTCTTCTGCCCACGGGAAGGGAAGAGGACCTCCCTGCGTGCTGTGACTCCCTCCATATGGAGGGAGTCATGGGAGAGCCTGGGTGCAGCCGTGCACCTTTATGCAGTGTTTGCAGCACCTCAATGCTGTAGAACACTGACAGCAGAACTGTCAAAATCAATTTGTGCATGGTCCATTTAAGGAAACCGGCTTTTGACGCATCATCAAATTACGTCATCAGACCCGCTTCCTTCATTTGGCCGGCACATGCGCTGGGCGGGCTTAACAAGCCCAATCAGCGTAAAATCTTTTCACAGAGCAGGCTGGAGCCAGCAGCGGGGTCGCACCCCGCCCCGGACCCGTCTCGGTAGGCGAAATTGTGACCATTGTCTTTGAACTGCATGGACTTTGACTGAAAGCAGTATTTTTCTGTGATGGATTCTTCAATTCAATATCCTGCTTACTCTCACTGTTCAGGGTCACACATGAAGAATGCCCGCTTAGGTGTTGTACAGAAGAATGCCTGTGTCCATAGCACTATACTCCAGCATGAATCAGCACCATCAGGGTAGGTGGGGAGAAAATTGAAGGAGCAACATAGGAGAAATAAAGCCCTTTCAAATTCAGTTGCATAGAAGTAGAAGCCATCCTATTCATTTCACTTCCTCATAACAAGATAGTGAAGTATTGTAATAACACTGCAGGAAAATTTGTCAGGTTTTATCCTGATTTACACCAATATTGGGTGTGGAGGGATAGTTCTGATGGTAATTCTGTAATATTTGTCTGACTGCTCACAGGTATATTGGAATAAGTGAAGTGGTCTTTAGATTTTAAGTGCCTCACTATTGCCATGTCAGTACAGCAACAGCACGATATAAAATAAGATTTCTGTTATTTAGTTCTTTAAACTGAGAACAAAACTGCACAGAAAAACAAGTGCTGCGACTGAACAGTAACCTTTTTGGCTTAAAGCCTTAGCGACTTGTGTGAGAGGAATTTCCAGAACCAAACTCTGAAGTAACAGCCTGATGTTGTGCTGGCTTCTGAATCAGACACGACAAATTTGTCCAAACTCTCTATTGGCATTAGTTTTGAGTTTACTAACAATAGTTGAGCTGTGGTTACACATGGATCAGAAATTTTCTTTTTATTTGACTCGAGAGTCCCTCTCCTTAAACCATGCATCATTCCCTGGATGAAAGGCTAGGCAGGTGACATTTTCCTCTGCCATTGACAACTTTGCTCTTGAAGCAGCAGTATTTATAATAATGTGTTGGTGAAATCTTTGTGATTTACTAGGGATCTTCTATCTGATGTACAGTTTAAATAAATGATTCTTCAATTACTTTATATATAAAAAGTAATGTTTAACTGATCTGTAACTCTCCCCCAAAAACTGTAGAGACAGTTGAAAATTTTAATACTGAGACTGATTGATTGGTTGGTTGATTTTTGTTAGGCAAGTGTATTAAGGGATATGGAACCAAAGTGGCTAAATGGAGTTAAGATACAGATTAACCACGAGCTAACTGAATGGCGGAACAGGCTTGAATGGCCTACTCCTGTTCCTATGTTCCTAACTCCTGATCTGTTAATACGATCAGCATGAATGCAAATATTGGCCCTGAATTCGTGGTCGGCAGCATAGCTAAGGAGTACGCCGCAGACATCCGAAGGGAATCCACACTTACCTCGTGCAAACTCCCCTTCGAGAAGTTGCTTTCAAATGCTGCAGAGTTGCGTGCAGCGTATTGCCCCACGGATCCCAGGGGCGCACCGTTGTGTGTATGCGAACCTGAGAGTACGCCATCAAACCGACCGCAAATTCAGGGGCTTTGTTTTTCAGCTCAATGGATGTAGTTAGTTTGGCAAAAAAAGGGCATCGTACTCACTGCATGTCCTCAAGGAGTTAGAATTTTATGGTTGTTAAGCCACCATGTTCACGGTTTTCAGAAACTGGATGTGGCTATACTCTCTATGTTACAGATACATTAGATTCTGTGTAGCAAAGAATATAGCTAGATGTGGCTAAACATAGCATCAGTTAGCAGGAAACTGCATATGAAATAATGACCAACAAATTGTCGGTAATTTTTAATAGACACAAAATACCTAAATCGGGCTTCTGAAAAAGCCCGAGTAATCACATTGTTAAAGAGCATCTGTCATTCCCTATATTACGTAGTTATTCGTTACCAATTGTTCAGAATAAGTAGATAAAAAGCTTTGCAATTAGGAAAAGGCATTGGGGACATAAAGCGCACTCCTTCCACAGATGCATGAGTACTTCAACTATGGACTCCCGCCCCGTCCCCCCCTTACTCAAGATATCTATACTGTCTTACTAACCACTGCAACAAACATATTTATATCTCTATTGGTCTCAATCCTA
This sequence comes from Squalus acanthias, assembly GCA_030390025.1. NCBI lineage: Eukaryota > Metazoa > Chordata > Chondrichthyes > Squaliformes > Squalidae > Squalus > Squalus acanthias. Next base: position 30,255,925 of record CM059447.1, on the reverse strand, counting down.
TTTCTCAACAGGTACTAAGCAGGTTAATTTTTAAAGGTATCAATTGACCCAAATTGATCTCTTTTTGTAATAGTCTTTTACATATTTATGTTCTTGTGGATATATTCCAATTATAATGAATACGGAGTTGAAAATGAGTCTGTTATGCAATTGTGATTGGTTGAGTCTTTAGTTCAGTAAGGCGGTAAGGATGCCTTTCAGAATCTATCGAGTGAGGGTCAAAAATTATCAGAAAAAATTGGAATCAGTATCCTGATGATTGACTTCTTTTAGTTTACCATGCTGTTACAAAATATATCACTTAGCATCTAGAAGCCTCAATTAGTCATACCTGATGATCATTGAAATTATTGGTTGTTTGGTTACTCCTTACTTTATAATCCCATTGCAGCTCAGATTCTTCTTAGGCAGTCCCTTGGAACCGAGGATGACTTGCTTCCACATTAAAAATGAGTTCGCAGGTGACTGATGAGTCCAATGCAGGACCTACAGTCTCTGTCACAGGTGGGGCAGACGGTGGTTGAAGGGGCAGGTGGGTGGGGTGCTTGGGTTGGCGTGCGCTGCCTGCGCTTGGCTTCCGCTTGCTCCTGGCAAAGAGACTCGCTCAGATACTGTACTGACAAATCTCCTACACGTCAATTTATGTCATAGTAATCCACAAGGTGAAGTACTTTTTAAAAAAAAAAAGTATTTTCCTGCACTATGGACCTTGGCCATTCTCCTTTTCTCAAAAATACTAAACATTTTTGCAACAGAAAATGGTTCTTTTTTTCTCTATTGCAATCTGCATTCCACACATTTATGAAACTAGAATCTTTTTGCCTGCTGGGATTTTTTTTAGACCTGGTGGAGTAAAATTTTGGCATCAGTGTAGGAGTTGCAGTTTGCAAGGAAATCGGATTTGTTTATAGAGATTGATTAAATAGAAATCTATACTTGTGTTGGGTTAAGTGGCAGAAAACATTTGTATATCCTGAAACCTAACAGACGGATATGGGTACTGTTCATGTTATGGTTGAGAGTATTTTGACGTTTAAAAAAGCTTAACCTTACTGTGTGTTGTCCCTCCCCTGTTCACTGAAACTTTGGAACAAGTTGCAATTACCCAAGGAGAAGATAAAAAATAAATCCTGCCCTGCAACTTCGGATCTCACTAATAAGGGTTGTTGAAATCCACTGCTTACATTTGTCAGTTTCATACCCTGTCAGTTTTGCTTTACATAAAGCAATCAATATGAAGCAAGAATGCATTTTGCAATTAGTTTTTAAATAGGTAGAATCTAGTAAGATTTGAAAACTTTTAAAAAGACAAAGAGCAGCTTTGTGATATAATGATTGTGATATCTGCCTCACTCCTGGTTGATTTGCATGTGGTTCTAAGTCGCATTGGATGCTGACTTTGTAAACTGCTAATGTTCATATTTGTCCAGGGGGAAGAGGAGGGAAACTGACATTCTGTCTAACTTACCCTGCAGAAAAGCACTGATGTTGAAACTAAGAATGCTGTGATATTCTGATGCACTGGCATAATTCAGTATGCAAAATCTATAATACTATCTGCTTTCCCTGATGTTTCATGCTACATTTAGATTCCAAAAGAATGTACAGATTTGCATGCTAATCTACCATCCTTTTGTGACTCAAACTCAGCCAGTGCCCTCAAATCTAAGTTGTCTGACACCCATCTGACTTGTTCGTCTCATTGGCAGCTAAACAGACATGCTGGCTTCAGCCTCAAATAATGTATGCCTAAAAATAGGGCTGCTATCTCCTCAACCTGTTCGTTCAAGTGGCTTTCCGGGCTTGATCCTTTATTTGTGCCCCCAGGCCTCCCCAAAACTTATTTTGGCCACTATGCAGCAAGCTGGCTGAAAGAAACTGAAGTTTAAAACACAACTCCTTGTGGCTGTGCACTTGACTGTACAATTATTTTGGATGCAAAATAATTTGACTTTATTTTAACTTTTAAAAAAATCTTAAGTTTTATGCGGCTAGTGCATGGTCAAGGTTAGTTGGGATATTTTTTTAAAATGCTTCTTCGGTGCATAACTGCAGGAGGGGAGGAACCAGCCTCGTGGTTTGTACCTGATTGCTCCAGAATTTAGTTGAAGTGTAAACAGGAGGCTTTCAGAGTTGTTGGGTACAAGGTTGCCAAATTCAAAAACAAATTTGGGCATCCTGTGGTGTGATGCTGTGTGATACAGACCAGGATGGTTCTAGGTTCACTCCTAGGACTGAGCCTGAGTTCACTGTTCACGGCTGAAGGATTAGTGGGGGTGCTACTCTTATTATGTAGGCCGGGAGGGGGGAAATGAACTCGCACTGGGTTCCCGCTTCTGAGTGTTAATCTGTAATTCCTGCTGTAAGTGCACATGTGCAGATGCTGAGGTAGGTACAGGAATAGTCTGCTTCTATTCATTAGTCCACTTCGGAGAGGTATCGGAGGATTATTGATGCTTATTTTATACTCTGATATGTGTTGACATCTTTAGGAGAGGGGCAGGGGGAGAAAATGGAGGAAAATAGACTTTACACTGCTTTTAAAAACTGAACTCGACATATTTGGGTAACAGGAAAATACCTTGCATAATTAAGTCTTTTGTAATGGTTAAGACATTGTGGGAAATTAACAAAATAATATTTAAAATAAGCAAAATATATTGTACATTTTTGCTACAAAATTGTTCACAAAATAATAGTGGACTATCCCTAGATTGGAAGTATGGAGGTGTCCACATCTCATTTGACTGGATGAATGGCAGACAAGTTAGAAATGTGCTGCTGTGAAAGTGGAAAGGGAGGAAACCAAAGTTTTTGAATCATTCAGTTACCTACCACTACTTAGTTTAAAATTCAGAATGTTTTGGACAGTTTTCCTTGTTACAAATCTTTGTTGCTAAGGGTGTATGTTTACAGGAGTGCCAGCTTGCTTTTAAATGACAGCAAAGAAATTGATTTGAAATCTCCAATTAAACGGATGCAATTGTCCTAATATCAGAGGCTGTTCACAGTGCTCTGGAATGACATTGTAGACATAAGTTTAGATAATGGTATTTGAGAATTAAAAGGATATCCATATTTTAATGTGATTGGGTAACCTAAAATGTTTGAGATAATGGTGCACTTTGTAACTAAAACTGTTGCAAATATTCAGAAATGTCATTTTTTGTCTTTTTAAATTTTGACCGCTTCAAGGTGAGCGATGTTCGTGCTGGGGAATGGAACTCTTCCCATTTTAGGCACCCTGTATCAGCATCAAGCATTCCCAGGTCAAGTCTAGCACAGACATGTAGAGTAAAGCTCTTTCTACTCTCCCCCACTGATGTACCACTGCCTCAACCTCGGAAACCCAAGTGGAACAATGCAACATTTTTTCATTTCCCACACCAGCCGTCCGGTGGCCTCTCTGAGTCAGATACCAGTTATTGTTGATTTTTTGTAAGAAAACACAGAAAATGTTGGCAGTCCACAACAGATCAACTAGCATCTGTAAAAAGAAGACCGGATAATGTTTTGGGTCTAATTCTTTGTCAAAACTGGCAAAAGGCTATACCGAAATACCAAACTATCTTTTCTCTTTCCAGATGCTTTTGTGGTATTTCCAGCATTTTTTCTTTCGTTTCACATTTTCCAAACTTTTTTTATTTCTCTCAATTTTCTTCCCTGGTAATGCAGCAACTAATCTCAAGGAACTAATAGACAATCTGCTTCCAGACTTCTGTTAATGCCTTTCTGAACCAGTGATTAGGAGGTGATGGAAATGGCTGGGGAGAGTTCCCTCCGATTTACCCAGCCTCTCTCTACCACAGGAAAGCAGTTGACATTTACTCAGCACCTTTCGCAACAACACATCTGAAATTGGAAACTCATTAGCATTGGAAAGTAAGTTTGCATTTCAGTACTGCTGTGGTAGTGTATAGAAAGAAGAAAGAATCTCATTTATATAGCCCCTTATCCCATTTCTCAGAAACATCCCAAAGTACTTCACATAGAATGAATTACATTGTGCAGTTATTACTGATATCTGGGCAATTGCAGCAGTGATTTTGTGCACAGCAAGGTTCCACAAACTGCAATGAAATGAATGACCAGTAAATCTGTTTTTGGTATTGTAATTGAAGGAGCAATATTGGCCAGGACACAAGGAGAACTCACTGCTCTTGTGAATGGATCCTTGCATCTAGCTGAACCCTTGGAACAGGCAGAAAGGGCCTTGGTTTATTGTTTTAGCTAAAGGATGCTAATGCAGCACTCTCTCAATACTGCACTGTGGTGTTGGTCTAGATCATGTGCTCAAGTACTGGAGTAGGATTTGAATGCACAATTTTCTGACTCTGGTGAAAATGCGACCAACTGAGAATAGTAAAGCCAAAACATATCACAATGACACTCAATATTGCCCTTTTAATACCAAGTTGACATTTGATAATATGGAGGTACTTGAAGAAATAAAACGTGCTCAAAATATATTCTTTATCAACTGGAAAAAAGATATTGATGTTGGAAATCAACAACGATCACAGTTGAGAATAAAATATAAGTATGTAAGTTACCACCACCTGCAGTTACATTGTTAATTAAGGCAGGGCAGACTGACAGGTGACTTGATGCCTTGAGGGCACAACAAAAGTAGATTGGCTAGGACTATTGTACAGGCTTTATACACATTGCACGTAAACTAAGAAGATCATGAAACTACATATTTTGAAATGCATTGTTTCTTGTATAAATACCTTTCATTGCTTATATTACAATTTTTTAATATTTAATGTAGAATGTTCTCCTCATTACTGAACATTCCTTTTTCCCCCCCAGAACTTATTTTTTTATCCTTTACATACTTTAACAAAGGTATGTTGCCCAATGTGGGAAATCACAACAGCAGTGTTCTTTGTGGGAGTTTTGTGTTCTATTCTGTAATTGAGTCGCAACCACTGACTACTCCTCAATTCCTTTCCTGTACTTATCAGGAAGGTCTTGTTGTTGCACTCCCACATGAAAAACTCAAGTCTTTTCTTGTTGAATCACTTGTCGATTCTTATAGTAGCCACACTTTTTGATGTTTGTGCACATCATTGTCCCCTTGTGCTGGTTGAAAAAGTTATGTTACATGTAGTTGTCTATGTTTGTTTCAAAAATGTTTTGGCCAATTAATCAATGCTGGGCCAGGATTCAATCTGCCTGGAGCTTTTCCGACACCGGGCAGTTGGCAACAATGGGCTGGATTTTGCCAATGGGGAGCTTTTGGAGGCGGGACTCCCACTTGTTGGGTTTTAGTTCCGCCTCCATCAACTTCTGGCCAACCCACGCTATTTTCCCTTGATTGACCTTATTAAGCCCGCCCAGCGGGCTTAGCAGGCCAATTAAGGGAAAGCCGGTTACAGAGAACATCAGCGTATGATGTTTGAATTGTCATCATTTGACAGCTCTGTGAAGCTGTCAAACACTGACATTCTATGTAGTTTGATGAGTTCTTGAATTCAAGACTCATCAAACCTCTTTCTTTAGCAGAAATTAGATGGTTGTTGCAATGGAGAATGCAGCGGCCATCTGTCATCTCTGCCGCAGAGGTGCGAGACTCTCCACATACCCAACTCTTGAAGCCTGCAGGAAGAAACAAAAGTAAGTAAACTTTTGCTAACACTTTCCACTCACCTCACATACTTACCTCTCCACACTTGAACCCATCACTTACCTTCACAGCGTACTTTTGCACCCCTCCGACCCCCGCAGACCCACTACTCGCCTCAGTGACCCTGGCGGGGTTCGGAGCCTTTGGGAAGTCCACACTTGTGTGGGTAAAATAGGGATAATCCTCTTATCTGCCTATTAACTACCTGTTAACAGGCAGATAAGTGGCACTAATCCTCTTCCCGCCTCCAAGGAGATGGGACCCGGCGCGGGTCGGCTACCCACCTCCTGGCAAGATGGCACGGGGGCGGGTTGGGCACCCCCTCCAGATTCTGCCATTTTCCCGGCAGTCCCGCCTCCCCAGGGCTGGCAAGATCGTGCCCAATGTCATCTTTGCTTTCCACCATGCGCCAATCTTCCATAAAGTGTATCAAATGTCATAAGTTACACTATTAAACCAAAATGATTGTGCATCACTAATATTAAGCATATTTGAAGTGAGCCTTCAAAATCAATCTGTAGTCCACATCTAAAAAGAAGTTCATGTTCTTTAGGTTACAGGGATTCATTTTGGACATCAGAATGGGCTATGGCATCAGATCATTGAAAGAGTATGGGACAAAGCAGGGGATAAAGTTTTGGCTGCTTAAAAAACCTGGCAGCACATTCTTCAGATCTTGCTCTTGAGTCCTTACCACTGACAAGTGCGCTGATGGCTGCAGTGCCATATAGCACCAGCTTCAAAGTCCCAAGTTTATTGTGATTGGTCCGAAAGCTCTTTGCTAACATGAGGATTGGCACTGTAATGTTTCAGGATTTTTGATTATTTAGACTAAGAGATTTCAGATCAATTCATATTAGGATGATACTATACAAGTTAAATTCAAGTGGTTAGATCCACAATATACAGCTTCTATCAATGCGGATTAGATTCAAACAAAGCCACTGTCCAGAATGGTGGTCCCAGCAGACCACATCGATTTAAGACAATGGAGGTTCATTAAGACACACAAGTAAGTATTCATGCATAATATGGTAGGGTGGCTTCATTCATTGAGCTAAATGGGAGTAAGCTGCCAGGAGCCCACACCAAGGAGGCCAGTATAAGGTTTAATTGGCAACTCAACTGGGCCAATCTATGGGCATAGCAAGTTGGAAGATGGTCAGAGGTGTAGCCTTTGCCGCCTTGTTTAGCTGGGGAGTGGGTACAGGTTTTTAGCTGCATTGGTTGATGTGTTACATGCTGAAATAAGGGCAAGAAGGGAATGACTCCTGAGAACAGAGGACAGGAAGCCTCATAAGAGGGTGGTGCAGACATTATGGAGGGAGGAGGCTAAGGCTGTCATTGCAACCTCTACCACTTCACCTGTTGCCACACTGCAGGAAGAGATTGAATGACCTCACAAGGATGGTCAAGGTAAGTAAAGGCTCTTCCTTATGCGCCCATGCGCAAACTGTAAAAATGATGGAGGAATGACTTCCTCTTTACTTGTTATGTCTTCACTGTGATATTAACTGGGTGCAAACAAAACTGCACTTTTCACAAGAATCCTCTGGAACCACCAATGCACCTTAATTAATTCCATAACACTCTCATTGCTTGTCGCAATGTGGTTGTACTGGACTTAAAGGGGAGGTGATTAAAGGGAGTCTGTACCTGCAGGCATTATATTCATGGAATGGGTGGACACACGTGGATGAAAAGAATTACAATTGTCAATCAGTTTCTTTTCGTACTGTATTTTATTCTTGTAAAGGATAAGGTTGCTCACAATGTGTGCCACGGAAATGCAATGGGAGGAGGGAGCATTGCAGCTCTTGGTGCTGGTGATGATTTGTCCATCGTTGCCGTTGATGACAACCTATGATTCATCTCCAATTTAATACAGATTGTGGGTTCTCCTATGACTGGAAAGTCTGATTTTAACGAGGAATGTTTTCCCACACGCAGAACATTGGATGTCAGATTGATCTGAGGGTTGATCTTTCCTTGATTTTTTTCTCCTCTTCAGTTAGCTGGATATAACTTGCTTCAAGCTTTGTCATGCCATTGTGAATCATCTTCTTTTGCCACTCCTACCTGTCACAAGCATCATGTCAGTTGAGATGCCACTTTTTTTTAAAGATTGGTCTTTAGGCAATCCTTATATCTTTTAAACTGACTACTACGAGAGCATTTACAAAGCTTTATAACTCACCATAAAATACTGTCTATTCTAGTTTGAGGCATTTGGACTGGGTGACCAGCCACCTTAGCAGCACCTTTACTATCTTTAACTCTGTGCCTGACATATTTGCTCTTCTGAGTACCTCAGGATCTGGAATCTTATGCCACCATAGAATTTTCATGATCTTTCTGAGACAACCTAGGTGGTAATGATTGAGTTTTCTGATGATGGCTTGAACAATGGAAGATAGTAAAGTTTCCAACCTCTTCCCTGTCTCCAATGTAGTCAAACTAGGTTGTGTTTTAGCTCCCACTATTTTTAGTGCTTTGTTTGCTTCGTTGCTTACTTATGCCTTCAAGAACTTGGTTAAAAGAGTGTATATTCGCTTCAGAATGGATGGCAAATTGTACAATCTCTGCTGCCAAGTAGTCCAAAACTAAGACCTCCTGAAGAGCTTGTTCAAGAGCTCTTGTTTGCTGATGACTATGCCCTTGTTGTCCATACAGAAGAGGACCTCCAAGTAATCATGGCTCATTTCTCAGATGCTTGTAAGAAATTTGGGCTCACTATCAGTCAGAAGAAGACATAAATTATATATCAGCATGTCGCTGAAAAACCTATGCGCCACTCAATATTACTATTGAAGGGCACACGCTGTCTGCAGTGGATTGGTTCACCTACCTAGGAAGCACCACGTCACATGATGCGCTCCTAGATGATGAAGTGAACCACAGATTGTTTAAAGCCAGTAGTGCTTTTGGAAGGCTCCGTGTGAGGTTATGGGATAAAAGGGACATTAAACGAGCAACAAAACTTAAAGTCTACAGGGCGATAGTTATAACATCCTTACTGTATGTCTGCAATAGCTGGACACTTACAGCCCTGACAAGATACACAGGAAAGGAAGTAGGAGGTGAACTGCCAAGAAGAGGTTGGTACAGGCAGGAAGAGGGCACAGCACAGTTGGTTTCAGCTTTATCTGAAAGTTCAAAGTCTATAGATGGGGGATGACGCGGCTACTTTTCAATATGCTAATGATCTGCTCTGTTACAACACTTGTAGTGCCATGGATCTTGTTTTATTTATTTCCCCCCCCCCCCAAATCCTGACTTCAGTTGCCATTACAAGACTACAGGGAATATCTCTGGTTACCTGTCACCCACTCTGATGCGTGGTCTTAATTCATCAAGGCTGGTATAATAGATTGGCACATAAGATAACCATGACAGTTTCCTGGATAGCAGGCATTCATGTGAAGGATAAGTTGATTGGCATCAGATGCTGGAGGTTAATCAAATGAAATTCTTTTCTAATAATGAAATTGAAGGAGTGTCATGGGGGCTTTCAAGGCTTCAGTCTGCTGTCGGTTGCTCCCTGAACCTGTGGGGACTCTGCTAGTTGTAGAATTGTACTGGTTTCTTGTTTTGTTTTGTCAGCTGCATTGGGAAAATAATAAATTGGGAAGTCTGCCTGAATATAGCATTGGTGACCTCCTTTATACAGTCTTCTTCATTTTAGGCAGTCCCTCGGAACCGAGGGTGACTTGCTTCCACATTAAAAATGAGTTCTCAGGTGACTGATGAGTCCAATGCGGGACCTACAGTCTCTGTCACAGGTGGGGCAGACGGTGGTTGAAGGGGCGGGTGGGTGGGGTGCTTGGGTTGACGTGCGCTGCTTGCGCTTGGCTTCCGCTTGCTCCCGGCGAAGAGACTCGAGGTGTTCGGTGCCTTCCCGGATGCTTCTCCTCCACTTTGTGCGGTCTTGGGCCAGGGATTCCCAGGTGTCGGTGGGGATGTAACACTTTTTCAAGGAGGTTTTGAGGGTGTCCTTGAAGCGTTTCCTCTGCCCACCTGGGGCTCTCTTGCCGTGCCGGAGCTCCGAGTAGAGCGCTTGTTTTGGGAGTCTCGTATCGGGCATGCGGACAATGTGACCCGTCCATCGGAGCTGATCGAGCGTGGTCAAAGCTTCGATGCTGGGGATGTTGGCCTGAGCGAGAACACTGACGTTGGTGCGCCTATCCTGCCAATGGATTTGCAGGATCTTGCGGAGGCAGCGTTGGTGGTATCTCTCCAGTGCTTTGAGGTGCCTGCTGTACATGGTCCATGTCTCTGAAGCATACAGCAGGGCGGGTATCACTGCTGCCCTGTAGACTATGAGCTTAGTGCCGGGTTTGAGGTCCTGGTCTTCAAACACACTCTTCCTCAGGCGACCGAAGGCTGCACTGGCACACTGAAGGCGGTGTTGGACTTCGTCGTCGACGTCTGCCCTTGTTGACAGTAGGCTCCTGAGGTTTACACTTCTTTATACAGTGATGAGTTGCTGACTGACTAAGTGAGAAATGTTACCCAAGGCTGCTGGAAAGATCCAGTAGCAAATAATCATGTGTTCTTCATTGAAGTGGGCTGCAGGTCTTCACCCAGCAACTGGCATAACTCTCCATTCGATCTCTGGTGGTGGGAAGAGCCCAGCCTTTCAAGGCACTAATAGGCAGAGAATTGTAAGTAAGATGTCTTTGGCATGTAAACCCAGTGGAGTGGGTACTGACATGTTGGAAACATCTTACATCATGTGATGCCTTATTCTAAGTTCATCCAGTCTAGCCCCTACCATTTTACATCCACCTTCTTTTCATAGCACAGAAACAGAAAAATTCTCAGAGAAATCCATCTCCCCACTCCAAAATTTAAATTCTCAAGGACACACTTTAAATAGCAGAAGAACTTTTTACTGAAGCTGCCGAGTCCAGTCAACCAAAAAAAATTGCTACCTGGGGAAATTCTAGAACCATGCACAATTTAAGCCAAAAACAGCCTCCTCTGTGCCGTATCCGGTAGTGAGCTAAAATGTGCTACTTTACTCTTCCTCATGCTTTTAAGCTGCAATTTTACCAAGGAAAATCCAGGCTGTGTTAGTGAAAACTGACAGTCTCCCTGGGAATGTCTTCCTTGTTATAGTAAAGACATGTGTATGTGTACTGCCCTAAAACATTGAGGTTAGACTTAGAAAGCTGAAGGCCCAAAGATTAGTTAATCAGTCTTCAACCTTTCATCAGTTTAGCAAGACAGTAGACTGAAGTCCATCATTGCTTGTCAATCTTACTTAAAGATGTAACAATTTAGTTATTCTTCCCTCACATGATCTATTGAATGCAGTGGGATGTAGCAACATTGTTCTGACATTATAGTGTACTTAATCAAGAATCAAGCACGTCACTTAACACATTCTGAATTCAAAGAAGGTATAACTTTTTTTCAAAAATACTCCTATCTTTCTTTCACATGCTATTCACATACCTTTCCTTATCTGTGGTTTGGTTTACACTACAGACTTTCTTTTTGCATCTGCGGCCACAGGCCTTGAATAAAACAGCTAATCAGAAGTGTGGCTAGTAGATTTGTGGTTGACTACCTGGGATTAAAACCTACATCCATAATAACCTAAGTGATCTTATGTTCTAGTACAGTAAGACATTTACAATTTAACATTGTTTAGTACTTCTAAAATCATGACTTTTACATTGCATGTTTTAAAGCACACAATAGCTGACTGTTTAAAACTGACACACCTAAAGGAGGTAACAGTTGACTTAAATATCTAAACAAAACAGCAGCGATTGCTCATCAGATACTCAATTATCTAACTTAACTCAGGAGCTTAGAGTTTGATGGCGGTTTGCCACACATGTCATTACTTAAACGCAAATGAAATTTATTAAATGGTAGCTTTGTCTTAGTAGAAGTGTATTTATTTGTGCATTTACAGAGAACTCAAACATACCTGAAGCTAAAAGAATAGATAAATTTCAAAGGTTTATGAATAACTATAGGGATGGCGTGGAAAGTACTCACGGGGAGTTAAATTACCCCACCCTTTCTAACAGTATCAGTGAAGAAGGCTTGTAAAAAAAAAAAAAAAAAAAAATGTGGTTGGGTGGCATAATCTTAAGTCCCACACATGAATATGACTGCTTACACAAGATGTCGAAGGGTGCCCATTGCCTGTGGAGCATTAGCCAGACAAGGAGACAACACCTTCAGAGAGGAAAAGGGATGGTGGAAAATTGATGGGGGGAAAAAGAAACAATTTCTGCAGGCTTCTCCCAATCTCCCTCTAACTTTGGCCAGGAGAAACGGCCATTTAAACTGTTTATCCAGGGTTCTGCCGATCTCACGCTTGAAACCTCACCTGGAAATTTCAGGTGCCTCTTTTTGCAAAATATGAATTATTCAGAACTAAAGACTGGCCAGTAAGGAAGGTGTTGGAAAACATTGTATATTCCTTCAATTGAATTCTAGTCTCTTCTGGAGTTTAATCCTTTCAATGCTGACAGTTAACAAATTTGAGAAATCGCAGAAACTATTTTTGAATGTGTTGTTCTAGCAGGATTATTGGTGCTGGATCCTCCTTTTGATTCCTATACACCTTCTCTCTAATGTTATGTTTTCTGTTACTTAGTTATTGCTTATTTGCAATATTTACCGATTCACCCAGCCCTCTAAGAGTCCACTGGTTGCTCTAAGGAGAAAAACCTATGGGAGAAAATTCAGTTAGTTAACTGAAAGGTGCCTGGATAACTAAGTCATTTGTACAGTAAACTCTTTCTTATCCGGCACCTACGGGACCAGGATGGTGCCGGTTGATGAAAAATTCTGGATAACAGAGAGGTATACCTACCAAGGCAATTTTTAACACAAACAAAAATAAAAACCACTGACTAACTCGGCCACCGCGGGAGACTCGGACTCGGCAAAACGAGTGCTGGATGGATTCGGCAAGATTACTGGTTATGTATTTTGCCGGTTAGTAAAGTATTCTGGATGATTAAGTGCCGTTTAAACAAGAGTTTACTGTATAACTAGTACCTCAACCTGTGTTTTGTGCAAGCTTTTAGCAGACCTATTTAAAACTATTGTTTCTGCTGATTTGTAAGCTTTTTTTGAACTTTTACTTTTTGACTGTAATGCTACTTGCTCCTATCTGTCCATTATTGAGATCATGCTCTGGTGGTAATTCCATCTTCTATTGCTTGTCATTGAAATAAGGCAAACCAGAATTTAGGGCTAAAATTTTATGTTCAATTTGTCTTGGGCCAAAAATTTACCAACTACCATATGTTTCCTCATTGAAATATCATCTTGTTCTCATTTGTAAAGTGTAATGGATAAAAATAAGGACGTATTCCAGTTCAGCTAGTTATTTTATTTCAGTTACTTGTCCTGTTTGGTTTGTCAGAGGTTTCTAACCAATGTCTGCACAACGTATTGGGCAAGAGTTTTTTATATAGAGGTTAGATAGCTAATTTCCTGCTTTTTACAAAAAAAAATTGGATTTATATAGCACCTTATCACATCTCTCGATTGCATTTTATAGTGCTTTACCTACAATGAAGTACTTTGAATTTCAGTTGCTATTGTTATGTAGGTGAGTGCAGTGAGTACTAAACTATCATATTTGCAGGCTTCATACCATTTGCTAAATTTTGCTAAAAGGACAGCATGGGGCTGCTTAGAGGTAACTTCAGCATTCCTATGTGATTTTAGATGTTTCACATTGTCTGACAAAAAGATTCATCAGAGGTCCGGATTTCTGCCCAATGAAGCTTGTTCCTACTATTAACTGGTTGTCACTGGTCTGTTCAGGGCAGTCTTAAGAAAATCCAATTGGCTGTGCATTTGCACAAAATCCCTCATGTTAAGATGATCAATCAAAAAAGCCCAGCGTTGTTTGTTTTCCTTCAGTGTGAGACAAAACAGCAAAATTAGGCAAAAGATGAAACAGCAATTGATTAAAGTGACTCATTGGTCCCGTCACTGCTTGTAAAATGTGCATCTGGTAAGGGAAGGTATATCATATTATGGGGCTGTCCACCTATCCAGTCATGAATGTTAGTATCAACACTGTAAATTTAAAAGTACCATAAGCTTTTAATCAAACCCTTGAGACTTTATGTAACTCGACAACTATTTATGTTAGGGTACATTTACATAACGACCTAAACGTCACCTCAACACAGTTTTCTAACCCTGAAGAAGTGGTGCAAGACTTCCTCGGAGCGTAGTGTCTCACCGCTTCAGTTTGACACTGTATAGAAAGCAGCTCCAGCGCAGTGTCAAACTGGGTTTTAAAAAGTGCTCAAGGATTCCATTGGGTCTCCTGGACTCTCTTTAAATCTACCTGCCATTAACTTAAATGGTCAGACAGTGCAGAATCCATTGCCTTCATTCTCTACATTTAAATTTTATCTGTTGGGCGAGTCCTGTCGATGCATGAATCCACACATGGGCTGAGATTTCTCCATGGGAGGATGACTGGAGATCCAACCAGGTAGCATAAATAAGGTGCTGCTGCCTGGAATCCATGGGAGCGATTTTCCCCAATGGAGGCGGGTTTCGGTTTGGGTGGGTTCCAAACCCGCCTCCACTGAGAGGTGGGAAAAATTTGCGATTTTCCCCTAATTGGCCAGTTGATTTCAGAGGTGTGGGTTCCCCTGGGCCAATTAGTGTTTTGGGATTGGAAGTCGCCTCTGCTGACGTCACTTATTATAGCTTCATTTAAGGGCTGCTTGCTGCCTTGGCTCATGCCATTGGTTTTTGGTCGATGCTGCACCACCTCCAAGCTGTTATCTCCTTGAAGAATGGCCAGCTCCAAGGCAAGGGCCTCCCCGAGGTTCTCGGATGAGGCACTGGGTATGCTGGTTGAGGAGGCGAGAGCTAGTAGGGAGGTGCTCTTCCCCTCATCTGGGAGGAAGAGGCCTCCCAAAGAAACCAAGGCTGTGTGGGTCCAGCTGGCAAGGGATATAACCTCCAGATCTGTGTGCAGATTGGGTGATTGTTTCTGTTTATTAATGAAATGCCATCCCTGTGGGAATGTATTAAAATTAGGTGATGGCAAACTGTTGGCGTGATGGCATCTGTTATTTCGGCTTAGGCAGCTCCACATTGCGGGCTCCGCGACACTTGCGTGGTCAGGTTGGTGGTCAGAGTGAAAGTAGGCCAGAGAGTCATGTCCATTGTCTATCATGTGTTAAGGAGCCAAGCACATGTGCAACCTATGCAAATCTGGCCAGGATGAGTGCATTCCTTGCATGACTTGCTTCCATGCGCTGGCGCCTTCTGTCCTGTGCAGCATCAGGTGGGTGAGCAGGAGGTTGGGGTTCCTGCTGCCGCGGCTGCTACTCATCCGAATCTGAGGTCCATGGTGAAAGGAAATAAATAGTTCCCATGCTGCTGGCAGATGCCTCCGTTGGGGAAGCACTCAGTCCAAGCGGGGAGAGGGTCTTCCAAGGAGGTCCCACAGTTGAGAGATAGAAGCTGCAGCACCTCCGACTTCGGTAGGCCTGCTAAAAGTGCTGAAAGACCTTTGGAACAAAAGTTCTGCCACCTGCAACTGCTCCCTGATGAAAGCTCCGTTTTAATGGTGGAGCTGCAGCTGTGAGGAGGCCACCCACTTGTCAACCCGCCAGGATTAGCTGGCGTGGTTTAGGAGGGTCGTGCAACACGCTGAAAATGTGGTAAAATAACGAAGGCTTGTCAAAATAGGATTATAGAGGCCCTTAACTACTATTTAAGGATCTTAACTACCTCTCCCGACTGATGGAGGCGGGACCGAATTGCACCCATCAAACCCGCCTCCGGCAAAATTGCTTGGAGGCGGGATCCGAACCCGCCCTCAGTTTTTGCCAACTGTCCCGCCTCCTCGGGGCTGGGAAAATTGCCCCCCATAAGACAGCTAACTATCTCAGACTGAAGTAAAAATGCAGTGTTAGATGGGTTTGTTGGCAGCCAGTAGGAACATAAATTATGCATCAGAGGACAGTCTGTCTTTGTACAGAAATGGTTACCTTAGTTACTAAATTAAAAAACAGAATTTCAGGAAACTTGATAGATTTCTTCCTTTCTCCACATAATTGCATTATTTTGAAATAAGCAAAATGGGAATCACATGCATTTATGTGCATGTCAAAGCATTTGTTGCTTCCTGTATACTTTCCCTATTAACCTTGTTTGCTGTGTTTAATCCTTTCCTTCCTCACTTCATTTAATTTTTAAAGCCATTTCTGCCTTTCGGTCCCCTCAAGCTACTTAAGGTTACAAGATATTTGCGGATGAGAAAGGCAATTTGGCCCATCTACAAAGATCCAAATGTTACCTCATTGTAGCATCCAATTGTTTCTTAAATGATTCCTGGGTTTTTGCCTCCATTACTCTATCTGGAAGTTTATTCCACACATTGATCACTCTGTGTGTTAAGAACAATTTCCTGGTTTCAGTCCTAAAAGTGCCCTTTCTCTTGTTTGAACTTATGTTCCTTAGTTACTTTCCTGTTCTCGCATATCCTTCCTATCTCTTCATAGAGCAAATTATCTGCCTTCTTAAACTGACCTGGTGATCTGAAGCATACCACCAGTATTAGCTTGTTTATTTTACTCTCAATCCCATGGATAAGAGAACAGGCTGCTATGTTCACACACTTCACCTAGCCTCGACCTGTCACATTACCACCTCCTCTTGCCTTGATTATCTCTTTGTCTCTTAATCTCTCCTGCTTTCTATCCTACCACTGACCTTGCCTTTTGTTTTTTCATCCCCTCCCCCTTTTCCCAGCATTATACTTGCTTTAAATCTATTTCATTTCCTGCTTTTTTCCAGTTCTGACGAAAGGTCTTCGACCTGAAACATTAACTCTGTTTCTCTCTCCACGGATGCTGCCTGGCCTGCTGAGTTTTTCCAGCGTTTTCTGCTGCTATCTTGCCTCCGTGTGTCCTGATCACAGACACCAAGTGTGAGAGTAGCCTGAGGGCATAACTTACTGACAGTTTAAAGAAAAGTTTAATTCTGAGAATTAAAAAAAAGTTTTGTTTTCCTCCTCTGTTGTAAAGTACCTGTCTGCCATTCTCTTCTCTGCCACCTCCTACTTTCCTAACTGAGATTGGACATTCGCTGTGCAAGGGAATGTGACTGTAAATGATTATCCCTATCATTCTTTGGTACAGGCTGTTGGTATTGGACTGTTGAGTAATTTTAAAAGACTTGATCATTTTTTAACTTTATTTCTGTGCTCTAAAGCATTGGACCTATTAGTAACAGAACACTGTAGTCATATGCTTTTAATGAAGTTACCTTAGTTACTAAATTAAAAAACAGAATTTCAGGAAACTTGATAGATTGCTTCCTTTCTCCACATAATTGCATTATTTTGAAATAAGCAAAATGGGAATCACATGCATTTATGTGCAGGTCAAAGCATTTGTTGCTTCCTGTGTACTTTCCTTATTAACCTTGTTTGCTGTGTTTAATCCTTTCCTTCCTCACTTCATTTAATTTTTAAAGCCATTTCTGCCTTTAGGTCCCCTCAAACTACTTAAGGTTACAAGATATTTGCGGATGAGTATTTAGATATTTTGAGTTTATTGATAGATTAGAAACTCACCAAACTTAGGCTTCATCCTCAGGGTTGTCCCACAACTCCAGTCACTCAGTAAACCAAGTACCATAAAAATTTTATCACAGAGATATCTTCACTGCTTTCCTCCCTCAGCCTCTGCACTGAGTGACTTCTCATCG
Source organism: Squalus acanthias (assembly GCA_030390025.1). Lineage (NCBI taxonomy): Eukaryota > Metazoa > Chordata > Chondrichthyes > Squaliformes > Squalidae > Squalus > Squalus acanthias. The sequence continues at coordinate 30,238,563 of CM059447.1, read as the reverse complement.
TCGGTGATTTCAACCTCCATCTCAATTCAGCATGCTCTCTCTCTCCACCTGAGTTCACTACCCTCCTATCCTCCGTTAATCTCTCCCTCCATGTAAACTCCCCACCCCATATTCACGGCCACCCCTCGACCTTGCCATCTCTCGTGGCCTCGCAACTCCCATCGTGTCAATCGCCGATAAGGCCATCTCTGACCACTTCCTTGTATCACTCTCCACCCACATCCCCCCCCCCCCCCCCCCCTCAAAAAAAAAAACCCTACTTCCTTCTGTGTCCGCCCCTGGAAAAAACTCTCTCCCAACTCTCTTACAACTGCACTTAGGAAATCCCAACTGTCCAGCCTTTGGCCTTCCATTCACCATGACATTCCTGCAGCTACCGATCTGCTCAACCAACCATACCCTCACCACCACCTTTGATGCCCTAGTTCCTATTAAAACAATTACTTTCTCTCACCATGGCCGTTTCCCCTGGTACAGCCCTCATCTTCGCTCCCTTAAGTCCAAGGGACGCAGACTTGAACGGATATGGCAGATAACTGGTTTAGCCATTCACCGCCAGGTCTGGCTGGACCACATAAAGCATTATCGGGTCCTGCTCTCGTCTGCCAAAACTGTTCACTATTCCAGAATCATTCTGGAATGCAAAGATAACCCCCGGCTTCTATTCTCTACTGCTAACCATCTTCTTAAACCTCTCTCTCCGGTCTCCTCCACCCTCACCTCCAACAAGTGTGAGGAGCTCATGGACTTCCTTGTCTCTAAGATTGAGACCATCCGATCAGCTGCCTCTGCCACTTCCTTCCCCATGCCCACCGGGCCAGACTTCCCCTGAGATTCCTCCCTGCCCCAGCCCTGAACTCACATCTTTCTCCAGTTTCTCTCCGATCTCCCCTCATGACCTCTCCGCGCTCATCTTGTCCATGAGACTCACTTCCTGCTCCCTTGACCCTATTCCCACCAAACTGCTGACCACCCAACTTCCTTTTCTGGCTCCCACGTTAGCTGACATTGTTAACGGTTCTCTCTCCTCAGGTATTGCCCCCTCTCCTTCAAATCTGCCATCATCACCCCCCTCCTCAAACAAACCACCCCTGACCCCTCCGTCCTTGCAAACTACCGCCCCATCTCCAACCTCCTTTTCCTCTCAAGTTCTTGAACGCGTTGTCGCCTCCCAAATCCGTGCCCATCTTTCCCAGAACTCCATGTTTGAATCCCTCCAATCAGGTTTCCGCCCCTGCCACAGTACCGAAACGGTTCTCATCAAAGTCACAAATGAAATCCTTTGACTGCGATAAAGGTAAACTATCCCTCCTCATCCTTCTCGACTTGTCTGCAGCCTTTGACACAGTTGACCACTCCATCCTCCTCCAACGCCTCTCCACTGTCGTCCAGCTGGGTGGGACTGCACTCGCCTCGTTCCATTCTTATCTGTCTAATTGTAGCCAGAGAATCACCTGCAATGGCTTCTCTTCCCGCTCCCGCATTGTTACCTCTGGTGTCCCTCAAGGATCTATCCTTGGCCCCTTCCTATTTCTCATCTACATGCTGCCCCTTGGCGACATCATCTGAAAACACGACGTCAGTTTCCACGTGTACGCTGACGACATCCAGCTTTACCTCACCACCACTTCTCTCGACCCCCTCCACTGTCTCTAAATTGTCAGACTGCTTGTCCGACATCCAGTCGTGGATGAGTAGAAATTTTCTCTCTTTTAAATATTGAGAAGACCAAAGCCATTGTTTTCGGTCCCCGCCACAAACTCTGTTCCCTAGCCACTGACTCCGTCTCTTTCCCTAGTATCTGTCTGAGGCTGAACCACACTGTTCGCAACCTTGGTGTTATATTTGACCCTGAAATGAACGTTCGACCACACATCCATGGCATAACTAAGACCGCCTATTTCCACCTCCTGTAACAGCGTCCGTCTTCTGCTGCTGAAACCCTCATCCATGCCTTTGTTACCTCTAGACTTGACTCTTCCAATGCACTCCTGGCTGGCCTCCCACGTTCTACCCTATGTAAACTTGAGGTCATCCAAAACTCGGCTGCCCATGTCCTAACTCGCACCAAGTCCCGTTCACCCATCACCCCCTTGCTCGCTGACCTGCATTGTCTCCCAGTTAAGCAACGCCTTGATTTCAAAATTCTCATCCTTGTTTTCAAATCCCTCTATGGCCTCACCCCTCCCTATCTCTGTAATCTCCTTCAGCCCCACAACCCCCCGAGATATCTGCACTCCTCTAATTCTGCCCTCTTGAGCATCCCTGATTATAATCGCTCAACCATTTGTGGCCGTGCCTTCAGTTGCCTAGGCCCTAAGCTCTGGAATTCCCTCCCTAAACCTCTCTGCCTCACTACCTCTCTTTCCTCCTTTAAGACGCTCCTTAAAACCAACCTCTTTGACCAAGCTTTTGGTCATCTGCCCTAATTTCTCCTTATGTGGCTCTGTGTCGAATTTTTGTCTTTTAACACTCCTGTGAAGCGCCGTGGGACGTTTTACTATGTTAAAGGCGCTATATAAATACAAGCTGTTGTTGTAAAACTCACTCAAGTATTATTGCCTTGTGCACTGTATGCTACAAATTGAATATCATTCTGCGATAACTGAAGAATAATTAGCTAAACAACACCTTCATTCATTTTAAAATGGGGCATTATATACGCTATAGACAGATTATTATTGGTTATTATAATTTGAAGAATATTTGAAAGGAAACATTACATTTATTTCATCCAGGAAATTGCTTGCAACAGTCTGAATTGCAATCTTGCTGCTGAACTAAAAAATGAAAAGTTGAGCATAGTATATCCTTATTAAAAATAAAATGTACAGGAATACTCCTTTTAATGTTTTCCCTTTTGAATATCCGGATCAAGTCCCAGCAGGGAGCTGCACTCAGAGTGATGCAGTCTGAGAATTGGTGCTGCAATGTTATATCCATATCCCTGAATCTTTCAGTGAAACTCCCTGCTGGGAATGCAAGATGAGTGAATTTACTCTTTCTCTTCCCCCCCCCCCCCCCCCCCCGCCCTGCCCCATGATGATGAAAACATACCATCTCTCATTTTTCTGCTCTTTTGAGCTACTACAATTTCTCTTGAAAGCTGAAGATGGTTCACAGCTGGCCAAAATCTGCTGAGTATGGCACATTAGAAGGAAAGACTGATTGCCATTCTTACATTTTAGCACATCCATTTGAGTCTGTTTAGTATTGTGTTGATGAAGTACATGTACAGTTATAAAATGAATCTCTAAAAATAAGCTGATCCTTGGATTCAATAATCATTTTTAATTCAAACATCTTTTAATGTGAGGACAGACAGCTTGGGTGTATTTTGCTATAGGAATTGAAGCCAGTGAGGCAAATTATGATGATGCTCTTAACAGTCCATTACAGTGTTACAGCAGCATTATACCTGTGATTTGGTCCCCTGCTTTATCTGCACAGATTTGCTGAAAATCCAGTTCAGAAAAAAATCAGCACTAAGGTGGAATTGACGTGGAGAAAGTTCCATACTCCTTTAGGGTGTAGGACTGAAATGTGGAAGATTACTTATGTATTAACCAATTTTGGTTGGGTTCCTTTTTGGGGAAAAAAACACGCATGAATAACTGATCATTTTATACTTTTTAATTCCACATACTTTAAAGGCTGAATGTACCATCAGTTACTGCTGCTTTTCAAAATGTTTTTTAACATTCAAATGTTTTCCTTTTTTTTTTAAAGTATTACTGTGCAAGCATTTAGACCAACAGTGAGAGAGCAGAATGAACATATAAGCAGATGACCTACCTGTTGAAGCACTGTTAATAGCATCCTTTGATATTAATTCAGTTCTTTCACCGTGTCTGGCTAAATAACTCTTTAAAGCTAGATACCTTGATGTTATAATTCGCACAGTTGTTTAAAGTTACTCAGTTGCCTTGGACTTAATTCCATGATCTAACAAGTACCTTGGGACATTTTACTACATAAAAGGTGCTATATAAATGTAAATTATTGTTGTAGTGGTATAAAAGTTTGAACTTGGTTGGGTCAGTCAAACTGCTTCCATGAAAATGAATTGAACTTCAAATTTGTCTTGTGTACATCTCTGCTAAACTATGCCACGGCTATGGTAACGCTACATTGCATTTTATTTTATTTTTACTTAGCATTGTAAATTTATCTTTTTTTGTATCTAACTCTGCATGGAACATTTGCAGTGAACTTCACAAATGGTTTCCCCTGCATGGGGAACTCTTTGCTCAGGCATTGTTCTCAACAACAACAACAACTTGCATTAATATAGCGCCTGTAACATAATAAAATGACCCAAGGCGTTATCAGACAAAATTTGACACTGAGCCACATGAGATATTAGGACAGGAGACCAAAAGCTTGGTCAAAGATGTCGGTTTTAAGGAGCATCTTAAAGGAGGAGAGGGGGCGGAGAAGTTTAGGGAGGGAATTCCAGAACTTTGGGCCTAGACAACCGAAGGCACTGCCACCAATGGAGGGTGAAGGAAATTGGGGATGCACAAGAGGCCAGAATTGGAGGAAAGCAAAGTTCTCCGAAGGGTTGCAGGGCTCGAGGAGGTTACAGAGACGGGGAGTGGCGAGGCCATGGAGGGATTGGAACACCAGGATGAGAATTTTTAATTTGAGGTGCTGCTCACCTGTCACGCCAGTGGGATATATGCAAGTGTTTGACTCTGTCTCTTTATGTTTTTTACTTCTATCGCTTCCTCCAGGGTAGCACCTTTACCTCTTGCTTTTCCAGCTGAATCAGAAATTGACTGGTTCAATTGATGTGATTGAACACTGAGCCATTTGTTGTATGCTATTGTCCCATAACTCTGAATTTCCTTTTAATTAAATAATTCCTCCTAGAAACCTATTCTTTCCCCCTCGTGAGAAAGATATGGTCTTTCCCTATTTCCTGTTAGTTATTGTGGAGTACTGCAATCTCTTGGGAGAAATGGATTCCTATATTGTCAGGCATTAATCATTCTTATAAATTTTAATTTTTACATAAAGAGCAACTTAAAGTACTGTACTTGTTCTAAGTTAGTCAGCAGTGAACTTAAACTTCCAGAATGTTTTATAGTACATAGTCTGGGCTCCTTACAGAGCTCAACATATTGGCATACCAGTTTTCTCTGCATAACAGTTTCATTGTTGTCCATTTAAAAAATAAATTTGCACACTGATTGTGTATGAAGCAAAATCTGTCTGTAACTGGTTAATAGTCTTTAAAGCTGGATGATCTACCAGCTGCTAATCAGTTTTCAGGTAATACATAACAGTGCTACTGATTGAATCTTACTTTTGAGGCTGTAACCTCCTACAACCCTCAGTGAACTTTGCGTTCCTCCAATTCTGGCCTCTTGTGCATCCCCAATTTCCTTCGCCCTTCATTGGCGTCAGTACCTTCAGTTGTCTAGGCCCTAAGTTCTGGAATTCCCTCCCTAAACCTCTCCGCCTCTCTTTCCTCCTTTAAGACGCTCCTTAAAACCTACATTTTGACCAAGCTTTTGGTCACCTGTCCTAATATCTTGTGGCTCAGTGTCAAATTTTGTCTGATAACGCTCCTGTGAAGCGTCTTTGGGTCCTTTTACTATTTTACTTTGAGGCCAATCTTCATGGCACACAGGGATAAGAATGAACAAAAACTTAGCTGATAAAGATAATTCACAGACATAAACTGAATGAGAAATTAGCAGCTTATTAAATGATAGCATAAGGAGAGAGGTAGGACATAGCACAATAGCCAAAGTTCACATTCCACCTTTGAGTAATAGTGGAATTTACTAAATATTAAACTGAGTCGTTAACCTGAGTAGAACTGAATCTGGTATCAACCTGGCTGATCACAGTGAAATGAATAGAGGGCACATGGAGCATATAGCTATGATTAAAAATAAGCAAGAATATGGGAAAATAAGGAAACCAGTTAAGAGATTCAATATCCATTTACAAAACGGGAGTGAGCACTAACCTAAGTAATTACAGGCCATTCAGTTTAACATCTGTGATAGCAGAGTGGCTTGTACAACAACAACAACAACAACAATAATTTACATTTATATAGCACCTTTAGAAAACGTCCAAAGGGACAACACAGAGTTATAATCAATAAAATGAATGCTGCACTCAAGAATGAGATATTAGAGGGGTGACCAAAAGCTTGGTCAAAGAGGTGGGTTTTGAGGTGGGCTTTCTGGGGGTTCTTAGAACATTAGAAATAGGAGCAGGAGTAGGCCATTCAGCCCTTCGAGCCTGGAGGTGGAGAGGCAGAGGGGTTTAGAAAGAGACTTTCAGAGCATGGGGCCTAGGTGACTGAAAGCATAGTTAACAATGGTGGGACGAAGGAAGGGGAGGATGCATAAGAGGCCAGAATCAGAGAAACGGAGAGTTTGAGCAAAGGGTTATAAGGCTGGAGGAGGTTACAGAGATGGAGAGGAAACGGGAAGTAGGAGTTGTGGGTAGTAGTGTCCCATAGGGTTCTCTTTTGGAACAGCTTCTATTTACTGTGTACATCAACAATTTGGATATAGGGTTAGAGGGAGTGGGTATCCAAATTAGCAGACAATACAAAAATAGGATGCATAGTAAATAATTCTAAAGGGGGGTGCAAGGAGATATTGATGCTAGAATGGGCAAAAAAGTGTAACACATTTGGCCTTGTGAAGGGCAAATCATCCAGAATTCACGTTCCTGATAGCTATCCAATGACCCCGATGAAAGTGCTTTTGAGAGGGTGTCGGGTGGATATGGGAATATGGTTTCCCTTCTTCTTCTCCACCCTCCCCCCCCTAACGCCTCTTCAGAAAGGTATTTGTAGGACTGTACCACAGTATGGGGTCAGTGCCTTCAGAAAAGCTAGTGGAGAAAATGGCAAGAAATATAAACCAAACAGAAATATCCCAAGTTAACAAAGGAAGGCAGTGGACATTTCTTGGAACCGTAGAAATTTATTCATAGATTTGGGAACAAATTATAGACCTAATAGATTTTTTTTAACTTTCTCTTCTCTTTCACAGTTGTACCTGTAATCCTCAAAGCGTTGACCTTTGATGAGAAGCGTGGTGCTTGTAGTGTGGGATCGAACGTGAGAGATGCAGCTTGCTATGTTTGCTGGGCCTTTGCTCGTGCTTATGATCCTCAGGAAATGAAACCATTTGTTAATCAGATAGCAAGGTAAGAGTATTTTTAAAACTTTTTCCTTATCATTACAGATGACCTATAAGAGAAATGAGGTTGAGCAATCTCTGTCCACTTTCATGGAACTTGGACCATGGCATAAAAGTACAACTACTTGCATTTATATAGCACTCTTACTCTGAGAGACTACAGGATAACTGGAAGGTATCTACTTAAAATGAAGTCTGAGAAGTTCAACTGTTTTTAAGATCCATTCACTCTAATATTAAATGAAGGTCAAATCCTGCAAGCAATTTCAGACACTTAGATTGTTATTTCAGTCAGTGTCATTTAATTGTACCATCCCACCTTAACTGAGTCCTAAGATTTTCATGTGTTTGGAATTCGGAGGTTGGTATGTAGGACCAGTAAAGATGCCTCGTGCTAATAGATCCACTGGGTGCTTCAGCAGAGCGGTTGTCTTGCAGTTGAAAGAGATTATTGGACATTTTCTGTTGCATCAATTTTTGTGTTGCGTTCCTGACACTAGAAACTGCAAAATATTGTGATTGTGCATCTCAACTTTAGGGATGTTAGTGATGAAGAATAAAACAAAATCAATTTTAGGCATCAGATATAGCAGAGCTAGATGCAGCGTAAAGGTCCCTCTACTTTGCCCCAACATGTGCCTCTGCTCAAGCCTCAGGAGTGTACCCATAATGTAGCAGCGAGGCATTTTTCCTTTTTCATACCAGTTAGCCTGTAGTCTCTTTAAGTAAGTGTGCCAATTATGGGTAGTTTTATGCTATGGTCTCAGGCCCACTAAACTGGATTGAGATTGCTCAAAAACATTTCACATCGGATCCTTACTGCGAGCAAGTGAAAGAACCTTTCACCCCAGGTGTCAGAGGTGGATGCCCAGTGTCAAACCAAGTGTACAAACTAGCTGAATGTTAAATTTCTATTAAAAAATACAATACTTTACATTATGTTTTTGGAGTACAAAATATTTGCATATGCCCTTACTTCAGTATTTACCTGGAGAGGCGTGCAACAATTTGGTTTTCAACTTAGAACAATTTGCAAATAAAATTTTTAAAAAGGTCTTCTTGAGGTAGACTTAACACTTAAAACAAGTTGATTTATGTGTATGAAGATTAAAAATGTGAAGACTTATTTTACTAAATTAGATTTTGGATTAGGTCTCCCTCAGGTGTGAATTGAATACTTTTACCAATTGTGCACGCAAGTTAATGAGCACCTGAGATCCAACTCTGGGATGGTCGCAAGCTGAATTGCTGTCTGAGTTTTGGATATTCTCAGTTGGTTCAACTCTCTGAAGCCTAAGTAGGAGTCATTGGAAGCTTGAAGTATTCTGCTTCAACCAAGCAAAAGTTGGCAAAATATGGTACTGTCTTTGAAGACCTAAGCAGCAGGAATTTAACATCACAACATCATTATTTTGCTCATGTGCAGCAGGCAAATTGTCACAACCAGTCATGCATGCACAGAATCAGGGCTTTGTGATGTGGGGGCTGATCTTCATGGAGACCAGTTGCATTGTAACATCTAAATGTGAGATAGGGGCACTCAAAGGTCATTCAGTGCCCATTGAAGTATAAAAGTGTTTTTCAAGATTTAGATACATACCTACAATCCTGCTGTCACAAAGAGTAATTTATTGAAGTAGACCATTAGTCCGCTATCAGTTGATCAAATAGACTTGAATAGTAAAGGCGCTATAATAAATTAAAAACAAAAAATGCTAGAAATACTCAGCAGGTCCTGCAGCAAATGTGGAGAGAGAACCAGAGTTAATGTTTCAGGTCGATGACCTTTCGTCAGAACTGGCAAAAGTTAGAGATGTAACTGGTTTTAAGCAAGAAAACGACGGAGGGGAGTAAAGAGCAAAAGGGGAAGGTCTGTGATAGGGTGGAAGGCAGGAGTGATTAAATGACAGAAGGGGCGATGGGGAAGGGCAAAAGTGGGTGGTAATGAGACAAATAAAGAAACAAAAGATGGGTCTAGAGGAGGTATAAATGGCAACGACAGAACCATTACCGGCACCTGCTATCCGAAAAAATAGAAGCAGTGGTTATGAGCTGAAATTGTTGAACTCAGTGTTGTAAAGTGCCTAATTGAAAGATGAGTTGCTGTTTCACAAGCTTCTGTTGAGCTTCGTAAGAACAGTCTTAAGAGGCCAAGGTCAGAGTGGGACGGAGAATTAAAAAGGCAAGCGACTGGAATCTCAGGGTGAAGCTTGCAGACTGAACGGAGGTGTTCAGCAAAGCGATTAGCAAATTTGCCTTTGGTCTCCCCAATGTGGAGGAGACTGCATCATGAGCAGTGAATACAGTATACTAATTTGAAAGAAGTACAAGTAAATCGCTGTTTGACCTGGAAGGAATGTTTGGGGCCCAGGACGGTGGGAACGGAAGAGGTGAAAGGGAAGATCTTGCATCTTCTGCGCTTGCATGGGAAGGAGAGCGGGTGTTGGGGGTGATTGAAGAGTGGACCAGGGTGTCGTGGAGGGAACAGTCCCTGTGGAATGCTGAAAGGGGAGGGGAAGATGTGTTTGGTGATGGCATTGTGCTGGAGATGGCGGAGAATGATCCGTTTAATGTGGAGGCTAGTGGGGTGGAAGGTGAGGAGAAGGGGAACCCGATCGTGGTTCTGGGAGGGAGGGCAAGGATTGAGAGCAGAAGTGCAGGTAATAGTAAAGGTGCTTTTGTGTGCAACACCTGTCTAATCTTCCTGGCTGTTGCTCTGACTCATTTGCCCCCCTGTTTGTATTCAACTGGCATGCTTTCATTAGGGATACCTTCAGGCCTTTGATGTGTGAAGATGGTGCTTCATAAGCGTGTGTGTGTATAATTGAAAATTAGAACTGACTATTGTCACTTCTCTTAACTAGCTGACTGTTTGGGCCCTTGGCAACAGCTCTAATCCACAGGGGACAAAACAGAGCTCCATATCATTTCACTTGTATCTGTGACGGTAGTAAAAGGGATATGGTCTTTTAATTACCAATCCGTGGCTGAAATTGGCCTTGGCTTTCTAGAATTCTTAAGTGACTGGTGGAGTAATTATTGCAACTGATAGGTAAAATTGCCTGCTGGATTTTGTTTTGATGTGCTGATTTGTTGTTGCCCAGGGCTGTTTAAAAATTATGAAACTTCATTGCACACTGTGCAACTTTGCTTCATTGTCAAACTGAACGTGTTTGACAGCCTTTTCTTGGGCGTGAATTGTCGGAAGGGGGTTAGCTGCTTCTCTTTGAACAATGCCATAACACAGCCATACAAAGATAATATATAAGAAGTGCCAAACAGAAAGCTATACTGGAATGAGTTATATCAATAGAATATGAATGTTTTCGGTTAAAGTTGTGTTCTGAAAGTGAAAAAAAAATGTTTAAACTCCACTGTGCAAATAGTACAGTTACCAAGAATCCAGTGTCCAACTGATGTACAAATGGGTTTGGTTTCTATGTTGCAAATTGATCCTGGCATTAGGTAACAGGTAAGTTTCATGCCGGGGCAGTTTCAGAGGCAGTGCAACATATATTAGTGTCTGGATTACCAACCAATTAACTGCCCATGTCATCACTCCTGGACATTATTGCACATTTACAGTTGTCATCAGAATCATAATTTTTCACCTGGCTAAGTGTCAAGGCAAAACTATTTGAGACAGTGCGTTGGTGTGATAATGGCAGGGGTTGGGGGGGTGTGGGTTTGATTCTCTGTGCAGTTGACTTGCTGATCTTATCTCTGCTGCAGTAGGTAGGGAGGTTCTAGGTGGCTGCTAGGTAACACCCCATGATGGGAGGAAAAAACTTGAGGGCGAGTTAAGTTCAGAGTTAAGTTACATACCTCCTAGTAGCATGGGTGGAGGCCTGGAATCCAGTTACCTGCAGTCTTAGCTGCAGGTGGTGTGTGGCCCAGGAAGAACAAGGGGACTGAGCTGACGGTGAAGTAAAAGATATAAAATTTTAGGCTAGGATCCCAGCCACTACCCAAACTGGTAATATCAGTTACAGAGGAGACCATGTTCAAGAAGTAGTTCTACACTGGATAACAAATTGCCTGCAGTTGTTTTTTCCATATAGCTTTCATGTGATGCAGAAGCATAAATACCTAGCGAGATATTAAAGACATTGACTTTTTATGCTTGTACAGTTGTTAATACAATATACTGAACTTCAAATCCTAAAAGCTATGCAGAGTGGGGTCTCCAACATAACCAAGTTACTGCCGACAATGTAAGATGTTCAGTTAATCAATAAAATTAGGCTTGTGTAATCATAGTGTCTATAGGATCAACAAAACCTGGGAGAGCTATTGGCATATGTGTAACTTGAACTCCAATTTACAGTTTACTGTGCTTCGTAAAACATTAAAAAAAGGTCACTGACTATACTGGCTGAAACAACAACTTGCATTTATATGGCACCTTTAACGCAGAAATTGTCCCAAGGTGCTTTACAGAAGTGGGAAGAAAGAAAATAGTTAAAAGGAGTAACGGAATGAACAACAAGTCATGATGAAAGAGTTAGAAAAGGTGTCCAAAGGCTTGGTCAAGAAGGTAGGTTTTTAAAGTTACAGAGGCAGAAGGCTTCAAGGAGGGTCTCAGCGAGTAGAACCCAGCCAGCTTAAGGTTTCCATTAGTGTTGGGGATGCACAAAAGGCAAGAGTCAGAAAACCGAAGGGTGCGGGGCAGGGTTTCGGTGGGGTCTCGCGGGAGGGAAGGCTGGAATCCGAGGCAAAGGAAGCTGCAACTTCCCTTGCAGGAGGGGTCATACGACTGGAGGGTGTTGCAGAGACGGCATCGAGCAAGCCCAAGCGAGAGATTTGAAGATGAAGACGATGATTTTAAATTCAATGAATTGAGGAACTTGGAGCCAATTTAGGTCAGCGAGGATGGGAACGATGGGTGAGCAAGACTTAGTAAGCACGGGGTACGGACAGTTGAATTTTGAACAAGTTTTAGTATGTAGAGGATGTGAGACCGGCAAGGAGAGCATGGGAGAAAACCAGTTCTATAGATGATAAAAGTTTGGATAAGGGTTGCATTGGCAGTAAAAGGTAAGTTAATAATACAAATTTGGTTCTATTGTAGATATCTTCTTGGGTATAGTGATGTCAATCACTCCCTAAGCAGTCTGAGTGCCTACTTTTTATGGAACTTGACTCCCACTGCACTATATCTGCTCCTGCACTAGTGGGACCCAGGAGTGTAACAATGAAACTCTCTTTTCTGTCAATTATGGAAATTTACTCCTTCAATTTCTCCAGAGACAGACCGAGTTGGCACTGAGTGAGGCAAAATTAGGTTCGAATTATAAGTTGCTTATTCCACATTAGGTAAAGCACACGGAGCAAATGAAATTGATGAGAATCGCTTGATGCATTTAATACAACTTCTGTTTGCAACTGTTTTAAAAAAAAAAAGAAGAAAGAATACGCATGCTGGCCCTGTACGGTTGGTGGTCTAACTCAACTTAAAAGCACAAACTCTCTATACCCCATCCTATAGCTCAGGACAGTGGTTCTCTTAGTTCACAGCCTTCAACTGCTGGACTGACTCTTGGGGGACTATTTTAACCCGGAGTGGGCTTTGAGATGCACACTAAGAACATAAATAGGAGCAGGAGTAGGCCATACGGCCTCTCGAGCCTGCTCCGCCATTCAGTAAGATCATGGGTGATCATCGACCTCAACTTCACTTTCCTGCTCGATCTGCATATCCCTTGATTCCCCTAAAGTCCAAAAATCTCAGCCTTGAATATACTCAAAGACTCGGCATTCACAGCCCTCTGGGGCAGAGAATTCCAAAGATTTACAACCCTCTGAGTGAAGAAATTCCTCCTCATCTCAGTCTTAAATGGCCTGCCCCTTATCCTGAGACTATGCCCCCTAGTTCTAGACACTCCAGCCAGAGGAAACAACCTCTCAGCATCTACCCTGTCAATCCCCTTCAGAATCTTGTATGTTTCAATGAGATCACCTCTCATTCTGCTAAACTCCAGAGAGTATAGGCCCATTCTACACAATCTCTCATCATAGGACAGCCCTCTCATCCTAGGAATCAATCTAGTGAACCTTTGTTGCACTGCCTCCAAGGCAAGTATATCCTTCCTTAGATAAGGAGACTCAAACTGCACAGTCCTCCAGGTGTGGTCTCACCAAGGCCCTGTATAATTGTAGCAAGACTTCCTTACTCTTATACTCCAACCCCCTTGCAATAAAGGCCAACATGCCATTTGCCTTCCTTATTGCTTGCTGGACCTGCATGCTAGCTTTCTGTGTTTCTTGCACGAGGACACCCAAATCTCTCTGAACACCAACATTTGAAAGTTTCTCACCATTTAAAAAATATTCTGTTTTTCTATTCCTCCTACCAAAGTGAATAACCTCACATTTCCCTACATTATACTCCATCTGCCACCTTACTGCCCACTCACTTAGTCTATCTATATCCCTTTGCGGACTCTTTGTGTTCTCCTCACAGCTTACTGTCCCACCTAGCCTTGTATCATCAGCAAACTTGGATACATTACACTCGGTCCCTTCATCTAGGTCATTAATATAGATTGTAAATAGCTGAGGCCCCAACACTGATCCTTGCGGCACCCCACTAGTTACAGCCTGCCAACCTGAAAAAAGATCCATTTATCCCCACTCTCTGTTTTCTGTCCGTTAACCAATCCTCTACCCCAACCCCATGAGCCCTAATCTTGTGTAATAACCTTTTATGTGGCACCTTATCGAATGCCTTTTGGAAATCCAAATATACTACATCCACTGGTTCCCCTAAACTCTGGCCCAAATTTCAGCCCCGGGTTATTTAAAATCCCAGGCCTTATTTAAATACTGCTGGGCCATTTCCTGCTCAAAATGGGTGTGAACGGAGCTCAGTGCGGCTGTTGGCTGGCAAAAATTTCTGCCTTCCAGATAAGTGGCGGGTAGGTTTTTTTTGTGATGGTCTGGTGGGAAGGAAGGGGGTGAGTCTGAGGCAGGGGAGGCTGCACCTTCCTTGTGGGGTCTGGAGGTCTTGTTCCCACAAAGGAAAGTTGCAATCTTACAAGAAGGACCTCTTCAGACAAGCTGCAGATCTGCTTCTGCCTAGTGGGAAAGTAGCGGTGACTTCCCCACTCAGGCTCTGGTTAAAATTGCACTGGGGTCCTATTGACAGTGAGAACTGGATTTGCATAAATTTACAAAGCTCTTGCCTGCTTTAGGTGGGCGCTCTGTCCACCTGCAAAACCCTTCCGGTTAACATTGCAAATGGCCGGAATTGGTCACGATCTGAGTGGGTAAGTAACCTGCTCATTTTTAACTACCCACCTGCCTGGTTTCTGCTGGGCAGGTAGGGTTAAAATCGACCCCTTGGTATCTGTGTTCTGACTTTCAATAGCCTCTGCCACAACCTCCACAGAGATCAAAAATGGTTTCCAACAGGTGTGAAGTGTCTTTCTGAATAACCTGATTTGGCTAACAAATTTTCCATTGTTTGGGACTCTAGAGAGAAACAGCTTCCCATCTTACATAGAAGATAGGAGATAGGAGCAGGAGTAGGCCATCCGGCCCTTCGAGCCTGCTCCGCCATTTAATGAGATCATGGCTGATCCTTCAATTCAGTATCCCGTCCCCGCCTTCTCTCCGTAACCCTTAACCCCTTTTGCCTGTAGAAATATATCTAATTCTTTTTTTTTTTTTATGGGGGCAAGGTACTGACTTGGATAGAGATCTTGTATTGTATTTACCTTTAATCTGCCTATTGACACATCCCCAGCATGGGGCTGTATTGGGAAGTTAGCCCCTTGGCAAAGTCTTGAATGACATTGTTTGTAAATGTAACTGTCACTTTATTCTTCCTTGTCCTCCTGAACCTATCTGCACATTTGACAAAGTTGATCACATCCTCCTCCATTGTCCATTTCTGTGGGACAGCTCTTGCATTATTCTATTCCTACACAGCACATTTTTAGCAATGGCTTCTGTTCCTCCCCCACATTATCACTTCGAGTCCCCCAAAGATATAGTTTCAGCCCCCTTCCATTCTTCTTCTGAATGCTGCCCCTTGGCTACATCATCCGCAGGCATGGAGTTAGCCTCCACATGTCTGCTGTTGGCACCCAACTCTTCCTCTCCACCATTTCCCATGACTCCTCAACTGTTTCTGTGCTGTCGGATTGCTTATCTGACATCAAATCCAAAGCTTCCTCCAGCTCAACATCTAAAAGAACAAAGTCATTGTCTTTGGCTCTTTCCACAGATTCCATTCCCAGTACTTGGCATTGCGAGACTTCCCTCTTCCTGTAGTGAACCTTCTCAGAAAGCTTGGTCAAGATTTAAATTCCCTGTTTGGAAGATTCAGATAGCCAACTATTCCGTGGTGTAATTCATTGGAGCACCTAGGTGCCATCGGGTACTATTATTTTCTCTTTCCATGTAGGGAAATTTGCCTTGGCTCTGCCCATTATTTAATTGGTTAACCTTTTATGTTCAGGTATCTAGCTCTTAGATTTTAAAAAACACAGCAATTTTAATTTTAGTTTTTTTCCTGTGGTGAGGTAAACCTAATCAGCACAAAATGGGTTTGAACCATTGGCCTGCAATCTGTGTGTTCAATATCTTCTAGATTTCATTAAGTTCATTGAGTGGCACATTGCACACATTTGTTAGACAACAATAAACAACAAATATAAATGTGGAGATGCCGGTGTTGGACTGGGGTGGACAAATGTGAGAAGTCGCACAACACCAGGTTATAGTCCAACAGCTTTATTTGAAATCACTATTTCAGATAAAGCTGTTGGACTATAACCTGGTGTTCGACTTCTAACAAATATAAAGCCAGTGGACCATTAATCTTTTGGGCAAGGCACTTGATTTTGTCATTCGATAAGAATACTGGTTTTGCATAGTGACATAATATTCACTGTGCGTGCAGGTATAGATAGTTTCATTTTCCCTGAGGTGTTGTGTTATTTGTGGTTAGAAGAAAACAGGGTGTGTATTGAACTAAAAATTAAAACTACAAGCCAGAGATAACAGGCTGGAAGGCAAGATTGTATATCTACTGAATAAGGAAATTTGCCACGTTGCTTTGAGCTATGTATCTTTCGCAATTAAAACAAAGAAGATTTTACAGGTGTCATTCTAAAAGGTTCTATTTTAGGCATACAGTAAGTGATAAAGGATTCAATTGTTTAAAATATATTTATTTGTTGTTTTTAGTCCTCAAGATTGATTATTTGAAAAGTTGATTAGCACATTTTGTTGGAATCTGCACAGATTGATTTTGACCTTCTCTAATGTAAGCTCTACTCCAGTTTTTGGCTGAATGTTGCAGTAAAAATTAAAAGCGCCAAACAATGCCATAGCAGTGTATACTAATGTTGATCAGGTGAAAATGTACTTAACTGACCCATTAAAACCAATCTTTTTTAATCCTGATGAATCTTTAAACATCCAGGAAGCAATGAGTCTGATTCCAACATTTGATGCTCAATCACTGAAAAAGATCTCCAGCTCCAATCTAAATAAAGAATCAAAAACAAGTTGGGATCATCACCCAGAATGTTCTTTACCCAAAGCATCATTCTGTGTCGGTTTGAAAGAGTCAAAGCCTTCCAGCACTAGAACTAAAACGATCTAGCTGATCACCTCCAGAATCTTTTAAGTACCAACCAGAAGAAGAGTTATAAAATTGCTTGAACACCGACTTTCAATGTAGGAGAATCTACCAGCACCTCTTGGAGGATTGCTAACCTTGCTCGTGGCTGATGCCACAGCAGCTGCTTTCGCACCTGTCATTGCAGAACCAGAGGTAGAGTTCATAGGTATCTCCCCTTTTTTTTTTTCTCCAGACCCTCCAGCATTGACCTTAACCAATACTGCTGAAGTACCCAAAAGCATTGAAATATGTAATCTAGTTTGGGAGCTGCACTGAAGCTTTTTGAAAGAAGGTTTCAACTCCATCTTCACAGTCATCTAAGACCTTGCAACTCATGTGGCCAGCCTGGTGCATTCATTCTAAAATGTAGAAGTTTCTTTTCATCTCTGCGCTTTTTTTTTCCAGACCCAACACTGTTTGCAAGATCCAGACAGAAAAGACAGTAGTAGCCTTGCTACCTGGATAGTTAATGAGAAAGACTTGATTCTCTGGCCTACTGGATCTGAGCATCAATTAGCCCATTTAGACAAAGCATATTGGCTCTGATTAAATATCTTAAAAAAAAAAAAATTCTCGGGATTTGGGCATCACTGGTAAGACTGGCATTTATTACGCATCCCTCGTTGCCCTTGAGAAAGTGGTGGTGGGTCATCTTGTTGAACCGCTGCAGTCCATGTGGTGAAGGTGCTCCCACAGTGCTGTTAGTTAGGGAGTTCCAGGATTTTGACCCTGTGGCAATGTAGAAACGGCAATATATATCCAATTTAGCATATTGATACATGCCCACTAAGTTTGCCTGCCACAAGGGCGATTGCTAGTCCTCAAGGACAGTTCTTCATTTAATCGGACAAGGCATCTCTAATTCTCATCAGGGACTGCATGTGCTCATATGGGAAAGTATGCCTACCACTCACAGGCCATCAACATTGCCTTCTCTCCCATCAAAGGAAAGTTTGGCCTAGAACTAGTACCAGAAAAATACCACTGGGCAAAGACCACCACAATAGAGGACCCTGACTTGCAAGAAGAGGAAGCTCTCTAAATTCTGAGCAGACACACAGGCAGGCCTAAGCCTGTAGGAGAGGGCAAGAGGGGAGGTGAGATGACAGCAGAAGGTTGGTGAAGGCAGGACAAAGCTCATCAGAACTCCTAAATAACAACAGAAAACGCTGGAAAAACTCAGCAGGCGAGGCAGCATCCGTGGTTCTCTCTCCACGGATGCTGCCTCGCCTGCTGAGTTTTTCCAGCGTTTTCTGTTGTTATTTCGGATTTCCAGCATCTGCAGTATTTTGCTATCATCAGAACTCCTCTTAGCTTCATGTGCTTTCTGAAAATATTTCTATGCCCAAACACTCAGTAATTAATTCATCGAGGGGCAAAGTCACTGTTTGCACAGCTAAACGAGCTTTTCTGTATTTCACTTCATACGGGTGCCTTGCAGAAAGAAACCGGCCACTCTGATGACCACCCAGTTATGTCCAGAGAAACAGCTGCTGGCACTCGTGGATTGGCCTTTTCTGTCACTTCCTTACCAACTCCATCATGACGTCTTAACTGGGCAAGCAGAGGCATGGACACCCACTCACAAGAAATTACTTAGCAAGTCAGAAGGATGGTCTCTCGGTGAAACTCTGAACACTAGTGAGAATGAGGAGCTGGGAAGGACCATTCCTCCAATGGAGTGGGGAAGAGAGGCAGCCGCCCTTGCTTCGGCTAAGGAGCCAGAAACCCTGATCTTGGGTCCTGTCCTGAATGATTAGGGAGCATAGATCTTATGTGGAGGAAGTGGAGGTGGTTTTGATGCCTATGGTTGAGATGTTGGGATAAGTAGGAGGAGTCCACTACCCACAACTGCAGCACATTGCAGGAAGTATCTCATGACCTGCAGAACACCTTGGGAATGGTGAAAACCTGAGAAATTGCTGTGGCATCAAGATGCTAGGAAGAGCTTCAAAGAACATTGGTAGCTTCCAGAGTAGCAGCCACCATTGCTATCATATATACTTTCAGCAGGACATTATTAAAGGGCTCGCACGAGTTGATTGGAACTACTAGGTCTGTGATGACACTGACCAGTAGCACCTCTGAACCTGTACCAGTGGACTGCAAGGAGTGGGTGCAGATGTTGCTATCTCTTCGGAGAGTGAGCCTGCTTCCATAATGGTCCCTTTAATGCATGCACATAAGGAAACTCAAAACATGGGCTCGGCACTCCTTGCCACTGAAAAAGAAAGGTTTCCAGAAGCTGGTCCCTGTAGGACAGCAGCTACTGTTAGATGAGAGTCACTTCAGCTCCAAGGGTCCAGGGAATCCATCCCAGCCACCCACTGCTCACCCTCATCTTACTCTGGGTACACCTCATATGAGTCATAGATTAGAAGGTAGAACAACTACATTAGGGGAGCAATGGTGTTTCCTGCATTACACCCGTGGCTATACTTCAAAAGTACTTCATTGGCTCTGAAGCACTTTGGAATGTCCTGAAATTGTAAAAGGCACTATATAAATGCAATTTCTTTCTTTCTTTAGTTTCTTCCTTTTCTTTCTTTAAGATGTAGTTGCAGATAGGGGGAACAGATTTTTAGGAACAGGAGTAGGCCATTCAGCCCCTCGAGCCTGTTCCGCCATTCAATTAGATAGTGGCTGATCTGTATCTTAATTCCATCTAATAGCCTTGCCTGACAAAAATCTTATCAATCTCAGTTTTGAAATTTTCAATTGACGTAGCCTCAACAGTTTTTTGGGGGAGAGAATTCCAGATTTACACTACCCTTTTTGTGAAGAACCCCTTCCTGGCATCACCATTGAACAGCTTAGCTCTAATTTTAAGGTTATGCCCCCTTGTTCTGGACTCCCCCACCAGAGGAAATAGTTTCTATATACCCTATGAACTCTTTCTAATCATATTTAACACCTCAATTAGATCACCTCATAATCTTCTATACTCAAGGGAATACAAGCCTAGTCTATGCAACCTGTCCTCATAATTTAACCCTTTTAGCCCTGGTATCATTCTGGTGTATCTGCGCTGCACCCCCTTCAAGGCCAATAAAACCTTCCTGTGGTGCGGTGCTCAGAACTGAACATAGTGCTCTAAATGGGGTCTAACCAGAGCTTTATATAACTGTAACATAACTTCCACCCCTTTGTATTCCAACCCCCTTGAGATAAAGGCCAACATTCCATTAGCCTTTTAAATTATTTTTTGTACCTATCCACTAAATGTTAGTGATTTCTGTACTTGGACCCCTAAATCTCTCTGCTGCTCCACAGTTCCTAGCTTCTCGCCATTTAGAAAATATTCTGATCCATCTTTCTTAGGTCCAAAGTGGATAACCTCACACTTCCCCACATGGAACTCCATCTGCCACAGTTTTGGCCACTCACTTAATCTATCAGTCTCCCTTTCTGAAACTTTCTGCTCCTATCTACACTATTTACTGTGGGATCTAACTTGGTGTCATCAGCAAACTTGGATATATGGCTCTCTGTTTCTTCATCTAAGCCATTTATAAATATAGTGAAACGCTGAGGCCCCAGTACAGATCCCTGGGGGTACCACTAGTCACATCCTGCCAATTAAAGTACTCTTATGTGGAATCTTATCGAATGCCTTGTGGAAGTCCATACAAATGACATCCGTAGACACTCCCTTATCTACCACGTATGTTGCCTCCTCAAAAAATTCAACTAGGTTAGTTAGATATGACTTGCCCTTTACAAATCCATGCTGGCTCTCTCTGATCAGTTTATTTGTCCAAGAGCTCAGTCACTCTGCTCCTAATAATGGATTCTAGTAATTTCCCCACAACAGATGTTGGACTAATAGGCCTATAATTTCCTAGTTTATCTCTCTTGCCCTTCTTAAATAATGGAGTGACATTGACAATTTTCCAATCCAAAGGGACAATTCCTGAATCGAGAGAGACACTTTCTGTTGAATGTTGTTTAAAATAAACATGGCTTGATCACAAAGAGTTGTAAGTTCATTTCTATGTATGCTTTCAACTTATGGGAGTTAGATGATAGCAGCGGAAATGTAGACTACTGGCTTATGATTAGGAAGGAACTAGGAATAAATCTTGGCTAGCGAGAGACTTTTTGTGGGTTTAGAGGGGTAGAATAAGTAGGCGTGAAGTGACTTTATTTTGGTGAGTCGGCCCTTATTTTTTGAAAGCACTGGGATATCAGTTGTGCAGTCTTTGCTGCAGCTGCTGTCTCTCCTGTTCCACTTTTCTCCTTCCTGCACATCCTACTCATGCTGTGGGGCTGCAAGTACTTCTTCCCCTCAACAACATCATCACTTTTAAGTTCCAGAAGCAGCAACCTTTCTTAATGGCAGTGTTATGAAGCACACAACATACAACGATCATCCTGGAGACTCTGACTGGGCTGTGCTGCAGTGCTCCACCAGGTTTATTCAGTTACCTAAAACAAGACTTCAGAATGCCTATAGTTTGCTCTATGACATCTCTTAAGGGTGCATGAGCCTCATTATAGCTGTTTGGAAGTCTCACTGGAGTCATCAGCCATGACTGCAGGGGATAGTCCTTCTTATCAATTAACCATCCTGCCCTTGAGTCATGAGGGCTGGAATGGTGGATAGTCGCATCATGAAAGAGTCATGGCAGCTTCCTGGGTATCTGGCACTGAAATGTAGCATCAAATGATTAGCCCACTAATGAAATGGAAGCTCTTTCTGCTCATAAAATAGAGAGGACTTTGAGTGGCACACAAGTTCTGTCTCTTGCTCCCTACACCTGTGAGAAGCCAGCCAGAGCTAGATAGTTCTCTCTCGTTGCTTCTCTGATTCCATTGGGATGAAAACGAGTTGAGTAGTCCTCCTGAAGAGAACATCAATGAGATTCTTGATGCAGTGGTGAGCTGCTGACTGGCTAATGTGCCCGAAAGGATCTAGATGCAAAGAGGTTTAAGCAGCATTATGATCTGGACTGGTACAGACAACGTTGCTCTCCGTGTGGAAATGGGCTACAGGTCGTCAGAAAGCAGTTGACAACTTTTCCATAGTAGCCTTTGGCAGGGAAGTGCTGAGGCACAGCTGTTCAGGAAAGTCTAAGTTTGGTGACTGACTGTGTAGGGAAGAGACGCCTTCTATGATGCCTGAATTTCAAGAGCCCGTAATCTGGTCTCTTGCATGTCCTAACTCCCCTCAATAACACAAAAATAAAGGTAGTTCCATCGGGAAATCTTTGTCTAGAGTGCTAAGCAGTACATTTAGCATGGCTGAGTAAAAGTAGTAGCAAAAGTCTGGACTCTATCTCCAAAGTAATTTAAAGAATGCTATGCAAAGAAACACCAATCTTCAATATAAGCACACAAAAAAAGTCCTCCTTCAATCTGTTTGCTTCAGGGATGCCTGCTGTAGCCTCTACCACCACAAATGTTCAGGAAAGTCTAAGACAGACCTTCTTGGTCTGTAGACCCTGGTGGCATTAATTATTTTGGGGGTGGGGGTGGCATTCGGTTAGAAATGGAGGGGAATAGATTGGAGGGACTGGCCACACCCCCTTGGCTGCATTCACATGGGGTGGTAAGCATTTCTGGTGGGCCTTAAAGGGGACTGACGGTCCCTGGGTGGGGAGGATTTAAAGAGGTAGCCTTCAAGAACCCATTCTGCTTTTTTTCACTGCACCAAATCATCTCCAAAATGTCTCTTATTATTGGGCCAGATTTTGCTGTCAAAAGCAACAGTGATGCTAATGTTGCTTGCCGTTATTTGTGTGCAAATGGTACAGCAACTTAAGGCGAGGAGCAGATGCACGGTTAAATTCAAAAATCCAAAAGTTGCTATGCGAGTTGCGCCGCTCCGCCTTTAGCTTTGCGAAAACGGCATCTCACTGTCTGGCTCACCATTGAAATGCCTTGAAGTTGCTGTATTTGTGAGGTAGATACCACTAAACTTGCCACAGCAAGTCAAGTAATTTCATTTCAAGTCCAAGTACCCTTTTACCGACGTGTTAAGTGTTAATCACTGCCAAATAACCTCTCTGGCACTGAAAATTAACTATTACAAGCTGTGGAGTCTCATTTCTTCAGGTTTTAATTGTTGTTGGAGATTTAAAAAATGTCAAATTTAATTTTTTATTTTACTTTTCCTTTCTGTTCTCTTTCTCTCAATCCAATTTTTCTTTCCCGTTCTTTATTTCTCTTTCTGTATCTGATTTGACATTGAATTCACCCACTCTAATTTACCCTTCCTTCTCAGTCCTTGTGCTGTTAATTTCTCAATCTGATTGGTTAAGGAGATACAAAGGTGTTTGCCCTGTTTTCCTCGCTGCGACGTTATCACCTCGCACTTTCAGCAACTTACCACCCAAAAATTTAAAAACCAAAACATGCAAGACTAACAGATGCCCTGCTACAGCAGAATTTTTGTACTGCTACAGTACAGTTGTCATTTTAGCTGCCTGGCCAGGAACTTGCAAAACTAGTTGAATGGAAATGGGTGTTTCTTTGTCAGTTGAGTTCAATATTGAACTTTTGACAAAGTTGGAAATTCAACATTCTTCACCTATGGGCCAGACCCAAATATTTACTTTTAGCTTTATACCCAGATAAACAACTTGTTCATTTTATATTCCTTATTTTGCATATTTGTAACTAATAGGCTTCCCAAAAAATAAACTGAATAAGGTGGTGAAATGGAAAGCTATGCTTGGTGTTCTCGAAATGCAAAAAAACCACAGCTGTTATATTTGCACTCGCCTATTGCTGAATAAGTACTACAAGTCTATTATACAAGTTAAAACATGTTGCTGTATTACCAAAGAAGAACCAGGTGTTTCTTTAAAACATCAAGTTTCATTTAAAACCACCAAGTTTCATTTTGTAATGGGGCAATGGAAGATTGAGGCAATCTTTCAGTGTAATGCAAAGCCTCTTCTACTTGAAAGACTTTGGGCCGTGGAGGAGATATTTTTTCTTTATATATCCAATATCTGAGAAAATGTATTGCAAGGACAGAGAGATAGAAAGTGGTTTTTTTTGAGGAGGGGGAGTGATGATGACGGATTTGAAAGGGAAGGGGACAGTACCTGAGGAGAGTTTACAATGTCAGCTAGTTAGAAAAGGAAGCTGGGTGATGAGAAGTTGAAAGAAAGAAAGGAAAGCATTTATAAAGTGCCGTTCACAACCTTAGGACGTCGCAAAGTGCTTTTACAGCCAACAAAGTACTTTTGCAGTGTAATTATTGTTCTAAGGTAGGAAACATGGCAGCCAATATGCGCACAGCAAGGTCCCACAAACAGCAACGTGGTAATGACAATCTGTTTCTTAGTGATGTTGGTTGAAGGATAAATATTGTCCAAGACACCAGGGAGAGAACTCTCCTGCTCTTCTTCAGCCTAGATTTTGTGCTTCAGTCTCGAGTGGGAGTTGAACCCACAACCTCTGACTCACAAGTGAGAGTGCTACCTCGAAGCCACATCTGACACCTATTAAATGAGGTGAACAGAGCAGGAGTTTTGGGTCTTATTGTTGATATAAGATCAAATAGGATGTGAGGGGAGACAGAAGAGAAACTAGGTGCGAGTTCAGGGATAGGGCAGGCAGAAGCCCCATGGATAGGTTTGTTGGGCAAAGGGAAGGGAGAAGTGCGGCAGAGGCAGGTGAACACATGATCTATCTTCGTGACGAAGAAGTCCATGAGCTCCTCACATTTGTTGTTGGAGGTGAGGGTGGAAAGGGCAGGGGAGATTCATTTATGGAGACAATTGGTACTGAAGAAGAGATGATCCTGGAGCACTGGAGTAGTGGGTGGTTATGGCAGAGTAGAGTAATGCTCAATAGCGCTTGATGTGGTCCAGCCTGATCTTGTGCCAGATATGCTCAAGAACCTTGAGATATAACACAGTCAAGCTTTCGCTGGGATTCCAGTGTCACGATCCTGATATGATATGGCATAATTCTCAAAGTGTGGGGTTCGGAGAGAGAAATAAAATACGTCTTTGTTCCCCTCATTTCCTAATCTGCCTTTTCTAAACCAGTTGCTGTTTCCTACTTCATTCTAATGACGTGCTGCTGCCTTGTACAGTACAAATGAGAACCAGTAGCAGTACTGTGGATTCTTCCTTTATTGTGGACTTAAAAACATTATTTACATTTAATTATTTTAGAAGGAATGTGAAGAAGCACTATATTTGTGATACACCACCTGCATAAGTGTTTCATTTCAAATCTGCACATGAAAATTACCTACTTTTCAATACACAAAGCAGTGACCGGCATTAACAGACATTTATAGTGTCATAAATTAATTGCTGCAGCATGTCGACTGTTGTAAGCACTAAGTTTACGTGCGTTTTATAATGCTCTCCCCTTACTCCATAGTTGATTCAAGCACAGAACTCAATGGTTTTTATTTATATCTGGAATGGTGCAAGAGGCTACAAAAGTATTTGGTTGGGTTATGGCCTGAAAACGTTGAGAACCACTGGGATTAGGCACAGAGACAGCAGCGGCAGACTACCCGGTAGCTAACAATGTTGTTACGGGTGGATAAGTTATGTAGGCTGCCTCCAAGCCAAACAGCCTACTGCTGAGTTCATGATTTTATAAGCAGTTTGACCACAAAGCCTATGACAGTGTTTTAGGGTTGATAACCACGTTTGCTTGCCAGGTATTTCAAAAGGCCCTTAAAACTAAGCTGCTATCACAGTATTCAACTGAAAAGCCTTGCATCTCAAATTATCTTGGTGGATTCTGCCTTGGTGGAAACCTTACATAGTTAGATCCAATTTGGTCTTGTATCAGTTTGTGGGGATAATATCGATAATGTGTATAGTATTCATAGCCGTCGTTAACCATGTAACAATTTTCTAACCTCCTCCATTCTGGACTTTGTACTGCACGCATAATACATGCTGTCCTACACTTTATACACACACCACTTCATGTTCCATTCTATTTTGCCATGCAGTGTTTTTTAATTTAATTGTTGGGACTCTCTTCACAGAAAACAACATTTGCCACAATCGCATAATACATTATATTCCACAATAGAAACGAGTTGTGACATGTAAATATTAATGTTGGCTATGACAGCATAATACAAACAAACAGAAAAATTGACATTGAAAATTAGCCTGACTTTGAGATTGTTTGAAATTTATGCCAGCAGTTTTACCCAATCTTGAGGTCAGGATCTATGCGATGAATTTCTTTAAAAAGGTGGAAAAAGTCTTGTACATGATCAGCTTGAATATTGTGATATTCAGTTATAAATCCTTCTGATTAGGTGGGATTGTTACCAAGATGTATTTGTTGTTTGCGTACGGTTTTAAGTGTATTTTTAAAGAATTGCATACCGGTGGGAAGCTTTAATTTTCACTGAAACTGATTATCTTGTTGCTAGGTGTTTCTCCAAAAATGTGGTTCCTGGAAATAATTGTTTCTTAACTATAACAAACAGGCTTGAAAAGCATTATCTAATTCACAATTTTTTTTCTACGTTTCTCTTCTTTAGTTCCTTGGTGATAACAGCAGTATTTGACCGGAATGTTAACTGTCGAAGGGCTGCCTCAGTAAGTATTTAGCACAAGTCACGTTACAGTGGCATACATGAATGATGCTACCCGCTGTTTATAGAGGATGACTATAATCTATCTCACCTCATTATATTTCATTTTATTTTATATTATTAACTCATGTAACCGAACGTTGGACTAGAATATGGAGCATAATTGGCGACATTGTAGTAAAATGACATTGAATAGTTTTCACTGACTTTATGGACAAGGCTATCATTTGACATCACAAAATCGAGGGCATCGCATCCATCCAGAGAATACACTGCATCAAATCAAAGGCAGTTGTTTGTTGAATAGGTAATTTAGAAGAACCTAAATGCTTTGAAATCATTTTAAAGCTAAGTAATATTAGAGTGTGCAAGCTAAACAAAACAACTGATGATGGCTGATTTCTAATCCGATCTAATGGAATGTTCATTACAGAGGTTCTAAACAGATCTCCATGCTTAGCCCACATGTTTCAAACTGGCTTACTGTCTTCCCCTACATAGTGTTAACTAAGCTGTTCTACAAGAACCGTATTTCAGTTACTTTAAATGGATTAGTTAACACAGCACCCAGAGAAATTTTATATGGACACATCTATTACAAATGAGAGCAATTTCACCACCGAATACTGTCAATTAATTTTTTGCGGCATTCTATAGCTGCTTAATAAAAGCAGGAGTGGAGAATGCAGTGTTAAATAGGAAACACAAAGTTTACTTGAGACTTTCCAGATTTTATTTACATACCGTAACAAATGTTTAAGTAGTCTTGTTTGTCTAATTCAATACAATTCCTACTGAATGTGGGTTTCATTCTGTACTTTTTTTTTTCTTCTGGTGCAATACCGCATGTCAAGTTTATCCTGTTAATCCACCGGTGCCTGTTGTAGTTTCAGCTCCACCTTAATGAAACTCATTTCCTAATCCATGATTCTTCTGAGTGCCCCGGTTGCTATAGGTAATGCTTGGAAAAGCATGAATCATAGCCAGGTTTAGCACCTGTTCCAGTTTTAAATGATTACTTAAAAACCCATACGAGTATGTGTGTGTCTGTGTCTGTCTGTACAGAAATGTAATTATACACCATGCTGTAGGTCTTACAATTTATTGAAATTCATTTACCGAATGGTCTGGATCTCACAGTTTCAGTGCTCCCATCCCTGTGGGGATTCATGTATATTACAGGATTTTGACTCTAAATACAAGAAAATATGAGGGTGGGAGGTTATTTTTGCCTGATCTGCTTCTCCATCCAGCTTCTGCTCAATTTGTCTCCTATACTGATTATATAGTAAAAATAGGCTGATTCTACATGGAAGGGTTGGCTGGGCCAGTTTCACCTCCCAGTGACATTCCATATCTCCTCCTGTGAGAGCAGAATCCAGTGGATGATTATGAAGGTAGTGAAGGGACAGGTAGGCAGACAGATTGAATGAACACGAGGAACAATGAATGCAAACAGTGATGGAGATGGGGAAGTGAGAGAATCAAAGAAGGAAATGGTAGAAGAGGAAGAAAGGTAATGCAGTAAACAAAAGGAAATAAAAGATACTTTACAGCACAAGCTCAGAAACATGAATGCTGTATGCAGTTGAACGCGATATCAATGAAAGGTATGAAAACAACTTTATTGCTTCTGTTTTTTTCTTAGTGCTTTGATAAGCATATATATATATAGATATATATTATATATATCTATATATACAGGATAATATGCAGAGAATAATACCAAATAGAAACACGAGGCATAAGCTTGCTCTATGGGAGAAGAGTAATCATAATATGGGAATACAGTTACTCATGAGCTTGAATTATAACTTACTCGATTTAGTCCATTAATGTCCTAGAAACTTTTGAATGGAATTAGAATATTTTTGAGCAATGGTGTATTTGTGAGTTTGATTGTTTTGCTTGCCAAATCGGTGTGACCTCGTTTACCTTTTAATTACTTGTCATCCGTATACTATAGGCCAGTAAGAAAGGGGATACTTAATATGATTGTAGAGTGATGTTTTCTAATAACAGTTTCCCATTTTATTTGACCAAAGCAAAATTTAAATACCTTGAGGTTTGTACTGCCACAAGGTTTTCACATGGCAACGCAAGATGCAAGTGACAGAGCAGCCCAGCCCCCTGTTTGATGGCTTCTGAAGTTGCAGAGATGGTGCATTAGGCACTTGCATGTAGGGTTGCTCTGTGTGCTACACCATGGTATCATCCACTTAAATCAGCATTGCAGCATGCCCAGAAGGAGGTGCACCCAGGTTTCAGGCCACAGCTCACCATTACTGTCACTGCATGTGCCAGCCCTATGCTGAATGGTAACTGTAGATGTCCTTGCACCAGATAGCACTGAACAGCATCTGCCTGTCTGTTGACACAGCCCCTGAGAAGACAGTTGCCCATGGTCATTGACAAGTAGGTGTGCCAGGGCCTGAAGAAATGGGTGTTGCAATTTGAAAGGTGTAGCCAATCAAGCAACAATTACTCTTAATCTCCTTGGTATGTTTTATCTCATGCAGTGCCACTGAAAGCATGACGTATTGTGAGTGGGGTGCTTCTGAGGAAATTTCCAACATTATGGTTAGTTTAGGTATTCACATATTTTAGTAGCGGGGCTGCTGTCCCAGCTTCCTTTGAGAACAGGAGCCTCCACCAGCATCAAGAATCTGTCAGAGAGGTATTTTCACCTCCATCTGCAGATGCGGGTACCGATGGATGGGCATAGAGAATCTCTTGCAGTCTGACCTACCTGGCTGTTCTCCTCCTCTTCCAGACAAGTCAGATCAGGCGGTACAGGTGAGGAAAGTCTAGGCTGTAATGTTTAACTTCTCTGAAGTTTATTACAGCTCCTGTTTGTGGTGACATGATTTTCTCATTGCATTCTCCCCATGTCTATAGGTTGGACTAGTTTACGAACAAGATTGTTCAACTTGATAGACTTATTGTTGCTTATGATAGAAATATATAATTCTGTTTGTAAAGTACTAAGGTATAGATCTACAGTATTAAACTAATGTTAATTATGACTTCATTGATACATTGTTATATACATTGTTTTTCTCATACTTTTTACCTCAGGCTGCTTTCCAGGAGAACGTTGGAAGACAGGTACTGTTATTTCACACATATGCCATATATAGCTTAAAATATTGTAAACGATTGATAAATAAAGGTGTTAGAAATATTTCAAGGTATATAGGAACATTTTTATGAGGAGATGGGAGCCATTTGTACCTAAGGATTTGTCAAATCACAAACCTGGAAACCATGGACCCAAAATTCCTTGGGGGCTGTGCTGGAAAATGGCAGAGACCCAGTTGCACCAGGTCTCAGCGGTTTCTGGATGTTTCTACTTGCCTTGTGGGTGGGACCTCAGCCTAGACTTTATAAGGCAAATGTTGTCGGGGGTAGAGTCGCGGCATGGACTCCCTATGCCGGGAGATCTTGCTCCATGAGGCTAAATTGAGACCCAACGTATCTCTGGCGACCAGCACATCAAGTGAGTTTAGGGGTACTGGCCTCATTATTGGCAAATGATGACCCCACTGGTGGGTTCCAGGCCAGGGATCCAGCCACAACCTTTGAAGAAATGCATAATTTTTTTTAAGGATGGCCCCAATGGAGGGTGGGTGCCAGAGTTTCCAGACGTATGGGCTGACAGGCAACGAGATACACCCATAGTGGCATTTGCACTCACCTGCCACTTGCAAATTAGGTGCCCTCCCACTGATCCCACACACTCTACAACAGGTCACGTACCTGGCATAACCATTGGGATCCCATCCTGAAGCATTTTGGAGCTCATAAAGAGGAAAAATAGAGAGAAAGGATGGGAAGCTGGCCTGGATGTACTAGGCAAATGGGCCAGAAGTAGGTAAGTCTGGAGGTGGTGCAAAGTGGCAGTAAACATGAGCTTGGACTACTGGGTGTAATGAAAGAAAATAGATAATTTCCATACACAGCATCATGTTGCGAGGTAACATAACTTAGTGCATGCAAAGGGTTAAATAAAAATACATATTGATTTCCTCATCTTTGTATAATTAAAAAATGCTGGACTGTATAGGAGCTATGTTTCTTTTAAGCCTGTCTTGCTACTTGTTGAAACTTGTAAACTATTGTTTTAGAGCACCTTAGGGCACTTTTGATATTTTGGTACCTAGGCAAAATATCCTGCCTTTTGCAGTATCTTTTACTGTTTTTTTTAAACAACAGTTATACTGGTGCACTTTCTTAATTAGCAAGAGAAATAGCCAAACCTCTGATCTAACAGTGTATATTTTAAATTCAGACAGTGAATAAATTTCCTTCTTTATAGCCCAGTGTGTAAAATTGCAAATCTGACAGTTAAATCTTGAATTCATTACCAGAATTATGCTGTGTTTCATTTCGTAATCCATTTTTGAAAAAAGTATCTAGGGACAATATGAAAGTGATGCTAGAGTTTTTTACCAGCAGATCCTTAAAGCATTCACTCCGGCAGCTTGTCATGTACCACAGTCTGGTGTCCATTATTTTGAGGAAGGCAGAGTTCATTTTGTGGCGAAGAAAGCTTCCCACCTTTAAAAATAAAGAAATAAAAGCTCAAAAAGACAGTGGCCTCAGCTACTGCGTCTCCACAGCTCAGTAGTGACGCAAGGTTATGACCTTCCCGCTTACTCAATAGGCTGACCAGCAGAGCTGGCATTCTGCAGACTTGTCAGACCTTGTCTCATTGAATGACGTGGGTAAGCAACACTAAGGTAGGAAAACTCAAGGTCCTATGGAGGCTTGTGACCCATTGTGTAGGAAATAGACATCATTAATGCAAATAATTCAAAAGTTATAATCTAACTAGTGGCCAGAAATCTTAAGGATATACAATTCTACATTTGGATATGATAACCTTGAAATAAAACAATTGACCGGCCTTGAATTTGAATCTCGATTTGAAAAACATATCAAATGAATTACATAACTTGCTCTTATTTCAACTCACGGAATTAGCAAGCTTCATGCTTTGTTTATAGATCCATCTTATCCAATTTGCATTCAGATACAGCAGAAGTAAAACTAAATCTGCAATCGAAGTGTTAAAATTGTACCTGAATTTCATTTTTTTCACACAGTTTTGTTGCCTACATTTTACCCATCACTCTGCATTTCTTCCTTTGAATGGAAGTACAATTGTGCTTTTGTTTATGGATAGAACCACGGGCTGGATCGTGTTTTTTTTTGTAACAGAACTTTAAAAAAGCCCACCATTAATGAATATTTACCAAAATAAGTCATGTCTGATGTATCTTGTGTAATTCCTCAACTCCTCAAGGCCAACCAGAAAGAAGTTAAAGCTCATTCCGCTAAGCCAACATCATGGGCTAATATCCAATGGGTCTCTTGACTCTGCCTAGGACGAAGCTTAATGAAGAAATTTGCGTGCTTTCGCAAAGTATTGTTGTGTTGATCTAACATCTCGATGACTTCAATATTAAATCATTGTCTATACAACTTTAGAGAAATTCATTTACATACTGAACAAATAGGAAAGGATAAAAACAGAAAATGATGGAAATACTCAGCAGGTCAAGCAGCATCTGTAGAGAGAGAAACAGAGTTAACGTTTCAGGTTGATGATCCTTCGTCAGAACTCGTCAGAACAGAGTTTTGACGAAGGGATGTTGACCTGAAACCTTAACTCTGTTTCTCGACAGATGCTGCCTGACCTGCTGAGTATTTCCAGCATTTTCTGTTATTTCAGATTTCCAGCATCTGCAGTATTTTGCTTTTGAAATAGGAAAGGATGTCAGATTACCTGTGTCAGGTGGCATTCCTCATTCACAGTGTAGTTAAATCTCTACAACAAAATTCCTTCCCAACTTATTCCTTGGTTCTTTTTTAGTCTGGAAGGGTTTAGAACTTCCTGTTTTTATGTTTGTTTTAACTTCCTCATGAAATTTCTACTGCTGTCTCATCGAGAAGGGTTAGGGTATCTGTGAATGATATTTTCATTTATATGTAGAGGTTGAACTTGATCTGTGGTCACATGCGCAGCACAGCCCCATCATATTTCGGTTTTAATGTTCACATGATGTTCATGAACCAATCAATTTTTTAATATTCCTTCACCTTCTACAACAGTGGTTTTATCTCTCTCTACCTCGTAGCCTCTTTCCCTTTCTTCTCTGAATATGTCTTAAGAACATAAGAAATAGGAGCAGGAGTAGGCCATTCGGCCCTTCCAGCCTGCTCCGCCATTCAGTGAGATCATGGCTGATCTTCTGCCTCAACTCCATTCACCGGCCCTATCGCCATATCCCTTGATGCCCTTACTAGTCAGAAATCTATCGACTTCTGTTTTGAATATACCCAATGACTGAGCCTCCACAGCCCTCTGGGGTAGAGAATTCCAAAGATTCACCACCCTCTGTGTGAAGAAATTTCTTCTCATCTCAGTCCTGAATGGCCTACCCTTTATCCTGAGGCTGGTTCTAGACTCCCCAGCCAAGGGAAACATTCTCCCAGCATCCACCCTATCAAGCCCTGTAATAATTTTGTATGCTTCAATGAGATCCCCTCTCATTCTTCTGAATTCAAGAGAATACAGGCCTAGTTTACTCAATCTCTTCTCATACGACAGTCCCGCCATCCCAGGAATCAATCTCATGAACCTTCGTTGCACTCCCTCTATGGCAAGTATATCTTTCCTTAGGTAAGGAGACCAAAATTGTACACAGTACTCCAGGTGTGGTCTCACCAAGGCCCTATATAATTGGATTAAGACTTCTTTACTCCTGTACTCAAATCCTCTTGTAATGAAGGCCAGCATACCATCTGCCTTCCTAATGGCTTGCTGCACCTGCACCTGCACATTCACTTTCAGTGACTCATGTACAAGGACACCCAGGTCCCTTTGAGCATCTGCATTCCCCAATCTTCACCACTTCGGAAATACTCTGCCTTTCTGTTTTTTCCACCAAAGTGGATAACTTCACATTTATCCACATTATATTCCATCTGCCATGTTCTCGCCCACTTGCTGAGCCTGTCGAGATCCCCTTGAAGCCTCTTCACATCCTCTTCACAACTGACACTGCCACCTAGCTTTGTATCATCAGCAAATTTGGAAATGTTACATTTAGTCCCCTCATCCAAATCATTGATATAAATTGTGAATAGCTGGGGCCCAAGCACCAATCCTTGTGGTTCCCCACTAGTCACAGCCTGCCATCCTGAAAAAGACCCGTTTATCCCTACTCTTTGTTTTCTGTCTGTTAACCAATTCTCAATTCATGCTGGTATATTACCCCCAATTCCATGTGCCCTAATTTTGTTCACCAACCTCTTGTGTGGGACCTTATCGAAGGCCTTCTGAAAATCCAGATACACCACATCTACCGGTTCCCCTTTGTCTACTCCACTAGTTACATCCTCAAAGAACTCCAATAGGTTTGTCAAACAGGATTTCCCTTTCATAAATCCATGTTGACTCTGCCCAATCTTGCTATTAGTTTCTAAGTGCCCAGTTATTGCATCCTTTATAATAGATTCCAGCATTTTCCCAACTACTGATGTGAGGCTAACAGGTCTGTAGTTCCCTGTTTTCTCTCTCCCTCCTTTCTTAAATAGCGGGGTTACATTTGCTATCCTCCAATCTACAGAAACCGTTCCAGAATTTATAGAATTTTGGAAGATGACAACGAATGCGTCCACTATTCCAATGGCCACCTCTTTCAAAACCCTAGGATGTAGGTCATCCGGTCCTTGGGATTTATCGACTTTTAGTCCCATTAATTTTGCTAGTACTGTTTTTTTTACTAATAATTTCCTAAGTTCCTCATTCTCGCCACACCCTTGGTTTTCTCATATTTCTGGGAGGTTTTTTGTGTCTTCCTCCGTGAAGACAGAAACAAAGTATTTATTTAATTTCTCTGCTATTTCCTCATTCCCCATTATAAATTCTTCCGTCTCTGACTGTAAAGGACCTACATTTACCTTCGTCAGTCTTTTCCTTTTCACATACCTATAGAAGCTTTTACAATCCGTTTTTATATTTTTCGCTAGTTTGTGCTCATATTCCATTTTCCCTTTATCAATTTCTTGGTCCCCCTTTGCTGATTTCTAAAAAGATCCCAATCCTCAGGCTGACCGCTTTTTCTGGCAACTTTATAAGCTTCCTCCTTTGACTTAGTGCTAGCTTCAATTTCTTTTGTTAGCCATGGTTGGATCATTTTTCCTTTTAGGTTTTTATGCCCTAGAGGAATATATGTTTGTTGCAAATTATGCATTATTTCCTTGAATGTTAGCCATGGTATGTCCACCTTCATACCTTTTAGTGTAGTCTTCCAATCTACCATGGCCAACTTGTCCCTCATACCCTTGTAGTTTCCTCTGTTTAGATTGAAGACCTTAGTTTCAGATTGGACTACATCACTCTCAAACTTAATGTAAAATTCAATCATATTATGGTCACTTGTCCCTAAAGGCCTCTTTACCACAAGATTATTGATTAGCCCTTTCTCATTACACAGTACCAGATCCAGAATAGCCTGTTCCCTGGTTGGTTCCTTCACATACTGATCCAGGAAACCATCTCGCATGCGTTCCAAGAATTCGTCCTCCACACCATTAGTGGTAATTTGATTTGCCCAGTCAATATGTAGATT
Organism: Squalus acanthias; assembly: GCA_030390025.1. NCBI lineage: Eukaryota > Metazoa > Chordata > Chondrichthyes > Squaliformes > Squalidae > Squalus > Squalus acanthias. The sequence continues at coordinate 30,203,571 of CM059447.1, read as the reverse complement.
AAAGTCCCCCATGATTACCGTATTGCCCTTGTTACATGCACTTCTAATTTCGTGATTGATACTGTGCCCGACATTACCACTACTTTTTGGTGGCCTATACACAACTCCCACCAATGTTTTCCGCCCTTTGCGGTTTCTTAGCTCCACCCAAACCGATTCCAGTTCTACATCACGATCTGCCGAGCCAAGATCTTTTATCTCTACCGTACCGATCTCATCCCTTATTAACAGCGCTACGCCACCTCCTTTTCATTTTTGTCTGTCCTTCCTAAATGTTGAGTACCCTGGAACATTCAGTTCCCAGCTTTGGTTACCCTGCAACCATGTCTCTGTAATGGCAATTACGTCATACCCATTTACTTCTATTTGTGCCATTAATTCATCCACCTTGTTGCGAATGCTACGTGCATTTAGATAAAGTGCCTTCAACTTTAGCTGTTTAATATTTTTCTGCACTTTGACCCTCTTTACTCTTGGCCTTTCTTTCTGCTTCCTATTAGTTTTGCTGACTACTTTTCTAACTTCCGCTTCCAGCTTTGTTTCTCTCCGTTCTAGGTCCACACTTAGGCTCCCAGCCACCTGACAAACTAGTTTAAATCCTTCCCAACAGCACTCGCAAACTTCCCTGCGAGGATATTGGTCCCGGTTCTGCCGAGGTGTAATCCGTCCAGCTTTGCAGGTCCCACCTTCCCCAGAATCGGTTCCAATGCCTCAGGAATTTAAATCCCTCCCTCCTACAGCATCTCTCCAGCCACGCATTCATCTGGTCTATTCTCCTATTTCTGCTCTCGCTAGCACGTGGCACTGGGAGTAATCCTGAGATTACTACCTTTGAGGTCCTACTTTTTAATTTATTTCCTAGCTCCATATATTCTGCTTGCAGGACTTCGTCCCTCTTTCTACCTATGTCGTTGGTACCGATATATGGACCACGACCTCGGGCTGTTCACCCTCCCCCTTCAGAATGTCCTGCAGCCGCTCAGTGACATCCTTGACCCTGGCAACATACCATCCTGGAGTCACGTCTGCGGCCACAAAAACGTATATCTGTTCCCCTTACGATAGAATCCCCTATCACTATTGCTCTCCCACTCTTTTTCCTCCCCTCCTGTGCAGCTGAGCCACTCGTAGTGCCACAGACTTGGCTCTTGCTGCATTCCCCTGAGAAACCATCTCCCCCAGCAGTATCCAAAATGGAAAATCTGTCGGAGAGGGAGATGGACCCAGGGAACTCCTGCACTACCTTCCTAGTTCTTTTACTCTGTCTGGCGGTCACCCATTCCCTTTCTGCCTGTGCACTCTTTACCTGCAGTGTGACCACCTCGTTAAACGTGCTATCCACGTAGATCTCAGCCTCGCGGATGCTCTACAGTGACTCCAGCTGCAACTCCAGATCCAAAATGCGGATTTCGAGTAGCTGCAGCTGGAGACACTTCCTGCACATGTGTTCGCCCTGGACACTGAAAGTGTCCCTGACTTCCCACATAGCACAGGAGGAGCACTCCACGCTGTCGAGCTGCCCTGCCATGTCCTACCCTTAATTTAACTTTATTGGTCGGAGAGTCCAGAACCAGGGGTCATAATCTACGGATAACGGGTAAACCATTTAGGACAGAAATGAGGAAGAATTTCTTCACCCAGAGAGTGGTGAACCTGTGGAATTCTCTACCACAGAAGGTAGTTGAGGCGAAGTCATTAAATATATTCAAGGATGAGTTAGATATATTTCTTAAAGCTAAAGGTATCAAGGGATATGGGGAGAAGGCAGGTACAGGGTACTGAGTTTAGATGATCAGCCATGATCTCATCGAATGGCGGAGCAGGCTCGAGGGGCCGAATGGCCTACTCCTGCTCCTATCTTCTATGTTTCTATGTACTCCCTTTACTTCCTTTAAATTAAAGAATATTAAATACACCAGGGACCTTACTTCACTTTACACACTACTTACTCTAAACTAGAGACCTTACTTTTACTTTAACGACTGGACTGTAGAAATACTCACCAGGTCCTACTTACCAATCAGCTCCTTCCCTGGTTGTGATGTCACTTTAGCGGTTTTGCAGTTGTTGTTGTTGTTTGACTGCTCCTGCTCTCTGACTCTTTGCTTGATGTAAAGTAAGAACCAATTCCTACAGGGTGAAAAGTTAGGAAAAGCAAAGGCGAAGCAAGGGAGCTCCGCCTTCCACTCCTCACCTGACTCCCTCACTCACCCAACTCCAGCACTCTGTTCAAATTGCACTGCGAAGCCTGTTTTTATAGGCCCTGAAACAAAGGAGCTGGCTGAGCCCTGCTACAGGAAAACCCGTTCTATCACTAAATATTTGAAAATGCCAGGTCTCCTGAAGAGTGGAAAAACACTTATTATTCAAAGTTGGACTTAGTTGCGATTGTTATTATGTGTAGGAGAGTATTGTATATTGAGATTATGCTTGGTACACTTACCTTATCTGTTAAAAAGGGCTATGCCATGCATGGCCTTGTTTCCATACTGCAATTTATGGTAATAAAGAGATCAGTTTGCAGTAAAAGTGAAAGTAAAATAAAACAAACTTCAAAGAATATTGTATATTTCTTTAAAAACTTATTAATTGTGTTAAAAGTGTCATAACATGTTAACCTGAATTTTTACTGTATTTCTGATAGTTTCTTTAATGAAGCTGGATAATTATTTTTCTTTACATCTTTTGCAGGGTACATTTCCACATGGAATTGAGATACTCACTGCAGCTGATTATTTTGCTGTTGGAAATCGGACCAAATGTTTTTTGAACGTTAGGTAACGCTTCAAGGCTTGTGAACTTCCCCACTATCTGCTGTCACTAAAATATAAAATCTTGACAGCAGTACATATTGAGCACAGAGGAACTCATTTATTTAGGATTTAGAATTCCCCTTCTTGCTGAATGTAGTAATTCATGAGTAAATAAAGAGAAACTGTTTCCAATGGCTGAAGGGTCGATAACCAGGGGGCACAGATTTAATGTGATTGGCAAAAGAACCAGAGGCGACATGAGGAAAACTTTTTTACGCAACGAGTGGTTACGATTTGGAATGCACTCGCTGATAGGGTGGTGGATACAGATTCAACAGTAGCCTTCAATAAAGAATTGGATAAATACTTGAAAGAGAAAAAATTGCAGGGATGTAGGGAAAGAGCGGGGGAGTGGGACTAACTGAGTTGCTCTTCAAAAGAGCTGGCGCAGAATCGATGGGCCAAATGGGCTCCTCCTGTGCTGTACTATTCTATGATTTTATGCTGGTCTTTGGTTCCATATCTGCTGATAGCCCCCCCAGTACCTCGCTTAAGTGGCCCTTCTTCATGTGTGAGTTAGATGATGAGGATTGGCAGATTATTTGTGTGGGACGCATCGCAGTCTCGTCAGCCTTGTCTGTGCACACACACCATCAAGCAGGAGGTACTGGATTGTGATTTTATTTCTCCTCTGTAACCCAGGGAACTGCTTTGCACTTTCACTGCAGCACTCTTCTATACTAGTTGTAGTGCCCCACTGCTGTCCTGGCTGAGACCAACTAACTCAGCAGATGCATTGACCCATTGAAGGATTGCTGCTTGTGGTTTTTATAATTATTTTTATGCTTGTGTTGAATTTCCATGTTCATCAGTGCTGAGGAACGGAACACTTTCTCCTTCTGGTGCCCATTATTTGCATCAGGTCCTGTCACTTGAATTATAATACAATCAGATGCAGAGCAAAGCATTGTGCAAGGACAGGGTTGAGTGCCATTCTGTTGCCTCCTGTGTTAGCATTCAACATGAAGAATGGTCAGCTAATTGAGGTACTGGAAGGCTGCTAATATCTGTGGATTGGCACCACAAAAAGAGTCAATAACTTCCGGAGGAAGGGAAAAAAATACGGGGGTGGATTTATAAAAAGAAAAAGACAAACACTTTGTTGCACTGCATCTGAACAAAATATGCTGACTTCATTCTTGCCCATGGACTGTACAGCTTGGAAAATGGTAGATTTCAGCACCATTTCTTTTTAACCTGATTTTCACCAAGATGACTACCAACCTACATTAAACATTTATAATACCAGGCATAGCATTGGAAAATATACAAGAGAATTGAAGTAATGTTCACAGTACATATTTTGTTTGAATTGCAACACAAAAACAAAAGGCTGCCTCTGTAAACCTTATGAAATCTTATGAATGCTATGCCCATGATTATTGCATGTCATTTGATGCAGAAGTGTCTTCTTAAGCATACGGTAAAATTTGACCTTCACTTAAGTAAATGTAGGAGAAAGAAATCCAAAATCTGTCCTCTTGTGATTCTTTGTTAATTCATTGAACTGAAATGCCAGAGATCTGTTGAAAGATTCAAGTTTTTTTCTGCTGTTGTTTTATGTGGTTTTAACCGGTTTGTTCTCATTACTTGAGAAGTAGATGTTCATTGAAAATGTTTATGGGGGTGGAAGTATTGGAGACAGTCACCATGCAACCTGTTCAGTAATGACAGGGTGGCTGTTAAAATGCCAGACACATCCAGAATATTCGTTTTTATATAGAACTAGCCAAAGAGACCATTGTTTGTGCTACAATTAATGAATATTACAATGCACTTTGAGGTCAACCATGTCTGCTATCAACCACATATGCCTGACTGACTGCTTTCACATCATAACTAATCAGAAGATTGTTTTGGATAAGCTCTTTTTACATATGAGCTGGAAACATACAGTAACCGCCCAAAAGATTTCTGTTTTGCCAAGCTAGTTTTTTAAATGCTGAATATTTTAAAACATTAATTAGCAACTTCCAGTATTTTGACTTATCCAAATCAATGGTGTCTGAGGTGTCATAATGCTATCATTTCTGCACACTAGGAGTGCAGAATATGGCAGTAGATTCACCAATCTGGGATAGTGTATACCCTCACATTTGGCTTCTCAGGAAACAACAGGGATCCAATTTTCAACAGGTAGGCTTATTTGGAACCAGATCTGTTTGTTAATCACTTTTCAGAATAGGGACCAGACAGATCTTCAGGATTCATAACTCTTCCTTATTCTCCATGCTCCAAAAATTTCAGCTCTGCTGCTCATATGTTATCCCACTTCAAGTCCTACTCAACCATCATTCCAATCCTCACTGACCTACATTGGTTCCCAGTTCCCCAATGACGCAAATTTAAAATTCTTATCCTTAAGTTAAAACCCTTCATAGGCTTGTCCCTCCTACCTCTGTAATCTCTTCCAGCCCTACATGCTCTGAACTCTCTGTTCCTTTGACTCTTGCCTCTTGTGCATCACCCCTTCCTTTCCCCCATCATGGGTGGCCGTGCTTTTACCTGTCCATGTTCCACTCTCTGGAATTTCCTTCCGAAATTCCTCTGCCTCCACCTCCTTTAAGACCATTCTTAAAAATCTCGTCTTTACCCAAGCTTTTGGTCACCACTCCAAATCTCTCCTTTGGCTCATCATCTGTTTTCTACACAGTTCTGAAAGACCGTGGGACATTATTCTGTTAAAGGTACTATATAAATGAAAGACACTGTTGAAGCAGAATGTTTCTTTCTGGATTGCATACGTTTGCTGTTACACAGGGAATTCAGCAAAAGGTTTGGCCAAGGCACCAGTATTAATTTGAATAACAAATAGTGAGAGATGTACAATTACTGTTGGAGGTCATTCTTCATTCCTGAGCAGCCAGGAGATGTTGTAATTTGTGTGGCAAGTACTGCACAATCCTTGGAGTCTCCTGCTTTCTCTCCACTTCCTGAGACATAATCCTCATTTCATGTGCTTTGAAAGGTTGCGTGAACCTTGCTGGGATTCAAACCCAAGTTCCGAGTCTGACATGTTGTCTAGTCATGAATCCGACATTCAATTAACTGAGCCATCCAACCGGTCTCAATTGTCTGAGCTGCCACATGGCTTTTGCAAGATCACATTAAGCAATAATGTTCCAGTGAATTTCCTGCATTTATTGATGAATCAGGGAGGCAATTGAAGCGGAAGATGTTATAAATTCTACAGGTGATGGATAAATATTTTTGTCAGACTGAGCCATTGAAAGATATTAGAGATAAAGTAGGATTAGGAAGTCTGAGACATTTGGGACCAGCCCAATGAATAAAGATGGTCATTTCTGGCCCTGTCTACTCCTATTTTCCTAAAGGTTGAAGCAGAGAGGTTAGTTTAAGTATGTCTAGTGATGCATATTGGTTAATTATGGTTTCCTAGAACTTAGCTGTTTGCAAGATTCTGTGTTGTAACTTAATCATTGGAAAGTTCTATCCATAGGGAGTTGCAGAGGAATTTACCAGACGTTTCCCTGAAATTGGCCAGAGTTTCTATTTTTTTGGTCTCACCCAAGAGTTAGCATTATTAGCAGTTGGAGAGGGTGGTGCATGAGGTTGCACCATCTCATGGATAGGCTGAGCATGTTTGAGCATTAAGGTCTCTTCTTTCTTTTCATATGTTCAGTAATTTATCATCCCTAATGCTGATAGGGATGATAAAAATATCGAAGTAGATTAGTCAAATTGTTCACTTCAAGTAGCAGCTTTGCATTTATAATTATGGAGTGACTTATGAATTTATATAAACGAAAACAAGGATTGCTCAGTTTATTTTCTGCCTCTGTCAGAATTCTAATAATGCAAGATCCACAGCTGAAAGTCACAATATGCTAGCAACAAGGGAAAATAAAATAAAAAAGCACAGTGAGCTTGGATGATGTAACCATAATCTGCTCAAAAGTCATTGGCCTAAAAATTCGGTTGCTTTGCGCCTCCTGTTAGCGCCCTCGCGGGGCGCCGCCAACGCCTCCCGCGAAATTCAGTGGGAGGTTAGCGGCGGCGGTAACCGTTAGCGCCCAGCTCACGCCCCGGCCGCGATCTTCGGTAGCGCCCCCTGACTTACCGCCGGACGCTATGTCCGACGAGGTCAGGGGGGGCCTACCTGTGGAAGGGGTGGTGCTAATTAAAGGGGAGGTGCCAGGCGGCTATTTTTGTTGCTGGCCGCCTGCCAGCACCTGCCCCCTCTGCCATCCCCGGCCTCCTCTGCAGCCCCCCCCCCCACCACGGAGTGCCGGCTTCTCTTAAGTGCCGGACTCTTTTGCCAGCACTCCGATCCCTGGTGGCCCAGCTGGGCCCCGGGTCGCGCTATGCTCGGCCCCTCCCCTTTAAGAAGGGGAGGAAGGCCTGCAGTACCGCGGCGCGACGTGCCGCAGTGCATAGCGCAGCGGCACGCAGCGCCCCGATATTCACTCGCAGCGCCCCAAGAGGGAGGCGGGGCGCTTCCAGTAGTGCCCCGCTTCCCTCTTGGGGCGCTACCGATGAATTTCGGCCGCGGGGACGTTAATTTTCAAAGTTAGCGCCCCAAAGGGGGAGTGACTCATTTTTTCCCCCCATTATCTATGGCACCACCTGAAGCTTGTTGTTTATGGTTAACATTAAATTCCTTGTGCATGTTCTGTCTGCAAGTGTCTGATTGATATTAAATGATGTTGGTCCATAAATCTGAAATGTTTGCACATACTATCGGAAACACTTTTTAAACAGTCTCCATAATATGCGTCCCACTCATGAGTAATCTTGCTTCTTTTGGTATAACAACATTAAATTCTATTTGCATAAAGCAGTAACTGGTGTCCTTTTTATTTATTATCTCTGTTCTGCAGTATATACATTGTTGGATTCCCTGAGTATACGCAACCTTTGATTGATCATCTGATACACAAGAAATTTAACCACTGGGATTGGTAAGAGAACCTAATGTGTTTTAAGTATATGTACATTGAAACATTTATAGATTTTAATATTTGGAGAATATGTATGGTTAGGGGCGGGGTACAATTGGGGGTTCATACATGCTTCTTTGTTGGTTAGGAATTCGTACATACCAATTTAAGATGAATAAACTGCTCTATTAATATCTAATTTATGGCCTGACCATTTGTCAGTTTGTCTTTGTTTCTGATGATGAAAAGGTTGTTGTATTTGGAAATGTTGAACAGTGACCATGTGATATGATGAGATCAAAACTACCGGAAAATAATATGTGTACTAAAATAAGAAAACCAGGTCAGTGCAAAGATTGAAGCTGGAAGGATAAATGCATAGATATTACTTGGAAAATGGGAATTGGTTTGTTCCTCGCCATGCTAAAGCTGGAAGGTAATTCTCCAAGAATACTCCGTGCTGGAAATTTCTAACCCTTTGAAAGTTTATTCAAATTAGTTCACTGACTGGAAGTGCATGAATTTGACTATTTTGTTGTATGTTTTAAAGTTTTTAAACTGGTAAACATTCATTTTATGGGTGTGATCCATTAATTGTCAGAATTGAAAACATATGCTGTAATTCACTTAGCCTGAGGAGCAGATCAGACCATCAAAAGTAAGAAGCTGTCACTTTGTTTCCTTTGTGGTGTTTTGATGAGCTTAGAGAATACACGTAGCAGGTGGCCATTATTGCAAAGTAGGTGGTCAGATTTGGCTTTTGCCTTTGCTGTTGAGAAACTTGGCAAGGCAGTTGGTGGGAATTTTTTCAAGACTATTCACTTTAATAACAAACACTGTATGGTGACAAAGTTGTATTGTATCACATTGTGACAATTCAAACAGCCAGTGTTTTTTTCTGTTTTAGCAATTATGTCTACAATTTATACTGATACATATTTTCAGTGTGTTGAGGGGAAGTAGTTTGATCCAGAAGTGCTATTTGTGAGCCATTGTTTAGTTCTGTAAGTCTTTTTATTTCTGTAGGTTTCTTTGTGTTTTTTTATGTTCGCATATTTCTGTCTTTGTGTGTGTGTGTGTGTATTCATGAATCTGTCTGTATATCTTTCACTCTGTGCCTGTCTTTATCCTCTGTCTCTTGTTCTGTCTGTCTTTGTTGTGTTTCTAACTGTGGTTGTGTGTGTTTGTGCTTTTCTTTCTCTCCGTCTCTGTCCTTTGTGTATGCATCTATCTGTGTGTGTGTGTTTGTCTCTTTCTGTCATTACAACATGGACACAGGCCATTTGGCCCAACCAGTTTGTGTCGCCGTTTACCCTCCACATGAGCAAATAATTCTAATCACATTTACCCACCCTGTTCCCATATCCCTTCAACCTCTTTTAATTACAGTCTTAGCTTGAATGTTGACCTAATTTCTGCCTCAACCACTAACCCTGGAAGCGAATTCCACACCCTCACACTCTGGGCTGGATTTTGCCAATGGGGTGCTTTTGGAGGCGGGACTCCCACTTGTCGGGTTTTAGTTCCGCCTCCATCGACTTCTGGCCAACCCACGCTATTTTCCCTTGATTGACCTTGTTAAGCCCGTCCAGCGGGCTTAGCAGGCCAATTAAGGGGAAGCCGGTTACAGAGAACGTCAGCGTATGACGTTTCATCTGTCAGAGATTTTTGACAGATGAATTGTCATCGTTTGACAGCTCTGTGAATCTGTCAAACACTGACATTCTATGTTGTTTGATGAGTCCTTGTATTCAAGACTCATCAAACCTCTTTCTTTCGCAGAAATTAGATGGTTGTTGCATTGGAGAATGCAGCAGCCATCTGTCATCTCTGCCGGTGAGATGCGAGACTCTCCGCATCCCCAACGATTGAAGCCTGCAGGAAGAAACAACGGTAAGTAAACATTTTCTATCACTTTCCACTCACCTCACATACTTACCTCTCCACACTTGCACCCATCACTTACCTTCACAGCGCACTTTTGCACCCCTCTGACCCCCGCAGACCCACTGCTCGCCTCGGTGACCCTGGCTGGGTTTCCCGACGTCGGGAAGCCCGCACTTGTGTGGGTAAAATGGGGATAATCCTCTTATCTGCCTGTTAACTACCTGTTAACAGGCAGTTAAGTGGCTGTAATCCCCTTCCCGCCTCCAGGAGATGGGACCCGGCGCGGGTCGGCTACCCGCCTCCCGGGAAGATGGCACGGGGGCGGGATGGGCACCCGCCCCCAGATTCTGTCATTTTCCCGGCAGTCCCGCCTCCCCAGGGTGGCAAGATCGCGCCCTCTGTGTGAAGAAGTTTCTCCTACGCTCAGTTCTGAATCTCTTGCATTTAATCTTGGTTTCTATGGCCCCTATTGCTGACCCCTCAAATACTGGAAACAATCTGCATCTGTTAACCCTATCCCATCTTTTCATAATTTTAAACATTTCTACCATATCACTCCATAATCTGCGTTCTAATGAAAAAAGTCCCAATTTTGCAATTTCTTAATATTTGTATTTCCTCACATCAGTTACATCCTAGTGAATCTGTGTTGTACCCTCTCCAAAGCCTCACTATCCTTCCTATAGTCTGGAGCCCAATACTGCACACACTACTCTAAATGAGATCTTATTAAAGTTTTATATAGGGTCATCATTACCTCTTGACTTTTATATTCTGTACCTCGAAATAAAACCCGGAATTCTATTAGCTTTTTTCCACAGCCTTATCAACCTAATGTTCTGTGACCCTATACTTCCAAGATCATCTGCTCTTCCACAGCACCGAACCTACTTCCATTCAGATTATAATTACTGCTTTTTTCAGTCAAAATGCATCGTACTGGCATTGAATTCCATCTGCCACTTTTTAGCCATTTCCCTATCTTATCAATATCCCGATGCCGTTTCCTTTGTTTTTTTAAAGAATTCTTTGTGTGTGTGTGTGTCTTCCTTCCCCACTCACTCTGTCATTACCCTAGCAAACTTGAAGATAAAAAAAAACTCATTGGCTGCTGGACACACACAAAATAGAGTTCAGGTTAATATCTGTCAGTGAGATGCAAAAGGTGCACTTTAAATGTTTGTATTAGAATTGTGGCAATTAATGGGTACTTGTAGAACTCATGCAGCACTCTATGCTTTACGCGTTAAGAATATATCCCCAAATAGCATCGAATTTTCAACTAATTATTTGTGCCTCACTACCCACCTTTCCATGAAAATTACTGCTCTTCTCACCATCCATTTTAACCTTGTTAAAATAACTGGTCTGCAAACCTATAAATATCCCGTAGTTGACTGTAAAAATAAGCCTCCTTTATAACTGGGTCATTAAAGGGGAAGTAAATGCTGGTTCCACACTTTCTATATAAAGAACCTCTCCTAATTAAAAAAAAGCTATATTAACTTTGTACTGTACTTTTGCTCCTCAAGGAGAGACACAATCATGTGTCTGCTGTCTTTCTAAGATGCTCCGGTGATGTAAGTTCGAGTTCCTCACATACATCCCAGTACAGCTCCTTTGATTTCACTTGGAGGCAGTGAACAGAAATTGAGCAACAAAAAAAGCATAATTTGTAATGTGCCAAAGGGGCATATTTGAGCCCATCTTTTCGTATCTCTAATTCACTCTGAAGGAACATTGAAACAGTATGTTCTATTCAGAGCCCCAGCTGCCTTAATCTTATTTTTGGGACAGGTGTTCATTATACAGTATTAAATAATGAGTTGCATTGTGATGTATTTACAGTCTGATATACATAAGTCTTGTAAAAAGGAATATCCACATATGCTCGTGGTTTGCATTAAAGATTGAAGCATGCTTTTCTGTAAAATAATGGATTGCTTTTATGTTTTCACAGTGCCATTCGCGAGCTCACAGCAAAGACCCTCCATAACCTTACTCCATCTGCTCCAGAATACATGGCAAACATTGGTGAGTGGTCAAGTAAAACTCAGATGTGTTTATTTCTTAAAATAAATAGTATTGCTTATAATAGTGCAACAGATGCTAACAGTTGACTATACACTGATTTATACAACTGTTCTACCATAATAACATTCAGTGCCATTCAGTCAACAGGAAATTGCAATTGAAAAATAGGTCTGATTCTCAATGTGACAGACAGAAAATACTATAACCTCCAACTCTAATCCTGATGTTGTTAAAGAACTTGCTCTATTGTTTCATTCTGTCCAATAGCAAGTTTTATCACTGTCGAGTCCATCAGATCATCCACATCTGTACTCCAGTAAAACCTCTGGTCCTAATAATATGCTTCCCATTGTCCTCAAGATATGTGCCTCTGAACTTATCTCAGTGTTATCCAATCTCTCCAGTCTCTTTTTGCTCTTATTTCCTCTGGAAATGTGTTCATTATTCATTTGTTCCTCAGAAAGATGATCACTCATATTTCAAATTACTGTCCTGTTGCCTTTACATCACAACTTTCTAAAGTTGCTGTTATCTTTCCATCACCTTGAAACTTCTGGTTTAATCCACGATAACCATGTAATGTACCTCTAGAACTGCGCTTGAATACTTTGCCACTGGACATCTTCAATACCTTTAACAGGCGCTGGTACTATGCAGATATTTGCCGCCTTGAAATCCTATATTTCTGTTCTCCTCACTGGTGGTGTTTGGTTGATGATCTGAAATGTTATTATATTATAGTGAATCATGCCAGAGAGTCTGTTACTGTATTATGGAGGCCATTCATATTACTTGCAATGAACAAGTAATACGAATGGCCTCCATGTGCATTCCCCAAGTTGAGTCCATGACCCATTGTGATGAGAAGTCGTCTTGTACTACATTCACTAATTCAAACTCTGTCACAAGACTTCCATTAGGGCATTTTTTTTTTGTTCGTTCACAGGATGTGGGCGTCGCTGGCAAGGCCAGCATTTATTGCCCATCCCAAATTGCCCTTGAGAAGGTGGTGGTGAACTGCCTTCTTGAACCACTACAGTCTGTCTGGTGAAGGTACTCCCATAGTGCTGTTCGGAAGGAGTTCCAGGTTTTTGATCCAGCGAATATGAAGGAACGGCGATATATTGCCAAGTCAGGATGGTGTGTGACTTGGAGGGGAAATTGCAGATGGTGGTGTTTCCATGTGCCTGCTGCCCTTGTCCTTCTAGGTGGTAGAGGTCATGGGTTTGGGAGGTGTGGCATTCCCACTTTCGAACCATAGAGGTTTACTGCATAGAAGTAGGCCCACCTCTGTGCCACCTCTTTGATCGGGCAATCCAAAACAAATCCCATTGTCCTGTAACTTCCTCTGCTTCAAATGTTTATCTGTTCTTCCCCTAAAAGATCCAAATGTCTCTTCCTCAGCTACTCTCTATGGCAAAGCATTTCATGTTCTAACAACCCTCTGCATAGAGATTTTGCCTCACCCCTCTCCTTACTCTCTCAGTTGCAAATAAAAATTGATGCCCCCTCTTCACTAACTCACCAACCAGTGGAAATAGTCTTTTGGTATTCTATCAAAACACTTCATAATTTTAAAAATCTTTATTCAATCTCTTCGCCTTGTCAGCTCCAGTAGCTCAAGTCTCTGCTCATAACCATAATTTTTCTTCCCTGACAACACCCTGATGAACCTACAAGATGTTGTCAGGGAATCTATGCTGCATGTGTTCGCTAGATTTATTGTCCTTTCTATAATGAGGTGCCCAGAACCGCGCACTATATTCTAACTATGAACTAACCATTACCTTATACAAATTTGGTTGGTTGAAGTCATCCATCATTGAGAGAATATTATCTGCGCATGCCTTTCTTATGTTGTACAAAATGCTACCACCTTTCTTTAACTGTCCAGGGGGTCTGTAACAGACTCCAATTATAAACCTATCATTCACCTTGTTTAACTCTAGCCAGACGGTTTGAATTTTTGCGCTTCCTCAAATATCATTTCATCTTCCTCGATTTCCAACTTGTTCTGAAAATATAAAGCTACTCTTCCGCTCATTATTCCTATCTTCCCTGAAAAACCTATACACCTACATTTTGAATTCACTTCCACATTCTGTAGGTAGCCATGTTTCCACAATCTATGTACTTTTCTTCTGCTCTTCCTTATACTTTGCTTCCATTTCCAGTATTTTGTTTTTACTGCTTCTAACATTTAGGTGAGAATACTTAATTGTACTTTAGTTTTGCCTCAGATTTTCAATCTATGAACTAATTTCCTTATTTTAATTGTACTTGGGTGCCGCTCATCTAAATCAAGTGGTGCCTTTAACCTCTAAGTCATCAGAATAGCTAGGAAGAAAATTACATTGGATTTAAAGACCGCTTTAAATTTTAGGGCTTAATATAATTCTAAGGGAGAACTGTGGCAGTTGCATGAACAAAAACCTCATTGCAAATTAGCTGGATTGCAGTCTACGCATTTTACATAAAATATGTTTCCACTTACTGTAAAAGTGTTTCTGTTTTTGTTGTAGCTTTGCCACGATTGTTACCTTTAGCAACAGGCATTGATTTGAACACTCGTCATGGCGCCGTCTTGGCTTGTGCAGAAATTGTTTTTGCACTCTCTAAAATAGCTGTTGAGAACAACAGGTATGTGATTAGTGTTTCAGGACTTTAGATTTCCTTAGATTAATTAATGTATGTTCTAATAAAATAAAACCATCAATTGAAGCAGTCGTCTCTCTATGTGAGAATGATGTTAAAATTATTAATAATGGAGATTTATGATGGCAGCAGTAAGGATGAACCTTTGAACTAATGTTTTCAGTTGTAGCTGCTAAATCGAATAACCCAAGAAAGCTCTGTTTCCTAAAAGCTCAAGTCTCAAATCTTGTCACATTTTTCTGGAGCATTGTTAGTAACTTGTGGGTTAAAATTGTGCTCTACTATATTAGTAATAAACGTGTTAGTGTGTTCCTTTGAAATTCCTTGGTCCACTATGCTAACAAAGGTGTTTGCCTGTTTAAAATAAATAAATGAGCACTTTGGTAAAATAGCATACAAAGAATTTCAGTTGAATGCAGTAACACATTTGTTACTGATTTTGCTCAGCAGAATTTCAGCCCTTAATTCCGTAATTAGATTTTTCTTTGTTATTTGTCCTTCTGAGATTTGACCCAAAACAATTTTCATAAATCCTGTTAATTTTAAAGGGTAACTTGAAAAAAACAAAGTGGTACCTCATCACTATGTTGATTTTATTTTCGTGCTTAGGTGGTCTGGCTGCTGCTGTGGCTTCTCCCCATTCTCCTTGCCCACAAAGCCAAACCTCCCCCAGACTATCCCTGCGCTAGCCTTGAGTTCGCATCTTTTTCTAAGTTCTCTCCTATTTCTGCTCATGCCCTCTCCAAGCTCATTTGTCCATGAGACCCACCTCTTGCTCCTTTGAACCATTTCCACTAAGCTGCTGGCTGATACGGCAAATGGTCTCTTTGCTTTCAAAACCACCATCATCACCCCTTCCTCAAAAAAACCCACCCTTGACTAACGTTCCTGTTAAGCTGCGCAGCGCTCTGCAGGTCCCGCGCAAGCTGGTGAACTGGCTTTTAAATAGAAAAACTGCAAATTTTGAATAACCTGTGCAGGCCCTTAAAGGGGCCGCGCGGGCCAAAAAAATTAGAGGGAACATTGCCCTTGACCCTTCTGTCCTTGCAAGCTATTGCCCATTTTGAACCTGCCTTTCCTCTCCCAAGTCCTTTTGTCACCTCCCAAATGCATGCCCATTTTCCCCAGAGCTCCATGTTTGAATTTCTCCAATCAGGTTTCCACTCCTGCCACTGCACTGAAATGGTCCAAACCAATGTCACAAATGACATATTATGTTGGTAGTGAATTCACTGTCACAGTAGTGTCAGGCAGTAAGTGATGACCACATGCATGCTATTTTCTGCATGATGCCCATATCACTTAATTCCCCTGTAAATCTTTCATTTAATTCAGGTTAAGTTGCTTTTAATTGCCATATCCTGACTCTCCACATATAGTTTTAGCCATACTTTAACCAGCCTTTAGTACCACTCCTAACATTTAAAATTAGTTGTAAGTTTTCCTACCCTTAGGGAAAAAACCCAGCAACAACTAGAATCCTATCCTTTATGGTGCAGGGCCACTGCTGTGTATTTTGGGGACTTTCTTTTTGGATAAAATCTGATGGTGATTTAACAGAGTGGGCTAGGTATTGGTGTTTTATTTTGCTTCAAAGTGAACAATTTCTGCCAAAGGTAAATTTATATGTTAAATTATTCTCGCCTGCTATCTAGCGAAAAATCATGTGGGCAGTAACCCAGAATTATTTCTGTTGGCAGAAATGCTGTACAGTTGTAAACAGGCCCTGTAGTATTTAATTAGTTCTGCTGATATTTGCTCTGAAGGATAATAACATTATATGAACGGCGATCTGTTACAACACTGTTTTTCAGTAGATAACTGGGAAACAGCAAGTGTGTTGTATATTGTTAGCTGGCTGTTGTAGGATTCTAAAAGGAATTGTTTTTTTAAGGTGATGCTATGTAAAATGGACAGTTTGCTAAATGTCAAAATTGGTTGCTGCTTGCACTTCTTATTTTAATTAATTTGTTGCTAGTTGGGTAAATCAATTCAAACTGAGGGGGAGTGCCCTGAAGAGAAACTTTTATTAGACAGGACTATTGACTAGATGCTCTATCGCATATCGCAGAGCCTTTAACATGAAATGAGAAATAATTATTTGACTCTTCATTCTTTTAAAGTTATAATTACCTTGTAATTTTATGTCAGTTTTTCAAGTTTGGTTTAATAGTATCATGTTTCTGACAGGCCAATAACCGACTATATTAATGAGAATACACTGGAAAGTCTTAAGAACATTCATCGAAAGGTATGACTGATGCAGTACAACTTAGCAACTAATTTGATTGGTTTGCATTTGACTATAGTTGTTTAATGTTCACTTTAGCATGAGATAGCTTCATACCATTTAGCAAAAAACAATTAGAACCTATTAGGCCGGATTTTGCTGGAGCAGGGCATCTGTTAGTTAGACATGCCTAGACACACGTTTACATTTTAAACTTTTTTGCCGACAAAGTTGCTGGAAAAGCGAGCCAATAATGGCACAGCAAGGGCAATGGGGTGTCTGAGACCTTGATGAACAATGGGACAAACAGTCTATCTCCTTAACCAATGAGATTTAATGGTTGAGAAATAAACAGAGGCCTGACTGATAGGGTAAATTAGAGTGGGTGAATTCAATGTCAAATCAGGTACAGAAAGAGAAATAAAAAGAGGGAAAGAAAGATTGATAGAGAGAGAGAGAGAGAGAGAGAGAACAGAAAGGAAAAGTAAAAAAAAAATTAAATTTGACATTTTTAAAATCGCCTAAAACAATTCACAACCTGAAGGCATGAGACTCCACACTTATAATTTTTCACATTCTGGGCAAGAGAAGTTGATTGGCAGTCATTAACAATTATCATGTCGTTAAAAGGGTACTTACATTGTTAATTACTAGACTAGACTTTCTGTGGCGGGTTTAATGAGCAGTTAATATGCAAATGCAGCAACTTCATGAAAATCACAGGGAGGTGCCAATTTTGCAAAGCTAACAGCGTAGCGAAGCAAATTGACCAGAAACTTGTGGCGATTTGCAATTCATGGGACATCTCTTCCTCACTACTAGTTGATGGCCAATTTGCACATTAATAATAGCGTGCATCTTTCAGATGCCGTTATTTATTTCAGCAAAATCTGACCCATTAAGATTACTCCTAGCTAATTTTGTACTGGTTAAGCACAAGGCCCTTCCTTTAAAATAATACTCTTGACAGTACATCCAGTGATACCAGTCCCAAATGGAAGTGCACACTGTATAATTAGTACTTCATAAAAATTTGCATGCTAAAGGCACTGATTTATAACCCTAAACCTGTTTCTTGCTGAGTTAATGTTGTCCTCTGGCATTCAAGAATGATACTTGAAGCTTACTTACCTTGCTATTCTTATTACATTCCATTACTGATACAAATTCCTTATGTCTTTTGATTGTAGACAATGCAAGAAGGCATGTATACTAAATTTTGTAAAGGGAAAGAATCAGACCACTGAATAAAGGCATGCTTTAACCCTTTGATTAACAAAAGCCTAACTAGGGTTAGGTGAAATGAATTGAAGCTAATTGAGATTAATGAAATTTTACATCAATGTGTCACTGAGGTAAATTCAGTGATGCTGTTCTTGAAGGCAGTGTGGGTCATAGAACAAGAACTGCATTCGAATTCAGTTCATACAAAATAGATATAATTTAGTAAACATTTATATTTTTAAAAAGCAACCTGCTACACTCCAAACAATATCCAAATCTGATGTAACAACCAAAACAGTCGAATAATATTGCGTACACACAAATGACTAGTTTGAATGATACTTTGCTTGTAATTCTGTGATCCATTTAAAATAATATTAATCAACATCTTCGATCCAATAAAAGTCTACCCAACTGAGGATGGAATTAATTACTTGTGTCAAATGCACATTCAGTGTCTTAACTAGATTGTATGTATAACTTTTTGTATGATTTAAACAGTCAAAAATCAAGCTACAGCAGAGAACCAGTCAGTAAAACAGATTAAGTTTGAGCTATCTTCATGTTCTTTGGTTCGTGCAAAAGTCTTGGCAGATGTTTGTGAGCAGTATCTTAAACTATGTGATTTTTTAGGTGTTTTTGCTAAAATTACTATGAAGCATCAGGAAACTTGGTGCTTTCTAAACAATGAGTCCTCACAGGGAAAGGTGAGTCCTCTTGGTGTGATCTCATGGACCTCCAACTTGCTCATTTATAGAGTGACATTGGCCAGCTGTCCATCCTATCTGTTGGATGATGGTGTGTGCCATGCGAGGATGTAAATTGGCTATTGCAATGTTGTAAAGCCTGCAGAGTATTCAAATTTTAATTGTGTTTGCCGGGTGCCTCTGAATAATAATTTCTGCTCCAGACTGATTTAACTATCGTTGTAATTTGAAACTCTGACATTGTTGATTATGTAGTTTTTTTTCCAAGTGTTTTTTTTTAAAGAATCTTACAATAATGAAATGCAAGATGTGCCTTTATTTGAGAATGGCTATACTGATAGTACAGCCAGGGGCCAATTGCAATCTATCTGTCCTTTACATATGGTCCTAAACTGACTTGTTACTCCATGTGCATCTGGGAATTTATTCACGGCCTGCCAACTGTAGGATGTCACTCAAGCTGGGATTCAATTATCTGTCTTCTCCTTTTCTTGCTCACCAACAAAAGAAGGCAAGAGAATGCTATTAATAGGCAGGGTTGTTCTAGTTTATCTACATCAAGTGAAAGCACCCTTTTAAAGTGAAGCTGCTGGTTAGAAAGGTTTTTTCCTCTTGTAGGAAAGTTACTGGCATCCACTCGCCAAATGACCACAGTAGGATAAAAACAGA
This sequence comes from Squalus acanthias, assembly GCA_030390025.1. Lineage (NCBI taxonomy): Eukaryota > Metazoa > Chordata > Chondrichthyes > Squaliformes > Squalidae > Squalus > Squalus acanthias. The sequence continues at coordinate 30,184,451 of CM059447.1, read as the reverse complement.
AAATGCTGGAAATACTCAGCAGGTCAGGCAGCATCTGTAGAGAGAGAAACAGAGTTAACGTTTCAGGTCGATGACCCTTCGTCAGAACTGGAAAAAGTTGGAGATGTAACAGGTTTTTAAGCAAGTGTAGGGGCAGGGAGAGGGTGGGGGGAGGAAAGAACAAAAGGGAAGGTCTGTGATAGGATGGAAGGCAGGAGATATTAGAGACAAAAGGGATGATCGTGCGAGGCAAAAGGAGATGGTAATGGGACAAGTTAAGAAACAAAAGATGACTCTAGATGAAGTGTAAATGGCGATGGCAGAATGATCGACAGCTGCCATGTGAGAGAGATTAAAAAAAAGATAGGGGCAGAGGTTATGGTTTGAAATTGTTGAACTCGATGTTGAGTCCAGAAGGCTGTAAAGTAGAATGATTGAAACCAGGGACTGTCTGTGTGGGGAATTGCAGGCACAGACCTGATTCCCATTACTCTGTGGTGCAGCACTTCTGAAAGAAGACTTTGGAAAAGGTATTAGTTGGGATTATGGTCTGTGACAAAACGTTAGTGAGCAACACAGTTTTAGAAATAAAAACAGAAAATGTTGAAAATACTCAGCAGGTCAGGCAGCATCTGTGGAGAGAGAAACAGAGTTAACGTTTCAGTTCGATGACCTTTCGTCAGAACTCAGTTAACTCTGTTTCTCTCTCAACAGATGCTGCCTGACCTGCTGAGTATTTCCAGCATTTTCTGTTTCTATTTCAGATTTCCAGCATCTGCAGTATTTTGCTTTTGTACACAGTTTTAGAATTTGGTTTTACTATCTGCCAATGAAGATAATGTTTATGTCTATTTCAAAGAAGTTGGTAATGAAACTCTCAGGCCATGTTTATATTCACATTATCCATATTCCTATGAATGTGTTATCATATGTGTGAATGTAAATGACTAGTGAGGCTGCTGTCTACAGGGAAAAGCTGCCTGCATTCACATTGGGAATCATCACCAAGTTGATCTTTCAGACAAGTCTTCCTCACTTCTCTTTTCTGCTTCAATAAGTAACTGGCAAAGCAACATCCAGCATATGCTTACGTAAGATATACAGCACAGAAACAGGCCATTCGGCCCAACCAGTCCATACTAACGTTTATGCTCCACTCAAGCCTTCTCCTGTCTTTCCTCATCTAACTCTATCAGCATACCCCTCTGTTCCCTTCTCCCTCATGTGATTATCTAGCCTCCCCTTAAATGCATCTATACAATTCACTTCAACCACTCCCTGCGGTAGCGAGTTCCACATTCTCACCACTCTCTGGGTGAAGAAGTTTCTTCTGAATTCCCTATTGGATTTCTTGGTGACTATCTTATCTTGATGGCCTCTAGTTTTGCTCTTCCCCACAAGTGGCAACACTTTCTCTGTGTCTATTCTATCAAAACCTTTCATAATTTAAAGACCTCTATTAGGTCACCCCTCAGCCTTCTCTTTCCAAGAGAAAAGAGACCCAGCCTGTTCATCCTTTCCTGATAGGTCTGCCATTGCATTTCTGGTATTCTTGTAAATAGTTTTTGCACCCTCTCCTTTATATCCTTTTTATAATATGGCGACCAGAATTGTACGCAGCAGTCCCAAGTTTGTTCTAACCAAGGTTCGATACAAGTTTAGCATAACTTCTCTCCTTGCTCATTACTATCTACATAGTAATAAGCGATCCCTTTCAATTCAATTTGGTAAGCCTTTCCATTTGATTGATTTACTAATTAGAATTGGTATGTCAAGCAACTTTAAACTTTGTACCGCATGTATGCCAACACTAAACTGACCAATCTATCCTTCAGTTGTAATACTAAAGTCCACATGGATCCAATTTATATATGCTTAATGGCTGTTATTTCTTTCAGCTTTATAACTGCCAGTTATACAGGTAAGAGTTTTTTTTAACTTCTCCACATTCATTTAGATTTCTTTCTTAATTGTTATGGCATGTGTATATTATCAGTATTATTTAATACTATCTTTAGTTTTTCACAACACTCAGCACATTTCTGTTCCTAAAAAAAAATCACAATATATATGTAATGTAAATTGGAAGAGTAACCACAGTTTGCTGTCCACAACCCTTTGACTTAATATTATTTATTCAAGTCATATGAAACTAATTAGACTGTCTGACAGCTTACACTTTAACATACTGTTGTTATGATCATTCTTCAAATCAGCCACTGTACACACTCAAACACCCCATATAAGTAGCTTCAAATTTAAGGATTCTAGTTTTCCGGTTTTTTTTGTTTACACCAAATCCGGTGTTTTTATTGAATTTTTTTTTTAAGTCGTAATTTAATTCGAAGTCAGGTGAAGACGGGAAACCCCAAAGTATCAGCTTTAATTCTGGTTCTGCTTCTGTTCATGCTCCTCCAAAAAACATGAGAAAAACTCAAGATAGATTGAAAATAGAAACCTCAGTAAATAGAAGCCCTTGTACTTTTGTGTACCACATGTTTCCAGACCCATTTTATTTATTAGCTCTGGTCATATCTGTTTAAGTTTGGTGTTTTGTTTGCTGCAGAAGCATAGGTACTTTCATGACAAAGCAAACTTCCTCATTGAGGTAATATTCATCCAAAGAGCAAATTCAACCTCCGAGTATTTTGATGGTCTGAGCTCAGCATGGCTATGGAAGGAAGAGGATTGAGTTGTTTTGATGGTTGAGAGCAATAATTAATTGCATTTCCTGTTTTTTAAAAATAGATTCTGCTTCCTGTTGTGAAACCCCAAAGCCCAGCTAATACATAATATAGAATCATAGAATGATACAGCACAGAACGAGGCAATTCGGCTCACCGTGCACGTGCTGGTTCTTAGATAGAGCTATTCAAGTAGTCCCACTCCCCTACTTCTTCCCCATAGCCATGTAAATTTTTTCCCTTCAAGCTTTTATCCAAATCCTTTTTGAAAGTTACTGCAGAATCTGCTATAACTACCCTTTCAGGCAGTGCATTCCAGATCACAACAACTCGCTGCATAAAATTTCTCATGTCACCTCTGGTTCTTTTGCCAATCACCTTAACTCTGGTTATTGACCCTTCTACCACTGGAAACAGTTTCTCCTTATTTACTCTATCTAAACTGTTCATGATTTTGAACAGCTGTATCAAATCTCCTCTTAACCATCTCTGCTCTAATGAAAACAACTCCAGTTTCTCCACATAACTGCAGTCCCTCATCCCTGGTACCATACTAATAAATCTCTTCTGCACCTTCTCTAAAGCCTTAATATCCTTCCCTAAAGTGTGGTGCCCAGAAGTAGGTGACCTATATTGACTCCTGGTCCCCCAACACCTTGAATTTAAAATTCTCATCGTTGTGTTAAAATCGCTTCGTGGCCTTGGCCCTCTGGATTTCTGCAACTTTCTACAACAAAAGCTTGATTTATATAGTGCCTTTAACATAGGAAAACATCCCACGGCCTTTCACAGGAGCGTCATCAAACAAAATTTGACACCCAGCCACATAAAGAGGTAGGTTTTAAGGAGTGTCTTAAAGGAGTTTAGGGAGGGAATTCCAGAGCTTAGGGCCTTGACAGCTGAAGGCACAGCTGCCAGTGGTGGAGCGATTAAAATCGGGGATGTTCAAGAGGCCAGAATTGGAGGAACGCAGAGATCTTGGAGGGTTGTAGGGCTGGAGGAGGTTACAAAGATAGGAAGGGGCGAGGCCATGGAGGGATTTGCTTAACTAGGAGCCAATGTAGGTCAGCGAGCACAGGAGTGATGGGTGAACAGGACTTGGTGCGCGTTAGGAACCGGGCAGCACAGTTTTGGATGACCTCAAGTTTACGGAGGGTAGGATGTGGGAGGCCGGCCAAGAGTGCATTGGAATATTCAAGTCTAGTGGTGATAAAGGCATGGATGAGGGTTTAAGCAGCGGATGAGCTAATGCAGGGGTGGAGTCGGAAATAGGCGGTTTTAGTGATGGCACGGATATGTGGCCGAAAGCTCATCTTGGGGTCAAATATGACAAAGTTGTGAACAATCTGGTTCAGACTCAGACAGTTGCCAGGGAGAGAGATGGAGTCGATGGCTAGGGAACAGAGTTTGTGGTGGGGACCGAAAACAATGGCTTTAGTCTTCCCCCTATTTAGTTGGAGGAGATTTCTGCTCATCCAGTACTGGATGTCGGACAAGCAGTCTGACCATTTAGAGACAGTGGAGGGGTGGAAAGAGGTGGTGGTGAGGTAGAGTTGGGTGTCGTCAGCGTACATGTGGAAACTGACGCTGTATTTTTGGATGATGTCGCCAAGAGACAACATGTAGATGAGAAATAGGAGGGGCCAAGGGTCAATCCTTTGGGGACACCAGAGGTAACGGTGCGGGAGCAGGAAAAAAAGCCATTGTAGATGATTCTCTGGCTGCGACTGGATAGATAAGAATGGAAGCAAGCAAGTGCAGTCCCACCCAGCTGGACGATGGTGGAGAGGCGTTGGAGGAGGATGATTTGGTCAGCAGTGACATAGCTGCATATAGGTAGAGAAAGACGAGGAGGGATCGAGAAGGATGAGGAAGGATGGTTGTACCTTTGTCACAGTCCCATAAGATGTCATTTGTGATTTTGATAAGAGCAGTTTCTGTACTGTTCGTTGTACAACTCTTCATTGCTCCAACTCTGGCCTCTTATGCAACCCCCAGCTCCTCCTCCCTACCATTGACAGCCATGCCTGTCTCAGCTCAACACTCTGGAATTCCATCCTTAGACCCCTCCCCTTCTCCACCTCTCTCTTTTCCTTTAAGACCCTCCTTAAAGTCCACATCTCACTCCTCTTTGACTCGGTGACCTTTTTTTTTATTATGCCTCATTGATGCACCTTTGGACATTTTTCTATGTTAAAGACACTGGCTGAATTTTGCGACCTCTACAGGTGCGTACGCGCCCGTAGGAGCCGCGCAAGTTCCGAGTTTAGGCAAGCGAAGCGCATGCGCTAAAACCCGGAACTGGCGATCTGTCAAGAATCCTCTTGACAGATCCTCCGCATCCCTGGGAGATGGGTGGAGAATTGCACTATTTGCCCAACTTCCGCCCGCTGAATTCCTGTGAAATTCTTACGCCTGGTAAAAGCAGGTGTAAGGCCTGCTTTTACCAGCATAAGAGATTTAAAAAAATAAGAATTTTTTTATCACTCATTTATACATTAAAAACCCAATAAGGTAAGTTTATTTTTAGCCCCGTTAAAACATATACATTTTAATTTTCGTTTAAAATATTTAATTATATGGCATTTTAATTAATTTTAAATATGTAATTTTTTTTTCATTTATTTCATGTGTTCGTGTATTTTTTAAGTGATCTCATTTATACTTATGGGAGTTCCATACATACGGAACTCCCATAAGTATGAATGGGGATTCCCTTCTTTTATTGGTTGGACCGGCCCACGTGATCCCAGGGGCGCTTGTGAACCACATGCGCCCGTGAGATACGTGGGCCTCTGCCCGCGCGTACCCGGAGAGGCCCAAGATCACAAGCCTCCATACCTCCCGGGCCACCAGGTAATTGCACAGATTTTTTACAGGTCGGAGGCATCCGCCCGTGGGAAGCCTCCGATCGCAAATTTTGGGCCACTATATAAATGTAAGTTGTTGTTGACAGCTGATTTCCGATGAGTTCTGACACTCCATTTGACAGCCCATTGTGTGGGCAGTAAATCACATGATTTACACTTGCAAGAATACACAGGAATAATTAGGGGTTATTGAGCAGATGAACATTTTCCAAAACTTTTAGTAACGCAGTTAACCTCCTGATTAACACACCAACAGCAATTTCTAGGCTATCATGTCTAGAACATTTCGAAAAAAACCTACAGATTACATACATTGTTATGTTAACATAAAAATTGATGATGTACATCTACTAAAGCAGCATTATTTCTGAAACTTGCCTTGGTGGCATGTCTATGTGGCAAGACCAATATGTAAAATACATATTGTACTAAATGCTGCCAACAGCACACATTTTCAGTTTGTGTTAAATATGGCTAACAATGCTATGTGCTGTTTGAAATCATTCAGTTTCACAGTTAACCATGACGTTAAAGTTTTTTATGATTTGATGTTGATTACTATAGTGTTTATGTACAATAGATAACCTGATGAATAAAATGTATTATAGGTTTTCTAAATAATATTTGAGAACTGCTTGTCCAGGTAATTCTGTGTCCAGAACCTTGATGGGATCAGCACATCTTGCAATATTTGTTTATTGTATATCAGTGGCATTGAGTTAAACTTGCAGATAAAAGTCAATGACAAGGATCGATTGCAACTCAGTTGTTGAGAACAGGTCATTAGTCTGTATCAACAGTCATTTATAGATGCTGGAAATCGACAGATTATTTAAATTTCTGAGGCAACAAGAACAGCTGTGAAAGTATAACATGGTAAACAGTTATTTTCTGTGATATTAAAATCTCAATTATTCCATTTGTTCCTTTTCTGTAGAGGGTTTGGTGGAGCATTTATGAGACCAGCAGGTAAGTTGAGGATGATACCACCTTGTACCATCTTGATTGACTATTTGATATGAACCCCAAAATTGTATTATAAACAACAATTCACATCCAAGTGTTTTATATTTATATATATATATATATATATATATTATATATATATATATATATATACTTTCTTGTTTATAGTATTACAGTGTGATAATTGACCAATGCGTAATTGGAAAAATGCAGTAACTCTATTCCATTTATGTAATACTATCTTTGCCATCTGGCACTTGAGAAAGTAGCAATCAGATATCCAAATATAATGTGCCTTGAGCCTATCTGCAAACAGTAAAAGAAAAAGAAAGACTTGCATTTATATAGCGCCTTTTACAACCTCGGGATGTCCCAAGGCACTTTACAGCCAATGAAGTACTTTTGAAGTGTAGTCACTGTTGTAATGCAATGTTTTTAACTCTGAACCCAGTTGTAACATTCTTTGAACTGAAAGTGAAGTTCCAGGTGATGCTATAGCGTGTGTTTGCACTAGTACTGACAACTCTGGTACCTCACCAGACATGAGGAAATGATCATAGAAACTATAGTGCGGTCCTGTTTTGGAGTATTCTTTCAACATACAGAACAATTTGCTTTCCTTCCACAGCTAGTGGCAAATGTAAAAATAAAGAAATGCAAGGCGAAAATATAATTGAGGATCTCTTGTTTAAGTGTAAATTATATTTTTTTAAATATTCAGTTGAAGCCTGAATTTATTTTTGGAACATGAATACTGTTGATTTTGCCATTTTAAATGTGATCATCTGAAAAGATTCACAACCATTTTCCTGTCTGTTGCTCCATTTCTGTAAGATGATTTCAAAATATGTTGACTGCTGCTGCCTAATATATTAAATGCTCTCCCAACTTACCTTACCACTTAAAGCACTGTATGTTAGTCACCACAAAATATTTTTTAGGCCTAATGTTTGAAAGATAGCAATTGTTTCAAAACAATGTGTGTTTGAATGGTGTAACTCATTTTGTGAATTTGGCAGGGGAAATTTTTTTGTCTAATATAGTTCTGCAGCAGAGCTTTTAATGTCATTGACTTGCTTTAGGAAAAAATCATCCACAATTAATTCCTTTGCGATCAATTATATTTGAAATATTAAATCGTTCCTGCAGAAAATGTTTGTTTATTTATTTTATGAACAATATAAAAGAAATTGATCAAAGTAGAAAAGTCACCCAGTCCGGATGGGATGCATCCTAGGTTGCTGAGGGAAGTAAGTGTGGAGATAGCGTAGGCTCTGGCCACCATCTTCCAATCCTCTTTTGATATGGGAGGACTGAGGACTGGAGGATTGCAAATGTTATACCCCTGTTCAAAAAAGGGGAGAGGGATAAACCCAGCAACTACAGGCCAATTAGCCTAATATCGGTGGGGGGCACTTTTAGCAACATTAGTCTGGGACAAAATTAATTGTCACTTGGAAAAATATGTGTTAATAAATCTTAAAGGTAAATCATGTTTGACTAACTTGAATGAGTTCTTTGATGAAGTAACCAAGAGGGTTGATGAGGGTAGTGCCTGTCTATATGGACTTTCAAAAGGTATTTGATAAAGTACCACATAATAGACTTGTTAGCAAAATTGAACCCCGTGGGATTCAATGGACAGTGGCACCATGGATATGAAATTGGCTAAGAGACAGGAAGCAGAGAGTAGTGGTGAACGATTGTTTTTCAGATTGGAGGGAAGAAAACAGTGGTGTCCCCCAGCGGTCGGTATTAGGACCACTGCTCTTTTTGTTATATGTTAATGACCTGGACTTGGGTATACAGGGCATAATTTTCAAAGTCTGCAGATGACAGGAAACTCGGAAATGTGAGGAGGATAGTAACAGACTTCAGGAGGACATAGACAGGCTGGTGAAATGGGCAGACACATGGCAGATGAAATTCAGTGCAGAGATGTGTGAAGTGATACATTTTGGTCGAAAGAATGAGGAGAGGCAATATAAGCTAAATGGTACAATTTTGAAGGGGTTGCAGGAACAGAGAGACCTGGGGGTGTATGTACACAAATCTTTGACGGAGCAGCCCAAGTTGAGAAGGCTGTTAAAAAAGCATATGGGGTCCTTGCCTTTATAAACAGAGGCATAGAGTACAAAAGCAAGGAAGTTATGCTAAACCTTTACAAATCACTGGTTAGGCCCCAGCTGAATGATTGTGTCCAATTCTGGGCACCACATTTTAGGAGCATAAGAACATAAGAAATAAGAGCAGGAGTAGGCCATACGGCCCCTCGAGTCTGCTCCGCCATTCAATAAAATCGCGGCTGATCGTCGACCTCAACTCCACTTTCCTGCCCGATCTCCATATCCTTTGATTCTCCTAGAGTCCAAAAATCTATCTATCTCAGCCTTGAATATACTCAAAGACTCGGCATTCACAGCCCTCTGGGGCAGAGAATTCCAAAGATTGACAACCCTCTGAGTGAAGAAATTCCTCCTCATCTAGGTCTTAAATGGCCTACCCCTTATCCTGAGACTATACCCCCTAGTTCTAGACACTCCAGCCAGGGGAAACAACCTCTCAGCATCTACCCTGTCAATCCCCTTCAGAATCTTGTATGTTTCAATGAGATCACCTCTCATTCTGCTAAACTCCAGAGAGTATAGGCCCATTCTACACAATCTCTCATCATAGGCAGCCCTCTCATCCCAGGAATCAATCTAGTGAACCTTTGTTGCACTACCTCCAAGGCAAGTATATCCTTCCTTAGATAAGGAGACCAAAACTGTGCACAGTACTCCAGGTGTGGTCTCACCAAGGCCCTGTACAATTGTAGCAAGACTTCCTTACTCTTATACTCCAACCCCCTTGCAATAAAGGCCAACATGCCATTTGCCTTCCTTATTGCTTGCTGTACCTGCATGCTAGCTTTCTGTGTTTCTTGCACGAAGACACCCAAATCTCTCTGAACACCAACATTTGAAAGTTTCTCACCATTTAAAAAATATTCTGTTTTTCTATTCTTCCTACCAAAGTGAATGACCTCACATTTCCCTACATTATACTCTATCTGCCACCTTACTGCCCACTCACTTAGTCTATCTATATCCCTTTGCAGACTCTTTGTGTTCTCCTCAAAACTTACTGTCCCACCTAGCTTTGTATCATCAGCAAACTTGGATACATTACACTCGGTCCCTTCATCTAGGTCATTAATATAGATTGTAAATAGCTGAGGCCCCAACACTGATCCTTGCGGCACCCCACTAGTTACAGCCTGCCAACCTGAAAAAGATCCGTTTATCCCTACTCTCTGTTTTCTGCCTGTTAACCAATCCTCTATCCATGCTTCTATATTACCCTCAACCGCATGAGCCCTAATCTTGTGCAATAACCTTTTATGTGGCACCTTATCGAATGCCTTTTGGAAATCCAAATATACTATATCCACTGGTTCCCCTTTATCTACCCTGCTAGTTACATCCTCAAAAAACTCTAATAAATTTGTCAAACACGATTTCCCTTTCATAAAACCATGTTGACTCTGCCTAATCATGTCATGTTACGATTTTCTAAGTGACTTGATACCACTTAACAATGGATTCCAGCATTTTCCCGACGACTGATATCCGACTAACAGGCCTATAGTTCCCTGCTTTTTCTCTCCCTCCTTTCTTGAATAGTGGTGTTACATTTGAGACCTTCCAATCTGCTGGGAGCATTCCAGAATCTAGGGCATTTTGGAAGATCAAAACTAACGCATCCACTATCTCTTCAGCCACCTCTTTTAGAACCCTAGGATGTAGGCCGTCAGGTCCAGGGGATTTGTCGTCTTTTAGTCCCATTAGTTTCTCTAGTACTTTTTCTCTACTTATATTAATTATGTTAAGTTCCTCACCCTCATTAGACCCTTGGTTCCCCACCATTTTTGGTTATGCTTTTTGTGTCTTCTACTGTGAAGACAGATACAAAATATTTGTTTAATGTTTCTGCCATTTCCTTATTCCCCATAATAATTTCTCCTGTCTCAGCTTCTAAGGTACCAACGTTTACTTTTGCTACTCTTTTCCTTTTTACATACTTGTAGAAACTCTTACAGTCTGCTTTTAAATTCCTTGCTAGTTTTCTCTCATTCTATTTTTTCCCTTTTTATCAATTTTTTGATCAACCTTTGCTGGTTTCTGAAACTCTCCCAATCCTCAGTCTTACTATTATTCTTTGCAACATGATAAGCTTCTTCTAAGGATAACAAGCCTTGGAGAGAGTGCAGAAGAGATTTACTACAATGGTACCAGGGATGTGTGACTTCAGTTAAGTGGAGAGACGAGAGAAGCTTGGGTTGTTCTCTTCAGAGCAGAGAAGGCTAAGGGGAGATTTGATATAGGTGTTCAAAACCATGATACAGTTAATAAGGAGAAACTGCTTCCAGTGGCAGAAGGGTCAGTAACCAGAGGACACAGATTTAAGGTAATTGGTAAACAAACCAGAGGTGAGATGAGGAGAATGTTTTTTTTAACACTGAGTTGTTATGATTTGGAATGCACTGCCTGAAAAGGTGGTGGAAGCAGATTCAGTAATAACTTTGAAAAGGGTATTGGATAAATTCCTGAAGGGGAAAAATTTACAGGACTGTGGAGAAAGGGCAGGGGAGTAGAACTAATTGGAAAGCTCTTTCAAAGAGTCGGCACTGGCACGATGGGCTGGATGTCCTCCTGTGCTGTATCATTCCATGAAATCCTTGCTGAATTTAATTAAATATGGTTACTTTTATTTTTTCTGATGCTGCAACTTATGTTGGTCCCAGTGTTTTTCCTAAATTGGACTATGGCTTTTACTCTGGTTTTTTACTTCACCCTGAAGATTCTGTGACTGGGGTGGAGTTGGGAGCTCATGGTGGCTGCATCATATCTGGATGGGACAGGCAGGATGGACCATTTGGTCTTTCTGTGTCGTTTTTCGTATATCTGTATCTGCATGTTGAGGATAATCAAAAATTTCCTGTTTATTTTAAAATAAAAACTGAGTATTGCATTTCTTTGAAAGAGTTAAACATTGGTGAAATGCACCATTTATTCATGAATTCTGATCAATAGATTTAAATATATATCAGTTGTGAATTTGTCACTAACTGCAGAAATTATTTTCCCAATTTTTTACAGTCTGCTGTTTCATAGAAAATATGTCACTGTCAAAAATGCCTTGGAAGAATGACTCCATAATTGGTAAGCTTTTTTTTTTAATGTATTATTTAAAACTTCCTGTTGTACAATATTACTAGTTATCACTAAAGATATATGTAATGGTAGGTGTACAAAATGGATGACATGTTCAGGCATTTTTAACAAATAGAAAAACTACCAGTTTCAAATTCCACATATACAGATTAATGCAGTATACTTTGAGAATCAAGAATAGTTCAGTCTAGTCGCATGGGATCTTGGAGATCTTTACAGCTGGAAGAACAAACAAAGTCTGGAGGAATAGGAAAAGGAATAAAAAATATATTTCTATCTTGTGGGCCACTCTGGCTTTTATTCATATTTTTTGAGGCTGTCAGTGTTATCCCAGTGTTAGAACCAATTTATCTGAAAGAGGACAAATCAGAGAAGCAGTTATTCATATTAGCGAGAAGGTGTTACATTTTAGTGTAGTATTTGGAGATGTTTCATTCATATGGAATGCAAATCTAACATCGTTGCAATAATGCAGTATTTTTTTCTCCATTGGATAATGTTAATAAGGAAGTTGGTGCAGGTATAAAGTGAGGAATCCTACTTTATACTCGCACTGACTTTTTTGTTAATAGTGAAAGGAGGACAACATGGTTAATCTGAATATTGAACTTCAATGGCAGATTTTTTATTTGTAGCAGTAAATATTTTACATTCTTGTAGATTTATTTTAAAACAAATATAAAAAGAAAAACAAACTCGGAAGGTAAAGCAAAAGGATAAATTAAATGGCTATTTTGCATTTTAATTCCTGTTTTAATGATTTTGCAGTAAGCATCTGTTTACTCTGCCCAGAAGCCTCATTTCTTCAGCTTAGATGATTGCTTATCTCTCAAAACAAATTTGTTTTGCCGTTTAATTAAGGAAGCAGCGTATATACTTTGAGCCTGTCTTTTGCTGTATGTATTTGCTGCATTTCAACCTGCAAAATATTTGTAATTGTTGAATCTTTCAAGGGACACAGAAAAGTTTCATTATCAAGGTACTTTGTACATAGCATTTTGTTTCCAACCTAAAGATGGTTGCTGATTGAAAAAACAAATTTCCTTTTGGTTAGGTGAGTGGCAGTGGCTTATTGACGACAGTCTGAAAAGCATACATCACTTTACAAGCACTGCAAAACAAAAAACCAAGGTAATGCATTTTATTATTCACTTCCTTATATATAAGCTATGCTGTAGAAATTGAATGTGCCAATTGAGTGGCACGTTACAAATTTGAGTAGTGGGAGGTTAAGTCTTAAGATATCCGGTTCCAGTTGACGTAATATGAAACATAGCAGTATGTTTTGTGATGCTTTGTGTGAAGATGTTACAGTGATCATTGGTAGTATTTTATTTTTTCCCCCCATTACTTTCCTTCATTCTTAACACGGATAAAGTTCAGAATCATCATGTTTATTACTTTCCTCGTAAAAATTAAATTGCTCAAATAAAAATGCTGGAAAACAATAATAACCCTTGTGTTTTCAGTTTCAGGAAGCTGTTATCTCAGCACTGACTGCTTTGTGCAACGAATATTATCAAACTGCCCAGGGAACAGCAGATCCTGAAGTACAAAGTAAGGACTTCATTTGTTTTGGTCCTCTTCAAGCCATAAGTTGATTTCACTCATCCTATATTTTTTTCTAAAGTTTGAATCCATTTTAATAGATCACTGTTCAATTTTAATTTAGCGTCACAATTATTAATTCACACCTGTTGTCGTTTTCTTTTACATAAAATGTTCATCCATGTTATACACTTCAAATCAGTTAGGTATCTAAGTGAACAGTGTATAAAAACTTCCACAAGATTGCTTTGACAACCATTCCAAAGACAACTGATTTTTTTTAAATATAAGTACATTTTGTTTTTCCGAGATGGATTTTCAAGTTAAGATTTAGATTGAACTTGTTGGATTGTAAATGTCTCAAAAATCATTATATCTTCACAAATAAAGTCTTCCACTCCCATCATCTCCATTAATTCCTTTGTAATTCTCTACCCCAGAGGGCTGTGGAGGCTCAGTTGTTAAGTATTATCAAGACAGAGATCGATAGATTTTTGGATATGAAGGGAATCAAGGGATATGGGGATAATGCAGGAAAGTGGAGTTGAGGTAGAAGATCAGCCATGATCTTATTGAATGGCGGAGCAGGCTCGAGGGGCCAAATGGCTTACTCCTGCTCCTATTTCTTATGTTCTTATTATTTCCCAGTTTCACTGGCTTCCTGTGCTCTATCAGTCAATCTTGAATTGACTGCAAGATCATTGTCCTTGCTTTCAATTCTTCCATAGCCGTGTCCCACCTATCTTGGTGATCTCCTCCAACCATATATGCCCCATACACACTTTACTTAATCCTCTCACGCTGGGTTACTCCTTGTTGCCTGTTCACTTTGCTCTATTATTGGTGGCTACTCTTTCAGGCATTACGTCTCGGCTTTCTGCAACTTCTTCCTTGTACCCCTCCACCTTGTGTCCTGCCACCTGAAAACTCTTCCTTTTGGCCATGCATTCAGTCTTCCCCACCCACAACCTTTTCTATTTTTCCCTTTCCACCCTCCTCAGTACCCACCGTGTTTTCACCACAGCGTAAAGCACTTAACAATGTCTTCCTGTACATGAGGAATGCCACAAAAATGTACGTCGTTGGGTTAGGTGTGTTTTTATGTTTACCTCACCAAATAGTGAACCTGTATAAAAATCATCTCTTTTATAACGTGTCCCCATAGCATATTTATTTTACAGTTCCTTAGTTCAGTGTGAGAAGAGGTTTATTGTTTACACATGTATGCATGTACATGTGTATTTTCAACTGGTTTCAGATAAATACATTTTTCTCTGCTTGAAAAAAATATTGAATCGTAGACTAGTTACAGCACAGAAGGAGGCCTGTCGAGCCTGTGCCGGCTCTCTGCAAGAGCACTTCAGCTAGTCTCATACCCTTTCCCCATAGCCCTGCAATTTTTTTTCCTTCAGGTACTTATCCAATTCCCTTTTGAAAGCCACGATTGAGTCTGCTTCCACCACCCTTTCAAGCAGTGCATTCCAGATCCTAACCACTCACTGCGTAAAAAAGTTTTTCCTCATGTCGCCGTTGGTTCTTCTGCCAATCACCTTAAATCTGTGTCCTTTGGTTCTCGACCCTTCTGCCAATGGAAACAGTTTCTCTCTACTCTGTCCAGACCCTTATGATTTTGAACACCTCTATCAAGTCTCCTCTCAATCTTCTCTACTCTAAGGAGAACACCCCAGCTTCTCCAGCCTAGCCACGTAACTGAAGTCCCTCATCCTTGTAAATCTTTTTTGCACCCTCTCTAAGGCCTTCACATCTTTCCTAAAGTGTGGTGCCCAGAATTGGACACAATACTCCAGTTGAGGCCGAACCAGTGTTTTACAAAGGTTCATCATAACTTCCTTGCTTTTGTAGTTTATGCCTCTATTTATGAAGCCCAGGACCCTGTCTGCTTTTATAACCGCTTTCTCAACCTGCCCTGCCACCTTCAACGATTTGTGCACATATACCCCCAGGTCTCTCTGTTCATGCACCCACTTTGGAATTGTACTCTTTAATTTATATTGCCTCTCCTCGTTCTTCCCACCAAAATGTATCACTTTGCACTTTTCTGCGTTAAATTTCATCTGCCACGTGTCCGCCCATTTCACCAGCCTGTCTATGCCCTCTTGAAGTCTATCACTATCCTCACTGTTCACCATCCTTCCAAATTTTGTGTCATCTGCAAATTTTAAAATAGTGCCCTGTACACCCAAGTCCAAGTCATTAATATATATTAAGAAAAGCAGTGGTCCTAGTACCAACCCCTGCGGAACACCACTGTATACCTTCCTCCAGTCTGGAAAAACAACCGTTCACCACTACTCTCTGTTTCCTGTAACTTAATCAATTTAGTATCCATATGCCGCTGTCCCTTTTATTCCATGGGCTTTTGCTGGCAAGCCTATTATGTGGCACTTTATCAAATGTTTTTTGGAAGTCCGTGTACATCACATCAACCACATTGCCCTCATCAACCCTCTTTGTTACCTCATCAAAAAACTCAATCAAGTTAGTTAAACACTATTTGCCTTTAACAAATCCGTGCTGGCTCTCCTGAATTAATCCACACTTGTCCAAGTGACTGTTAATTTTGTCCCGGATTATCGTTTCTATAAGCTTCCCCACTACCGAGGTTAAACTGACTGTCCTGTAGTTGCTGGGTTTATTCTTGCACCCTTTTTTGAACAAGGGTGTAACATTTGCAATTCTCCAGTCCTCTGGCATCACTCCCGTATCTAAGGAGGATCAGAAGATTATGGCCAGTACCTCCGCAATTTCCACCTTAACTTCCCTCAGCATCCTAGGATGCATCCCAAACGGTCCTGGTGACTTATCTACTTTAAGTACAGCCAACCTTTCTAGTACCTCCTCTTTATCAATTTTTATTCCATCCAGTATCTCAACTATCTTCTCTTTCACTATGACTTTGGCAGCATCTTCTTCCTTGGTAAAGATAGATGCAAAGTACTCATTTCGTACCTCAGCCATGTCCTCTGCCTCCATGCGTGGGTCTCCTTTTTGATCCCTAATTGGCCCCACCCCACCTCTTACTACCCTTTTACTATTTATATGTCTATAGAAGACTTTTGGATTCCCTTTTATGTTAGCTGCCAATCTATTCTCAGACTCGCTATTTGCCCCTCTTATTCACTTCCCCTCTGAACTTTCTATATTCAACCTGGTTCTCACATGTATTTTCAACCTGACATCTGTCATACGCGTCCTTTTTCTGCTTCATCTTGCTCTCTATCTCTTTCGTCATCCAGGGAGCTCTGACTTTGGTTGCCCCACCTTTCCCCCTCGTGGGAATGTTCCTCGACTGTACCCGAACCAGCTCCTCTTTAAAGGCAGCCCATTGTTCGATTACAGTTTTGCCAGCCAATCTTTGATTCCAATTTACCCGGGCCAGATCCATTCTCAACCCACTGAAATTGGCCTTTCTCCAATTAAGTACTTTTAATCTAGATTTCGCCGTCTTTTTCCATAGCTAATCTAAACCTTATGATACTATGATCGCTGTTCCCTAAATGTTCCCCTACTCAATCCTCTATCTTTACTTACTTCCGCCCCATCCATAAACTCCCTTTCCTCAAGTTATTGAACATGTTGTCACTTCCCAGATACATGCCCATTTTTCTGCAACTCCAGGTAAGCATGTCCTCCTTACCTTTTTATATTAATGGTGCTTTGTATAGATGACTGGATATCAGACAAAGCAAACACAAAAGATGCACATTTCTCTGAAACTAGGATGCTCTTTTATCTGGCCAACTTGCACCTCATGAATCACAAGTTTGCAGCAGAAAGACATTTGCCCATTGTGCCTGTGTCAGCTCTTTGTTAGAGCAATGCAAAACTAATCTCAGTGCCCTCCTCTCTCCAATAGTCCTGCATCTTCCTCTGATTCAAATATTTATCCACTTTTCCTTTAAAAGATGCAATGCTCTTGATTTTCAACTTTTTTTTGCAAAGCATTTCATGCTCAAACTTTCTGTGTAAAGAAATTTCTCTTAACCTCTTTCTCTCCACTCTCTTTGTGACAATTTTAAGTTGATAACTCCAAAGACACTGTCACCCCCAAGCGGAGCAAATAGTCTTTCCCTATTCAACCTATTAAAAACCCTTCATAATTTTAAAAATCTCTATTAAATTTCCTCTTGGCCTTCGCTGCTCCAATGGAAATAGTCCCATTCCTGACATCATTCATATTCTGCCCTGCCTCTCATAGTAAAAGTTGAGATATGGCAGAATATTGCCTTTGACCGGCAAATAACATGTTATCATTAAAGTCGCTAGTGACTGTTTAAATAAGGTGCCTAGTCTCTAATTTTGTTGTTTTTTTCCTAATTTTACATTTTCTTTAGATAAACTAGTGGGCAAATACATTTCAGAGCTTCAGCGTTCTGAAGAAATGACTCGTTGTGGATTTTCTCTGGCATTGGGTGCACTTCCTAAATTTATGCTCAGTGGCAAGCTCCACCAGGTGAGTTTAAAGATTTTTGCACATTAACAACTCATTTATAAAACTTTTTATAAAATATAAATTGTATGTGCTGGTTCGCCAAATATTACATTTCGGTATTGAGCATAGCTTGTCACTGTAAGGCTTTTAAGTGTTCCCATTCTGTGACTGGTAACACTCTTTAAGGGTTCATTTGCTAGAATAGTAAAATCACTCTTAGTAAAAAAACAAGGTGGTCAGTATTTAAAACAAAAATGCTTTAAAAGTTTCCTAACGAGTAGCATTAAAATAACATGCCCTTAATGTTAACTTAAAAATGAACTCCATCTGGATCAAGGTATGGCCAGATACATAGTAACATCACTCCATCTGATTAAAGCCTTTTATGTTTGGATTCCTACTAGAGTTAGAACTGAAGTGGATAATTTGTCAGGGCAGATATGTGATAGTGTGGTGACTGTGCTGCATTCCGCTGTATTTGAACTTGAACAAATGTTTTTTAAAATGTATATACCTTTTGTACAGAGGTAGCTTACTTACAATGTGGAAAAGAGCTTATCAGGAGTGCAAAAAAAACAAAGGAAGGAACTATGAACAACGCTAAAAACTTGCATTTGTATAGTGCTCCTGACATGCAGGAGGATGTCTCCTGAGTACTTTACCTCAAGGAGAAAGGGGACACACACTTCGAGCATGGCGAAAGAGTAGGGGAATGAAGAAGCTGAGATAGAAATTGAAGGCATGGTTAAAGAGCAGGGTTTTGAGTTTTCTTTTAAAAAGCACAGAGGGAAGTGACGAGGAGGAGAGAACTGGGTAAAGAATTTTAAAGAGCAGGAATTCAATGGCTGAACGAGCAGCAGCTGATGGTGGAGCGGAAGGGGCGAGGAGACGTCTGCTGTTGGATGTGCGCAGGGACAGGTAGGGTTGGGTGAGGCTGTGGAAAGATTTAAAAACAATGACTGGAATTTTGAAAATGACATAGCGGGGCATGGAGAGCCAGTGGTGCTTCGAGAGGATGAGGGTGATGGCAGTAATGGACCTGGAGTGGGTGAGGGCTGCAGCACTTGGCTAAATTAAAGCGGTTTGACACCAGTTAGAACAGCACTGGAGAAGTTACGGTAATAGAGGCATTGAGTGATGTCCAAGAAGTGGCTGCAGCCAAATGTGGCTTGCGAGCATCTTTGATCTGCCTGTGAAGCTCCTGCCAGTTCCTTCCTTCTTTGCTCTTTAGCAGCTTTATGTTGTTTATAGTTCCTGGGCTTGGAGAACAGCAAAAGGCTGTTCCCTCATTTTTACAAGTCAGGAAGCAGACTTAACCAGTCTTACAGACCCAGCAATTTTAAAGAGCTGAGCATTCTGTCCTGATGCTCATGCTAGACCTCCCCTGTTGCCTGTTGTTCACAGAAGAAATATCTTTTGAAGCAAGGATTATGTCTTGAAGATGATTCTTTGCCCTAAAGATGTGACTTGGAGAGGGAGGAGAGAAAGACAGAGCAGAAGCGAGAGAAAGAGGACCATAGAAAAGAGAGACTGAACCAGAAAAGGAGAAGGAGTGCCAGGAAAAAAGAGTGGAAAGATAGAGAGTCTCAATTTTTCTCTATTAAACAACTAGGCACAGGAGAGGGGGGAAGGTAAGTGATGTAAAGGAGGATGAGGAGCTGCAAATGGTCTCACTTTTTGTATGTAGTGGGTCTGATTTCCTTTGTTTATGGGGGTGGGTCTTGCTTTTGTGTACGAGGAGCCTTGCTTTACTGCATATGGAGGATCTTGCTTTTTTATGCATGTGGGCTTGTATTGCTGTGTTATATGACAAGTGTGTCCAGTCTCCTGCTTCAAAATGTTGGATATCCCTGGAGTAGGATTTTACCAGCAGAGGAGAGAGAGGGATGGAGGCAGGCAGGCAATGTTATGGACATGCAAAAGCATGGATGTGGGAGCGGAAGCTGACCCTGGAGTCTCACAGGATGCCATGTTTTCTGCAATTTCTGACTCCGCATGAGGGGGGCGGGGGTTAAAAATAGGCTGAATTACTTGGAAGCTGAGGAGCTATTTTGATCTTCTGCTTGCCAGAGCTGGAAAGCAGTTCATCCTGCCCAATTGATGAGGGGAACATTCCAGCTTTGCCAGAAACTTGATAACTTTGGGGTTATAAGTTGAACTCTATAAACATAATTTAATTAAAAAATTATAGTATATTTGCCCTATTCAGCCTATCTTTAAATCCCTCCACATTGAGCCTATCTCTCAAGCCCTCCACTTTCTCTACCACCCTATCTCAAACCTTCCCTTGCTCTCCAAAGTCCTGGAACCTAATGTAGCCTTGCAACCGTGTTTCTCGTTCTACTCCTTATTTCAGACTTTTCCACCCTGCCCACAGTACTGAGATGACATGGTCAAAATCACAAACAACATTTATTTTGACTGTAATATTGGTCCCCTATCTCTCCTCATCCTCCTTGACCTCCCTGCTGCATTCAACACAGTAGACCATCCCAGTCTCCTCCGCTGCTATAGTCCACTATCGGGGCATTTCTCTCTCCGCTCAGCTCTTACCAAACTCAATGCAGGCATTACTCTGCTACCAATGATTTCTCCTCCTCTGATCACTCAGTCACCTCTGGTGTGCTCCAGGGGACTATCTTTAGCCTCCTCCGTTTGCTGTGTATATATGAAGAGAAACCAGCTACAGGAAAAAAAGGGAACATATTTTACTTTCAAATTGTGAACATCAGAAAACGCTCCCAAGCAAAATGAATGAATCGACCATGGGTATTGGAAGACCTGAAGGCATATTAGTTGTGGGTTTGCGCTCCACGGCTGTCTGTCCTTAGAAGTCGTCTGCCTAAAAACAAGTTTTGCTAGTTGTTGGCCAACCCTCTAAAGGAAGCTTTTGAAGTTTTCCTCCCAGCTCTGTCACCACCCGTATTTTTTTTTTAAAACTTGCTGAACTGACTAGACAATGCCACAGGTAACTTACTAAGTAAAAAGGTTCATCACTCATCACATAATGTATAATTTGGCTAATCAAATTCATCAACCCTATAAATATCAGGGTTTTTTTGAGTGTACGCAATGCTAAATCTTATAATTTTTCTGTCTATGCTTTCAACAAAACTGGAAAGCAAGCATTCTTAAATTTAGAAGTCAGTGTTATAACATCACAGTAGTACTATTCACACTAAAATGAATATTATTGCTAATTTCACTGATACCATAGTCGCACACATGTAGTGGACTCTAATGGTGAATTGTGGAATTAATTTAACTAGTTCAAAGTCCCAGTGCTCATTATCAGACGTCTGCTTTAGTTTAATTGTCCTCATTACTAGTAGTGAAGCATTCTATTTTTTAAAACAAAATTGTCTGTTTAGTATATCTCTTTGATAATGTGTTTTTTTAAATTTATATGAACAATCATATTAGTTTTACTGCAACACAATAGTCCTTGCACAGTTGTGACTGTTTCCTAACTTGTATTTGGATATTTCCCACAACTCATCTTTTGGCTTGTTGCAGGTATTAGAAGGACTAGAGACAGTCACCTGGATGACAGTGAAATACATCACCTTTGCAGAAGCGAGAAGGGATGCACTGAAGGCCATTGCTCAGTATGGATTATTATGATTTACTCAAACCAATATACTAAATTACAATCTATTTTCACAGTCTGACTGCTGATGCACACACTCAAATTACTTAATTTGGGGGGGAAAGTAAACCATTAAAACAATTTAATGATTTTGATAAGATTGGAGGCCCATTTTAATTTTGGAAGCATGATAACATTTTATAAAGATCATTGGCAGCTTAATGAAATAAGTTAACTGAAAAATGTATTCTTCAATATTATCAACATTTTTGTTGCTTAATTTATGCATCCCAGACAATTTTATTAATACTTCCATTGTGTAATGCAAAGTAAGTGGTATGGCTCATTCATTGGAAGTGATCAGTCAATGTGTTTTTGTGCTACAACTTCAGAAAAAGCAATGCTTAATTGTTTTCAGAACAAGTACAAAATGTTTTAGGTCAGTTTCTAAAAATTATATCCCTATGTAAGCACGCAAAGAGGAATGGAGGGTTGATTTGCATCGCCACTTAGCTATACTGCTATGGGGAGAAAAAAATAGAGAGAGAGTTATGTCTAGCCTGAAGCTATTGACCTTCTGGTGGCCAGCTCAAAGCAGCATGGGGATCTACTTGGTTCTGGTCTCGGGTGATAGGTGAGCTAGGGGACTAGGGAATGGAGGAAGAAAAAAATAGAAACATTACAAATAGATAGTATTCTTTAGTGTCCAAACCAAATGCAACTCATTGTTTGTTGAATTGAACTTATTTGGGGGTTATTTTCTGATCTATTTTCTCCCATATTTTGACCTAGAGTCTGTAAGACAGTGGGCGTGAACGAAGATGGACCATGTGATCAGGTCATCTGTCGAAGTAATGTGTCCCAGATCTATAATACCCTGTTAGATTGTATGAATGACTATACTATGGACAGTCGAGGGGATATTGGAGCATGGTATGTATAAAATGTTGTAACATTATCCATACCTGCTTCTATTGTACTCAAACAGGAACTCGCAGTGCTCTATTTGTTGCATCATCCTGCAAAGGGTATGTGGTGTCTGATTTCACTTCTTACAAAATCAACAGATACTTTCAAAAGAAGTATTCCCACACATAATAAGTATACTATTGTGATGAAACATCCTCTATGTCTGCTAAAATGAGCCATTTGTTAAGCAGCTACTGAGCCACTTAAGTTCAGATTTGTCAAAATGCAAGTGTGCATTGCACATGCCTTTTTTTTAATGCTGAATGGCTCAGCTGAAAGTGTGGGAAGTCCGATGTATCCACGAGGCCTGGATGTGCTCAGCCTTGTATTTGCAGTCCTTCCCTTTTTTGTAAATACATTTGTCGCTGACTTTAAAATTCTGGGAGTGCTCCTTGCTATTTATATCATATGGCTGATTACCATCTCCTAAGTATGCATCGATCCCTAGGATAGGTGAGTAATTAAATAAACTTGGAGGAGCAATTTAAACCAGATGGTTCAACAGGAGGAATGTGGTAGAAATGCAAGATTTTGCTGTCATTCAAATAAGATGGAACAAACTTGTGCCTGTGAGATGGTAGTGTTTCTCTCCCCATGGCTAGATGTTCATCATATTGGCAAACTTTTCATAATTTTCCATAAAATTACAAAGCATATAAGTATTATTGTACTTGAATGAAACAGGAATTTACATTTCTCTTGCTCTCAAATATTTTGTGCAGTGAAGACTGTCCATAATAACAATATATTTTGCTGCTTCCAACCTGACATTGTAAATTGTAGCTCATTATTCTGCATGGCATTTCATAGATCTGTGTCTTAATATTAATGCCAGGTTAGCATACGGAGAGTATCGTGAGGTAACAAATATTCTTAATTAAGACCTTCAACTTCAAATTCGCATGCATAAGTCTCTTAACCTGCATCAGTAAAGATCAATATAGGATTCTATAGATCACCTAAAAAATCTGTAACTGTACTTGAAAACTGAACAGTTCTTTATTGTTACAGTTGTAGTTACATAATTAATTAGGGTGTTATTTTGACTCAGTTGGTAGTACTCTCTCCTGTTTTGGAAGGTTATGGGTAAGATGCCAATCTAGGACCTGAGCACAAGATTTTGGATGAGATCAGTCCAGTACTGAGGCAATGCTTCATAATTGGAGATGCTGTCTTTCAGATAAGATGTGAACCGAGGGCCAGATATCTGCCTGTTCAGGTGGATGAAAAAGATTTTGTGGTACTATTTGAAGGAGTGGAGGGAATTCTGAGTCCTGGCCAATGTTAATTCCTTAACCAATACCACCCAAAACAGATTATCTTGCCATTACAGTTTGTGGGATCTTGTTGTGCAGAAATTGTCTGTTGTGTTTGCCAAAAAGTCGCAGTGACTAAAATTCAGTGAATGTGGAAGAAAGACAGACTTGCATTTATATAGCCCCTTTCACGACCTCAGGACATCCCAAAGAGCTTTACAGCCAATGAAGTACTTTTAGGGAAATGCAACATCCAATTTGTGCAGAGCAAGGTCCCACGAGCAGCAATGAAATAAATAACCAGTTTATATGTTTTAGGTGTGGTTGAGGGATAAATGTTGTCCAGACACCAGGAGAACTCCCCTGCTTTTCTTCGAATAATACTGTGGGATCTTTTACATTCACCTAAGAGGGCAGACGGGGCCTCTACTGTGCCGCACTTGAAGATGACCCGAGAGCATTATAAGATGCTAACTAAATGCAAAAATTTTTGTGGTAGTTGCAAATTCCTGTTTACTTCAGAAAGCCATTTGACACATTACAAATTAATTATATCTGATTGCTAAGGGATATTTCTTTTTACTTTGAATGTCTGCTTGCTGTGGCTTAGTAAAATACAATCATACCGTGATAATGCAGATTTGGGGAATATAGCTGAGGTGATTCTAAAAGAGGAATCTTAACTTACTTAGTATTACATTATCTATGATCGTGACTCACATTTGAATGTAATGCACAACATGTCTCACAGTACCTTTTTATAATTACAAGTTTTGCGTCTAGTGCCACACCTGAAAGTATAGCGTTAGAGGTGGCACACCTCAAAACTGTCATGTATAAGGATGTCGCACATCTGTAAGGCAAAACATTGCCATTGGCTCAATCTGATGAGAATTTTAAAATTGAAGCGTTGCTTAACCAGGAGCCAGTGAAGGTCAGCAAGCACAGGAGTGATGGGTGAACGGGACTTGGTGCGAGTTAGGATACGGGCAGCAGAGCTTTGGACGAGCTTAAGTTTATGGAGGGTGGAAGGTGAGAGGCCGGCCAGGAGTGCGTTGGAATAGTCAAGTCTATAGGTAACAAAGGCATGGATGAGGATTGCAGGAGCAGATGAGCTGAGGCAGGGGCACAGTCAGGCGATGTTAAGGAGGTGGAAGTAGGCAGTCTTGGTGATGGAGCAGATATGTGGTCGGGAGCTCATCTTGGGGTCAAGTACGACACCAAGGTTGCGAAAAGTCTGGTTCAGCTTCAGACAGTTGCTAGGGAGAGGGATGGAGTTGGTGGCTTGGGAACAGAGTTCGTGGCGTTGACCAAAGACAATAGCAGGACTGAAGGAGGCCATTCGACCCATCGTGCCTGTGCTGGCTCTTTGAAAGAGCTATCCAATTAGTCCCACTCCCCTGCTCTTTCCCCATAGCCCTGTAAATTTTTCCCCTTCAAGTATATATCCAGTTCCCTTTAGAAAATTACTGTTGAATCTGCTTCCACCACACTTTCAGGCAGTGTATTCCAGATCAAAACAATTTGCTGCATTTAAAAAAACTCTCCTCATGTCCCCTCTGGTTCTTTTGCCAATTGCCTTGAATCTGTGTCCTCTGGTTATTGACCCTTCTGCCACTGGAATCTCTTTCTCCCTATGTACACTCAAAACCCCTCATAATTTAGAATACCTTTATTAAATCTCCCCTTAACATTCTCTGCTCTAAGTTGAACAATCCCAGATAGTCTATCCACATAACTGAAGTCCCTCATCCCTGTAATAATAATACTATAGTGCAGTATTAACCCCATAATGCTGTAGGTGAATGCTAGTATAAGGGAACCTTGCTTTTTGAGAAGTAATTTTGAATGCCAGGTACATAGGTATAACATGGTGGTGTTTCGGGGAATGCAATAAAACAGGCTTTTTCTGATTTGTTTAAGTAACCTTCAGGCACTATTATGATGGAAATAGGCTAAGTATCATGATTTGCATTTTACCTTCCTACATATTTCTTGGGTTAATTCTATGCAATAGATCATAGATACTGTACAGTATAATACTGAATGTTGGTCGAACCTAGGTTTGGTGTTATAGTAGCACTACTTGTGCTACCTGTTACTTTCTTATCAGTATGCACAGAGTAGTTTGAGGTTTGAATTTCCAATGCAAAATTAAGATCCATTGGTTCTTGCATTTTCATCATTAATTAATATGGAGTTTTCTTTTTCTCTTCTGCATAGGTTGCATTCTTACATGCTTTAAGTCACAGGTTGTTTTAAAAGTGTTGAACTGGCATAAAGCTTTAGGCAACATGCAATTCCTTGATGTTGTCAGACGCAGGCGTGGACATACAATTTCTCCACAGTATTTTTCCATGTAGATGGCAAGCTTGTCACCTCGGATCACTGTCTTAGTGGTTATCTATAGGTAGGAGGAACAAAAACCACAAAAGTGGTTTACCTGCCAGTTCTTTTGAAAGATGGAATCAAGAACTAATGCCTAGCAATCTCATCCAGCATATTGTACAAATCTCATCCAGCACCAATACTGGTAGAAATCTGGAAGCAGGTCTCCAGTTTGTTTTATTGATTGGGTGAGGTTATTGGCATAACAAGAATCTGCAAAGATAAAAGGGGAGTAAAGAAAAATCACGGGGCCTCAAACAGTTCAGGAGTTCTTTGTTTTCTTATCTCTGGGGATGGAGATCACTGGTATATCTGATAAGGCAGATACCTGTTACCATCCTCGGAATGAAAATGAGGAAAAACCCCAGCATGGAGCTGGATTATTTTACGGGATCAAAATTGGGCAATCGTGTTTGAACAAACGGAAGCAAAGGTCTTTCCAGTGAGCATCTGTGAGAGGCGTGCAGAGGGGCCTGTTGTCATGTCAAACTTTTTACGAAATTGTCTCTACGGATTCTGGGTCACCATTGCCATCTTCTCTTAGGGACAGGCAAGGAAAGTTTGTGTCAGGCCCAATCCCCCCCCTCGCTGTCTCTGCACCTGCTTAAAATCTGTTACATCTCCAGCTTTTTCCAGTTCTGATGAAGGGTCCCAGACCTGAAACGTTAACTCTGTTTCTCTCTCCACGGATGCTGCCTGGCCTGCTGAGTGTTTCCAGCATTTTCTGTTGTTATTCCAGAATGAACAAACTTTATTCAGAATGTTCCTCGACCAGTATTGAACCCTGTTTAAGTCCTCTGCACTTGTATCCTGCCATATGTGGATCAAAACAGGCAGCTAGATTGCCACAGTGAAAAGCAACATGCTGAATGAGATTGCTAGGTATTAGTTCTTGATTCCATCTTCAAAAGAACTGGCAGGTTTACCACTTCTGTGGTTTTTGCTCCTCCTACCTACGCACACACCTTTCCTTTCATCTCTAGTACTCCAGAAAGTATGGGAAGTGAGGGTGGGTGGGCACAGTAGGAGTCCTTCATTGCCCATACAGTCTTTGGTTCTCAAATTTGCTCAACCAGACAGGAAAGATATACTATCCTGGAATGGAGGTAATTTACTGATACCTTAAGCTATCCGCCCTATAATTGAGCCTCGATATTGAACAGTAGTGGTTAAGTGCTCAAGTCTATACAACAAGGAAAAATAAACAGTAGATTTATGCACTCGGGTTGTATATAAACAGCAAGTGAAGAAGCTGCTTTATGATTTTATTGCCAGGAAGAGACCCAGGCTTAGGGGTTCATTATTTCAGGGTGCCTATTGTAGCTGCAGCGGAGTTCCTCATGTGTGTTTAACAGTGTTTTTATACACATTTATACTACAGCACGGTATCTCATTGCAACACCCACTTCAAGTGCCAGGACTGTAATATAAATGAGGTGGGCTGCATCCCGCTTGAGGTGCTGGGACATACCCCAGAAGATAGTTTTGCCTACTCCCTCCAGGGGTGGTTTCGATGTCTGCTCCCAGAGGTTAATGTGCTAACGGCAAAAGTAAATGGCGGCTGCCACCACTTTATATTGGGGAAGGTCTGCAGTCATGAACATGTATTTGTACCAAACACATGTGAAACTGTTCCAGTTTTGATAAGCAAGCTCTCCCCCTATCTCCCCGCCCCAGAATGGTCAATGAACACAGGAAACGTTGGTTTCTTATCAGTTATGTTAAAGTAGAACCCTTTGCATTGCTCCCAAGTTCTTACAAAAAGTAGCCTGAGTTTAGCTCAAAAGTTACATTTGTTTTTTCTACCTTGCTCTGCTCAGGTGACAGATAGAGTACAGATTTCATTCTGTGGATTTCTTCTGTTACTATGTATACTGAAAATTGACTTTCAGAAAATTTACTGAAGTGTTTGCTTAAGAAGGGGCTTTCTGTAAGCAATATTGTTTTCTATCTTATTAAAATTGCTTAATTTTCCTGTTGAAATTTTGTCCTTCAGCTGATTCTGGGGGGGTGGGAGGGCGACTTCTTTACTGAAAAGCGGCAGAATGAATGTTTCTCTTCGTAATAAATGGCCGACTAACGAAATATGGCTTTGAAATATGCGACTTCTGAGAGTGTGATTTTGTTAGCAAGTTTTTAAATGCAGAGGAAAAAGTGTCATTTTTCATTAAAAGAGGAATACCTTGATTTATACTAAGAAAAATACATGCATCTTGTGTTTGCGTAGAGAACCACACTGTCCTTATTTTGAGTGGTAAACAGTGACAGTATCAGGTTTTACTATTAAAAGAACTGAATTGAATTGGGATGGAATGTTTATAGGTCACAGGAAGAGAAGAGAATATGTGACTTAATTTGAGCCTGTTTTACTATTAGTAAAGGGTGTGATGTGCCGTAACCATTTTTATATTGAGACTTATAGCATATTAGCACCATCCACTGGCATGAAGTGGCATTAGTGGTTTATAGAACTATCTCTAGCTCTTAGTTAAAATGTATTAAAGAACATATACATGGCTTTACTTGTTAAAGTAGTGAGAAGTTGAACTGTACAGACCAGGAGGACCCATCCTCGGCTTGTATAGCTGAGCAATCGTACAAGTGTTCCAGTTCCTCTCAGTGCACTTGGGTTACAGAGGGGAGAATCGTCCAACATTTCTACTCCTGATCATTATCCGACAGGTTTGACAATGATTTGCTCCTTGGTTGAACAGAGTGACGTGCTGGGTGCTGAATCGTGCTCTGGCAAGCCTCTTGGAAAGGTGGTTGAGAGGAGAAAAGTTGGTTTAAAAAAAGTTAAATAGAATAAAAAGGTTTAAAACAAGTGAAAATTGGTAATTTGACTTCCAATTAAAAATAACAAACCTCTCCCCAAATTAATAATGTATGTTATATTGTCACAGAATGTGTAAAGAATGCAAGTGTCTACCTGTGCTATAAGATATAGTTAGACCACAGTATTATGTATGGGAAAATACTCTGTGTAGGAATGAATTACTCAACAAGAGAAGAAAGCTGGTGCCGTAGTAAAAAGCAAACTAACTCAGGCTGGACTACCTTTTTAAAAAAAAAACTTCTAATACTCTGCTTTTTCCAGTCAGTTTGGCTTTGCCTTGGAATTTCCACTTCCAGCTCGTGCTCACTGTCTCACTCGCTCATTTGCTTGCTCTCTGCATTCAATATTTTCCCTTTGGAGCAGATGCATCAGCTTGACAGGGCACAGCACTTTCACTGGGGCAGAATTCTAACATTATTTGGTTTAATAGATGGCACCTATATGGGTATCAGGGCTACTTGCTGCTCCTCCTCAGCCACCTCTATTTACTGCTCCATTCTTGTGATCTGTGCTTCATTCAGGGCTTCCTCATCATAAGATCATAACATAAGAGCATAAGAAATAGGAGCAGGAGTAGGCCAATCGGCCCTTCGAGCCTGCTCCGCCATTCAATAAGATCATGGCTGATCTGATCCTCACCTCAAATCTAAAGAACACAAGAAGTAGGAGCAGGACCCGGCCACTCAGCCCCTGGGCCCGCTACGCCACCCACAGGACCTCGACCGATCCGAACTCAGCCTCATGTCCAATTTCCTGCCTGCTCCCCGTAACCCCTAATTCCCTTTACTTCTAGGAAACTGTCTATTTCTGTTTTAAATTTATTTAATGATTTAGCTTCCACAGCTTCCTGGGGCAGCAAATTCCACAGACCTACTACCCTCTGAGTGAAGAAGTTTCTCCTCATCTCAGTTTTGAAAGAGCAGCCCCTTATTCTAAGATTATGCCCCCTAGTTCTAGTATCACCCATCCTTGGGAACATCCTTACCGCATCCACCCGATCAAGCCACTTCACAATCTTATATGTTTCAATAAGATTGCCTCTCACTCTTCTGAACTCCAATGAGTAGAGTCCCAATCTACTCAACCTCTCCTCATATGTCCACCTCCTCATCCCGGGGATTAACCGAGTGAACCTTCTTTGTACTGCCTCGAGAGCAAGTATGTCTTTTCTTAAGTATGGACACCAAAACTGTATGCAGTATTCCAGGTGCGGTCTCACCAATACCTTATATAACTGCAGCAATACCTCCCTGTTTTTATAATCTATCCCCCTAGCAATAAAAGCCAACATTCCGTTGGCCTTCTTGATCACCTGCTGCACCTGCAGACTAACTTTTTGATTTTCTTGCACTAGGACCCCCAGATCCCTTTGTACTGCAGTACTTTCCAGTTTCTCGCCATTAAGATAATAACTTGCTCTCTGATTTTTCCTGCCAAAGTGCATAACCTCACATTTTCCAATATTGTATTGCATCTGCCAAATCTCCGCCCACTCACCCAGCCTGTCTATATCCCCTTGTAGGTTTTTTATGTCCTCCTCACTTTCTACTTTCCCTCCCATCTTTGTATCATCTGCAAACTTTGATATGTTACACTCGGTCCCCTCCTCCAAATCGTTAATATAGATTGTAAAGAGTTGGGGACCCAGCACCGACCCCTGCGGAACACCACTGGCTACTTGTTGCCAGTCCGAGAATGAACCATTTATCCCAACTCTCTGCTTCCTGTTAGATAACCAATCCTCCACCCATGCCAGAATATGACCCCCAATCCAGTGATTTTTTTATCTTGAGCAATAATCTTTTATGTGGCACCTTGTCGAATGCCTTCTGGAAGTCTAAAGTCCACTGGTTCCCCTTTATCCACCCTGTACGTTATGTCCTCAAAGAACTCAAGCAAATTTGTCAGACATGACTTCCCCTTCATAAAGCCATGCTGACTTTGTCCTATTAAATTATGTTTATCTAAATGTTCTGTTACTGTCTCCTTAATAATAGACTCCAAAATTTTACCCACCACAGATGTTAGGCCAACTGGTCTATAATTTCCAGCCTTCTGCCTACTACCCTTTTTAAATAAGGGTGTTACATTAGCAGTTTTCCAATCTGCCGGGACCTTTGCTGAGTCCAGGGAATTTTGGAAAATTATTACCAAAGCATCCACAATCCCTACTGCCACTTCCCTCAAGACCCTAGGATGTAAGCTATCAGGTCCAGGGGATTTATCCACCTTGAGTCCCATTATTTTACTGAGTACCAATTCCTTAGTGATTTTAATCGTATTTAGCTCCTCCCCCCCCTAGAGCCCCCTGTTTGTCCAGTGTTGGGATATTCTTAGTGTCCTCTACCGTAAAGACTGAAACAAAATATTTGTTCAGCATTTTTGCCATCTCCATGTTTCCCACCATTAATTTCCCGGTCTCATCCTCTAAGGGACCTACGTTTGCCTTAGCCACCCTTTTTCTTTTTATATAACTATAGAAACTCTTGCTATCTGTTTTTATATTTTTTGCTAATTTATTTTCATAATCTATCTTCCCTTTCTAAATCCTTTAGTTACTTTTTGCTGTCTTTTGAAGACTTCCCAATCTTCTATCCTCCCACTAAGTTTGGCTACCTTATATGTCCTTGTTTTTAGATGGATACTATCCTTAATTTCTTTACTTAGCCACGGATGGCTGTCATTTCTTTTACACCCTTTTTTCCTCAGTGGAATATATATTTTTTTAAAGTTGTAAAATAACTCCTTAAATGATCACCACTGCTCATGTACCGTCTTACCCTTTAATCTATTTTCCCAGTCCACTTTAATCAATTCCACTCTCATTCCATCATAGTCTCCTTTATTCAAGCTCAGTACGCTTGTTGGAGAACTAACCTTCTCACCCTCTAATTGGATATGGAATTCAACCATGTTATGGTCACTCATTCCAAGGGGATCCTTAACTAGGACATTATTAATTAATCCTGACTCATTACACAGGTCCAAGGTTGCTTGCCCCCTTGTAGGATCAGTTACATACTGCTCAAGAAATCCATCCCTAATACACTCAATAAACTCTTCCTCAAGGCTGCCCTGCCCAATTTGATTTGTCCAGTTAATATGATAGTTAAAATCCCCCATAATTATAGCTGTTCCCTTATTACATGCCCCAACTATTTCCTGATTAATACTTCTTCCAGCAGAGTTGCAACTATTAGGAGGCCTATATACTACTCCCACTAGTGTTTTTTTCCCCTTATTATTCCTTATCTCCACCCAAACTGTTTCATTATCCTGATCCTTTGACCCAAAATCAAGCTCACTATTTAATGCCCTGGAATGCTTGAATCTGTGATGATGTTTGCGACAGGTGGATTGCTTAATGCGACAGGTGGATTGCTTAATGCAACATAGTTATTTGCCCCCAGCCACCAACTATTTTTGTCTTCTCTTGGGATGAATATGTTATAGAAGGCGAAAAGAGAGTTTTGTTACTATGGTTTCAGGATGAAATGCTTTGTAACCGAGATGAGATGTCAATATATTGTGTGCCATGTTAGTTTTGTGGAATGTATTTGTGTTACTGCACAAGCCAAAAATGCTGAGGGCCATCTCATCAAATCTTGACATCTTTCCAATTAGTAAGTGCCCTGTTGGTATGTGCTCATGGTGGCTGTGAGTAGTCTGCTGTGAAAGCACACGTCTAAAGTTAGAAATTGTCAAAGCACCCAGGCAGTCCCCCTGTGGCCAGTGCACATGGATGCAATCCAATGGAGCATGCATATCAGTACTGGTAAGAGTGCAGCTTCAGCGTTTGTGTGCTCCCCGAAAATTATGCACTGTGGCTTTTCAACAACTTTTTGTGTTGCATTTATTTTGGGATTTTTTTAGAAAAAATTTCGATACGTTACAGTGGACTTTTCTGAACTACTAAGATGTACTTATTGAAAACTTTTTTCTGAAGCTTGTGGTGAGCAAAATATATCTATGACGGGTAACGTAAAAGGGAACGCAAACATCTTCTATAAACATTTTGTGATACATTTTGGTAGGAAGAATGAGGAGAGGCAATATGAACTAAATGGTACAATTTTAAAGGGGGTGCAGAGGAAGAGAGTACAAATTTAAGGATGTTATGCTAAACCTTTATAAAACAGTGGTTAGGCCTCAACTGGAGTATTATGTTCAATTCTGGGCACCACACTTTAGGAAGGATGTCAAGGCCTTGGAGAGGGTGCAGAGGAGATTTACTAAAATGGTACCAGGGATGAGGGACTTCCGTTATGTGGAGAAGCTGGGGTTGTTCTCGAGAGCGCAGAGATGGCTAAGAGGAGGTTTGATAGAGGTGTTCTGGTTTTGATAGAGTAAATAAGGAGAAACTGTTTCCAGTGACAGAATGGTCGGTAACCAGAGGACACAGATTTAAGGTGATTGGCAAAAGAACCAGAGGTGACATGAGGGAAAAAAAATTAACACAGCGAGTTGTTATAATCTGGAATGCACTCCCTGAAAGGGTGATGGACGCAGATTCAATATTAACTTTCAAAAGGGAATTGGATAAATACTTGAAGTGGAAAAATTGCAAGGCGATGGGGAAAGAGCAGGGGAGTGGGATTAATTGGCTAGCTCTTTGAAAGAGCCGACACAGGCACGATGGGCCAAATGGCCTCCTTCTGGGCTGTATCATTGTATGATTCTATCTCACAGTAGAATTCACATATTAAAGCAAGAATGGGAGATCTTCTGAAAATTTAGGCAGAAAGCCACTTACACTGACTGATATTTAAATGTGTCTCCCTGGCACACACATGCAATCAAAATTCATAGTAAGGATAGAGTGACTAATCTTTGCTTCTCAGACAAGTGGCTATGTGAAAACCATATTAAACGTGGAAATGCATTCATAAGAAATAGGAGCAGGAATAGGCCACTTGGCCCCTCAAGCCTGTTCCGCCATTCAATAAGATCATGGCTGATCTTGGACTCAAAGCCACTTCCCTGCCCGCTCCCCATAACCCTTCACTCCCTTATCTTGCAAAAATCTGTCTATCTCCACCTTAAATTTATTTATTGACCCAGCCTCCACGGCTCTCTGGGGCAGAGAATTCCACAGATTTACAATCCTCAGAGAAGCAATTCCTCCTCATCTCAGTTCTAAAAGGGCGACCCTTTATTCTGAAACTATGTCCCCGAGTTCTAGATTTCCCCACGAGGGGAAACATCGTCTCTGCATCTACCTTGTCGAGCCCCCTCAGTATCTTATATTGTTCAATAAGATCACCTCTCATTCTTCTAAATTCCAATGAGTATAGGCCCAACCTGCTCAACCTTTCTTCATAAGTCAACCCCCTCATCTCAGGAATCAACCGTGTGAATCGTCTCTGAACTGCCTCCAATGCAAGTATACCCTTCCTTAAATAAGGAGACCAAAACTGTATGCAGTACTCAAGGTGTAGTCTCACCAATACCCTGTACAGTTGTAGCAGGACTTCCCTGCTTTTATACTCCAACCCCCTTGCAATAAAGGCCAACATTCCATTTGCCTTTTTGATTACTTGCTGTACCTGCATGCTAACTTTTTGTGTTTCATGCACATGGATCCCCAGGTCCCTCTCAACTGTAGCATTTTGTAATCTCTCTCCATTTAAATAATAATTTGCTTTTTTATTTTCCTGCCAATGTGGATAACCTCGCACTTTCCCGCATTATACTCCATCTGCCAAATGTTTGCCCACTCACTTAGCCTGTCTATATCCCTTTGCAGATTCTTTGAGTCCTCTGCACAACTTGCTTTCCCACCCATCTTTGTATCATCCGCAAACTTGGCTACATTACACTCTGTCCCTTCATCCAAGTCATTAATGTAGATTGTAAATAGTTGAGGCCCCAGCACCGATCCCTGTGGCACCCTACTAGTTACCATTTGCCAACTGAAAAATGACCCATTTATCCCGACTCTCTGCTTTCTGTCAGTTAGCCAATTCTCTAGCCATGCTAATATATTACCCCCAACTCCGTGAGCTCTTATCTTATGCAGTAACCTTTTATGTGGCACCTTATCGAATGCCTTCTGGAAATCCAAATACACCACATCCACTGGCTCACCCTTATCCACCCTGCTCGTTACATCCTCAAAGAACTCCAGCAAATTTGTTAAACATGATTTCCCTTTCATAAAACCATGCTGATTCTGCTTGACTGCATTGTGATTTTCCAAATGCCCTGCTACTGCTTCCTTAATGAAGGACTCCAGCATTTTCCCAACGACGGATGTTAGGCTAACTGGTCTATAGTTTCCTGCTTTCTGTCTCCCTCCTTTCTTAAATAGGGGTGTTACATTTGCGGTTTTCCAATCCGCTGTGACCCCTCCAGAGTCCAGGGAGTTTTGGTATATTGCAACCAATGCATCCACTATCTCTGCAGCCACTTCTTTTAAGACCCTGGGATGCAGGCCATCTGGTTTTGTTGTGTTTTAGTCCCATTATTTTCCCAAGTACTATTTCCTTAGTGATAGTGATTGTCTTTAGTTCCCCCTTCCCTGTGGCCCCTTGATTATCCATTATTGGGATGTTGTTAGTGTCTTCTACCGTGTAGACAGACACAAAATATTTGTTCAGAGCCTCTGCCATTTCTCCATTATTAATTCCCCATTCTCATCCTCTAAGGGACCAACGTTTACTTTAGCCACTCTCTTCCTTTTTATATACCTGTAGAAGCTCTTACTTTCTGTTTTAATGTTTCTTGCCAGTTTACTCTCATAATTCATCTTCTCCCTCTTTATTTTTTTAGTATTTTTTTGTTACCATCCTTTACTTCCTTAGTTAGCCACAGATAGTGCTCCCTTCTCTTAAAATCTTTCTCTCTCACTGGAATATATTTTTGTTGAGAGTTATAAAATATCTCCTTAAATGTCCACCACTGCATTTCAACTGTCTTACCTTTTAATTTTTTTTTCCAGTCCATTTTAGCCAGTTCTGCCCTCATGTCATTGTAATTGCCTTTATTTAAGATCAGGACGCTGGTTTGAGATACAACTTTCTCACCCTCCAACTGCATTTGAAATTCAACCATGTTATGATCACTCTTTCCTAGAAGATCCTTTACTATGAGATTATTTATTAATTCTGTCTCATTACACAGTACCAGATCCAAGATAGCCTGCTCCCTGGTTTGTTCCATTACATACTGTTCTAGGAAACCATCCTGGATACACTCTATGAATTCCTCCTCAAGGCTACCATGGCCAATTTGATTTGTCCAATCAGTATGGAGATTAAAATCACCCATGATTATTACCGTACCTTTTTTACAGGCCTCCATTATTTGTTGATTTATACTCTGTCCAACAGTATTGCTACTGTTTGGGGGGCCTGTAGACTACGCCCAATAGATTAAATTCCCACGGAAACCGATTTGGCAACATGCCTTCACTGAAGCAGTAAATTGTATGCACTATTATGGAAGAGCTTGGCATCAAACCAAGACTTACATTTATATAGTGACTTATCACATCTCTCAAACATCTCAAAGATCTTCACATACTATAAATTAGCTTTGAAGTGCAGACACTGTTGATGTTTAGGGAAATATGGCATCCATTTTGTGCACAGCAAAGTCCCTCAAATAGCAGAGAGATGAATGACCAGTTCATCTGGTTTTCGTGGTATTAGTTGAGAGAAGAATATTTGCCAGGACACTTGGAGAACTCACCATTCTTCAAGTATTGTCATTGAATCTTCAACGTCCACCTGAATAAGATTTAATGTCTCATCCAAAGACAGCACCTTTAACAATGCAGCACTCCCTCAGCACTGTACGTGCTCTGTGGGGCTTGATCTTGGAGCCTTCTGACTCGAGCTGAGTATGCTACCAACAGGGTTGAGCATACACACAAAAAAGACACTAGTCTGAGGTACCCTTAGCAAACCCAGAGATATACCACCCCTGAAATACGCCAGACTTAGTAGTTTACAATGTACAAATTGTGATGAAAAATGCATGGATAAAACTGAGAATTACCTCTATCAGCCAATATATTTATAACACCGACAGTTCAGGAGGTACAAGTTCTAAATTATGGGCACTTGAGAAAAGTTGAATATAAGGTACAATTGAGGAAAACTAAAGCTAAAAACGTGGAAATGGTAAAGGTAGAAAAATAGGAGCAGGAGTAGGCCATTCGGCCCTTCGAGCCTGCTCCACCATTCAATATGATCATGGCTGATCCTCTATCTCAATACCATATTCCCGCTCTCTCCCCATACCCCTTGATGCCTTTTGTGTCTAGAAATCTATCAATCTCCTTCTTAAATATATCCAGTGACTTGGCCTCCACAGCCTTCTGTGGTAGAGAATTCCACAGGTTCACCACCCTCTGAGTGAAGAAATTTCTCCTCATCTCAGTCCTAAATGTCTGACCCCGTATCCTGAGACTGTGACCCCTCGTTCTAGACCCCCCAGCCAGGGGAAACATCCTCCCTGCATCCAGTCTGTCTAGCCCTGTCAGAATTTTATATGTTTCAATGAGACCCCCTCTCATTCTTCTAAACTCCAGTGAATACAGGCCTAGTCAACCCAATCTCTCCTCATACGACAGTCCTGCCATCCCAGGAATCAGTCTGGTGAACATTCGCTGCACTCCCTCTATGGCAAGTATATCCTTTCTTAGGTAAGGAGACCAAAACTGCACACAGTACTCCAGGTGTGATCTCACCAAGGCCCTGTATAACTGTAGTAAAATGTGAGAAGTCGCACAACACCAGGTTATAGTCCAACAGCTTTATTTGAAATCACAAGCTTTCGGAGCGCTGCTCCTTCGTCAGGTGAAGGAGCAGCGCTCCGAAAGCTTGTGATTTCAAATAAAACTGTTGGACTATAACCTGGTGTTGTGCGACTTCTCACATTTGTCCACCCCAGTCCAACACCGGCATCTCCACATCATAACTGTAGTAAGACATCCTTGCTCCTGTACTCAAATCCTCTTGCAATGAAGGCCAACATACCATTTGCCTTCCTAACTGCTTGCTGCACCTGCATGTTTGCTTTCAGTGACTGGTGTACAAGGACACCCAGGTCCCTTTGTACATCAGCATTTCCCAATCTATCACCATTTGAATAATACTCTACCTTTCTGCTTTTCCTACCGAAGTGGATAACTTCACATTTATCCACGTTATACTGCATCTGCCATGTATTTGCCCACTCACTCAACTTGTCTAAATCGCCTTGAAGCCTTTTTGCATCCTCCTCACAACCCCACCTAGTTTTGTGTCGTCAGCAAACTTGGAAATATTACATTTGGTTCCCTCATCCAAATCATTGATATATATATTGTGAATAGCTGGGGCCCAAGCACTGATCCCTGCGGTACCCCACTAGTCACCGCCTGCCACCCCGAAAAAGACCCATTTATTCCTACTCTCTGTTTCCTGTCTGTTAACCAATTTTCAATCCATGCCAGTATATTACCCCCAATCCCATGTGCTTTAATTTTGAACACTAACCTCTTATGTGGGACTTTATCAAAGGCCTTCTGAAAATCCAAATACACCACATCCACTGGTTCTCCCTTATCTATTCTACCAGTTTCATCCTCAAAAAACTCCAGTAGGTTTGTCAAACACTATTTCCCTTTCATAATTCCATGTTGACTTTGTCTAATCCCGTTGATATTTTCTAAGTGTCCTGTTATCACATCCTTTATAATAGACTCTAGCATTTTCCCTACTACTGATGTTAGGCTAACCGGTCTGTAGGTTCCCTGTTTTCTCTCTCCCTCCTTTTTTAAATAGTGGGGTTACATTTGCCACCCTCCAATCTGCAGGAACTGTTCCATAATCTATAGAATTTTGGAAGGTGACAACCAATGCAACCACTATTTCCATGGCTACCTCTTTTAGTATTCTGGGATGCAGATTATCAGGCCCTAGGGATTTATCAGCTTTCAGTCCCATTAATTTCTCCAGCACTATTTTTTTACTAATACTAATTTCCTTTAATTCCTCCTTCTCACTAGACCCCTGGTTCCCTAGCATTTCTGTGAAGTTATTTGTGTCCTCTTCCGTGAGGACAGAACCAAAGTATTTGTTTAATTGTTCTGCCATTTCCTTGTTCCCCATTTATAAATTCTCCCGTTTCTGACTGTAAGGGACCTACATTTGTCTTCACTAATCTTTTCCTTTTTACATACTTGTAAAAACTTTTACAGTCCGCTTTTATGTTCCTTGCAAGTTTACTCTCATACTCTATTTTTCCCCTCTTAATCAATCTCTTGATCCTGTTTTGCTGAACTCTGAACTGCTCCCAATCCTCAGGCTTGCTACTTTTTCTGGCAACTTTATATGACTCCTCTTTGGATCTAATACTATCCTTAATTTCTTTTGTCAGCCATGGTTGGGCCACTTTTCCTTTTGTGTTTTTGCGCCAGAAAGGAATGTATAACTGTTGCAATTCATGCATTCATTCCTTAAATGTTAGCCATTGCCTATCCACCATCATACCTTTTAATAAAGCTCCCCAATCTATCATAGCCAACTCACTCCTCATACCTTTGTAGTTTCCTTTGTTTAGATTTAGGACCCTAGTTTTGGATTGGACTTCTTCACTTTCCATCTTAATGAAGAATTCTATCATGTCACTCTTCCCTAAAGGACCCCGCACAGCAAGATTATTAATTAACCCCTTCTCATTGCACAATACCCAATCTAGGATAGCCTGTTCCCTAGTTGGCTCCTCAACGTACTGGTCTAAAAAAACCATCCCGTACACACTCCAGGAATTCATCCTCCACAGTATTATTGCTAATTTGGTTTGGCCAGTCTATATGTAGATTAAAGTCACCCATGATTACTGTAGTACCCTTGTTACATGCATCTTTAATTTCCTGTTTGATGCTATCCTTTACATTACCACTACTGTTTGAAGGCCTATAGACAACTCCCACCAATGTTTTCTGCCCCTTGGTGCTTCTTAGCTCAACCCAGACTGATTCTACATCTTGATTTTCTGAGCCAATATCCTTTCTCACTAATGCTCTGATTTCATCCTTTACTAACTAGGCCACCCCACCTCCTTTTCCTTTTTGTCTGTCCTTCCTAAATATTGAATATCCTTGGATATCGGCTCCCAGCCTTGGTCACCCTGCAGCCATGTCTCCGTAATCGCAATTATATCGTATCCGTTTACATCTATTTGTGCTGTTAATTCGTCTACCTTATTACGAATGCTTCGTGCATTCAGATACAGTGCCTTTAGATTTGTCTTTTTTAACATTTTTAGACATCTTAAACATTTTTTGTACTATGGCCCTATTTGTCTTATTACCATTTTTTCTCACCCAGACCCTATTTGTTAGTGCACTCCTTTGTTTGTACGCTCTGTCCCTTCCTGACACAATCTGGTTATCCTTACCCCAATCACTTTCCTGCACTGCTTCCTTGTCTTTTCTCTTTAGCATTCTAGATTTCTCTCCACAGGAAATGAATGGATAACAGTGTTTAAAAAGTTTAAGACTATACAAAACAACAAATATTCTGAACAACCAATATCAGCATTGTAACATTATAGCAAAACAGTGGGGCCATACTACAAGAATAAACAGACTTAAATAAATTGCAAGAATTTAGAAACATCAGTTACCTCCACAATAAAAAAAATGCTTC
This sequence comes from Squalus acanthias, assembly GCA_030390025.1. Taxonomy (NCBI): domain Eukaryota; kingdom Metazoa; phylum Chordata; class Chondrichthyes; order Squaliformes; family Squalidae; genus Squalus; species Squalus acanthias. The sequence continues at coordinate 30,144,055 of CM059447.1, read as the reverse complement.
AAGAGAAAAAGAAAAAACCCCAGAAATACTGGAAATATGAAATAATAGAAAATTCTATAGATACACAGCAGGTCCATCAAAAGAAAAGATGATTAATGTTTAAGTGTGAACAGTTTGCCAGAACCAGAACTGGTGTGTGCTTCTAACATTTTTTGTTTTTGTAAAATAAATCTTCACTGAGAAATATTGAAGTACCCCCAAAACAAAAGAATGTAGGTCATAGGAAATCCACACCATTAATGAGTTCATAGTCAGTTCTAAGGCAAAACAAAAGATGCTTTTATACTTGCTGAGTTTTTCTGTTCCTGTTTCCATGTCGCAAGGTGCACGGATCGCTGCTGTACAACATGGAGACATAAAATGTAAGTTCATGGGACCACCAGTTCCATGACTTTACTCCAAGAGACGGTCTCAAACCACTGGCACATTTTTGTGCATTGACAATGTCATTGGTTCCTGGAACAATGGGTTATTTACACTGTGAATAATTGAAGGTCCTAAGCTCTGGAATTCCCTCTCTAAACCCCACCGCTTGCTACCTCTCTTTCTTCCTTTAAGACGCTTTGACCAAACTTTTGATCATCTGCGCTAACCTTATATGGCTCGGTGTCAAATTTTGTTTTGATAATGCTCCTGTGAAGCACCTTGTGACGTTTTACTGTGTTAAAGGTGCTATATAAATGTAAATTCTGGTTGTTGTGGCATGCAGCCAACAGTGGGAAAACTGCACATTATCAGCTGGCTCTACTTTAATAATGTAAACGTACCCATAATCAAGCCAAGCCATCAACATGTAGATAGCAAATAATTTTCACAATGCAGCCACAGAAGTTATGAATTTGAATATTCTTCTATTTAATGAGGATCAGATGTAGTATATCAGACTATTCTGATGAAATCATAGATGAGGGATATGGGGGCATGTTGGGAAGCGTAATTAGAGTGGGAGAAGACTTGCGTGAAATATAAACACCGGCATAGACCAGATGGTCCGAATGGCCTGTTTCTGTGCTGTACATTCTCTGTAATCTATGTAAAATCAGACTTTAGGAGCACTGAAGGCAGGAAGAAGTGGAAAAGAACTTGTTAACCTGTTGTTTAGTACTTAATGTTTAATATCTTATGTTATTAGTTAAAATGTTGTTCATGATGGGCATCTTAACAATAATTATGCTATTATGGGTACTGTAGAAGAATGGTAAGGATGCAAAAAGCCAAACATAACTATTGCAACGTATTGGTTAAGAACATGGCACATTAGAACAGCATTGCACTGTGCCATGAGCTGCTAGGATGCAGGTAGGTTCTGTGAATGCCTGCAGTCTCATCAAGGCGAAGCTCAGAATAAAAGATCGGTTATTAGCACGAGTAGGGAGGGAAATCAGATGGAGGGTTGTCCACTGCCACTTTTATGTATCTTTTAGTAGTTCATGATAGTTGTTCCACTGGCAAATACCTATTGGTGCCTGCAGACCCTCTTAGGCAAGATCGATGGGTGGATCACGGAAAGGGGGAAAGTTGTTTTTGTATCTTCACACTTCCCATTTGGAGAAGAGTGTGAAGTAGTGGAAGGATTCACAGGCTGATTAACCATCTGACAGGCAGCGATGGGAACACTCTTTCCATGTCCGTAATCATCTTTATACCAGCCAATAGGTTGATTAGTCCTATATGGCAGGGGTCACCCACACCCACATCCACTGGACACAAGTATCCCGCTGGAATTCAGAGCCGGAGCTGCAATCTCCACTTGCCCGGGACTGGCTGCACCTTCTGACTCAGTTGGGAATGCTTGTACTAAGCCAAAGGCTCACTCCAGGGAGAAAGCAGTAGTACTTTTAAAAAGACAAAGAAATTGGATTGCGGTTTGTTGTTGTGGTGGATAGCATAAAATCAATAAACTCAAATGCATTGCTGGCATGCACTTACAAGATTCTGATTATTGCAATAAATTTATAATTCCAGTGGTTTAAGTGAGTAAATACAGAGAGGTGTTTTTGACCTGTGATTTTGATCAGCTCTACTGGAGTGGCAGTGAAGTTACTATAGATAGGCAAGATGCCTGGGGAGGGAAAATGTTGGCCATTGTTCCCACTCCTTTTAACTTTTTTATTGCTATTGAGCAATCTCTGACGCAATAAGCATGTGGATGCTGAGTAAGGACAGGATCAGGCTGGGTTGTGGTAACCATGGTTTAATAACCTGAAGGTTCTTACTATTCAGGCTTACACAAGGTGGCCACTTAGGCAACTGTCTGCGTCACCATCTCTGACAGAGATGGTTTGGGGAGCAAATGGAAGGCGAAGAGAAAATACAAAACTGCCTTTACTGCCGAGGTTGTAATAAGTAAATAAATTTATTTTACACAGTTAATCAAGCTATAGATAATTGCTTGATTTTTTCAAATATTTGGACTTAGATTTTCCAATTGACCTGATAGAGGTCTTTAACATTATGAAGGGGTTCAATAGGATAGACGTAGAGAAAATGTTTCCACTTGTCAGGAGTCCAAAACTAGGTGCCATAAATATAAGACAGTCACTAATGGCCCTGAAATTCGCCTCTCCGGCTTGGATCGCGCGCGTACTTACCTACCGCGCCTGCCGTTGACCTCTGGGCCCACGGGAACTTCAGCTCCTGGGCCTGCTCCAAATGCCGGCGCGCAGTGCTTGCGTGTCCCAGGGGCATAGTTAGTGCGATGCATCCCCTGGGATCATGTGGGCCATGGAGAGCCAATGGCAGCAGACCATCTTTCATTCATAGATTTAACAGGAAGACCTGTCAAATCTATGAATTGAAATCGGCCCCAAAAGAACAGCTAAACTTAAAATAAAATTTTTAAAACCATCATATTTATAAAATAACTATAAGTTAAATAAATTAACTACTTTGAACAAAAATTAAAATTTTTGAAAAAATTAAAATACTTTTTAAGAGTGCTAAAAATAAACTTACCTTTCTTTAAAGTATCTAAAAAAGATAAACCTGTTGAAATTTTTTTAAATTATAATTAATTAACCACTTACCTTGTTGAAAACGGGGCCTGCGCCTCCTTTTTAAAAGCGCAGGTTCTTCAATACTTACCCTCCCGTAGAAACCTGAAAAAAAAACTAAGTTTGCTGCGTGCGCGCAGCCTCTACCGCGCACGCGGTTCACCTATGAACCGCCCCCTTCATCAGACCGGAAGTTCCGGTTTCCCGCGCATGCGCAGTGTATGCAGGAAACCGGCACTTCAGGACGCCTTACGGGTGAGTACACAGTGCGTGCAAGGGCCGAATTTTTGGCCCAATAAATCCAATAAGTAATTCAGGAGAAACTTGTGGAACTTGCTACCACATGGAATGGTTGAGGCGAATAGCATCGATGCATTTAAGCGGCAGCTAGATAAGTACATGAGGGAGAAATAAATAGCAGAATATGTTGATGGGGTGAGATAAAGTAAGGAGGTTCATGTGGAGCATAAACACCAGCATAGACCTGTTGGGCCAAATGGCCTGTTTTTGTGCTGTAAATTCATAGAATCATAGAATAGTACAACACAGAAGGTGACCATTCGGCCCATCGACTCTGCGCGGCTCTTTCGAAGAGCAATCCAATTAGTCCCACTCCCCTGCTCTTTTCTCATATCCCTGCAATTTTTTCTCCTTCAAGTATTTATCCAATTCCCTAGTTTCGTGTCGTCAGCAAACTTGGAAATATTACATTTGGTTCCCTCATCCAAATCATTGATATATAATGGCCCAGAAATTAAACACTGAGCGTTCCTGTGGGGGTAAGGCTTCCCCGCGATATCTCACTGCGCGCCTACCTTTTCCCTCCGGGCCCACACGAACTTTAGTTTCAAGGCTGCAGCTGTGCAGTGCTTGCGTGACCCACAGATGCAGTTAGTTCGTGCGAGCTCTGGGATCACGTGATTCAGTTAGAGCCAATGGCAGCACACCATCTTTCATTCATAGTTTTGACAGGAGAACTGTCAAAGCTATGAATACAACTTACCCCCAAAAGAACAGCTAAACCTCAATTAAATTTAAAAAAAAACCATCACATTAATAAAATAACTATAGTTAAATAAATTAACCACTTTAAACAAAAATTTAAATTTTTGAAAAAATTTAAAATCTTTTTAAAAGTTATAAAAATAAACTTACCTTTCTTTAAAGTCTCTAAAAAAGATAAACCTGTTGAAAAAAATGTAAAATAATACTTAATTAACTACTTACCTTGTTAAGAGGGTCTTACGCCTCCTTTCTTTGTGTAAAATCTTCCATGCTTACCTGCGCGTTCAAAGCACGAAGTGCACTGCGTGCGCGCAGCCTGTAGCGCGCACGCGGTTCACTTAGGAACCGCCCCCTTTTGAGTTCACGAAGTGCCGGTTTCCCACGCATGCGCAGTGCATGCTGGAAACCGGCAATTGGAGACCTAAAACGCGAGAGTACACAGTGCGTACTCTCGCGTATTAGGTCTAATTTTCGGGCCATTGTGAATAGCTGGGGCCTAAGCACTGATCCCTGCGGTACCCCACTAGTCACCGCCTGCCACTCCGAAAAAGACCCATTTATTCCTACTCTCTGTTTCCTGTCTGTTAACCAATTTTCAATCCATGCCAGTATATTACCCCCAATCCCATGTGCTTTAATTTTGAACACTAACCTCTTATGTGGGACTTTATCAAAGGCCTTCTGAAAATCCAAATACACTACATCCATTGGTTCTCCCTTAGCTCTCTCTTAGGCAGTCCCTCGGAACCGAGGATGACTTGCTTCCACACTAAAAATGAGTTCTCAGGTGACTGATGAATCCAATGCTGGACCTACAGTCTCTGTCACAGGTGGGGCAGACGGTGGTTGAAGGGGCAGGTGGGTGGGGTGCTTGGGTTGATGTGCACTCCTTGCGCTGTTTGCGCTTGGCTTCCGCTTGCTCCCGGCGAAGAGACTCGAGGTGTTCGGCGCCTTCCCGGATGCTTCTCCTCCACTTTGTGCGGTCTTGGGCCAGGGATTTCCAGGTGTCGGTGGGGATGTTGCACTTTTTCAAGGAGGCTTTGATGGTGTCCTTGAAACGTTTCCTCTGCCCACCTGGGGCTCTCTTGCCGTGTCGGAGCTCCGAGTAGAGCGCTTGTTTTGGGAGTCTTGTATTGGGCATCCGGACGATGTGACCCGTCCATCGGAGCTGATCGAGTGTGGTCAAAGCTTCGATGCTGGGGATGTTGGCCTGAGAGAGAACACTGACGTTGGTGCGCCTATCCTGCCAATGGATTTGCAGGATCTTGCAGAGGCAGCATTAGTGGTACCTCTCCAGTGCTTTGAGGTGCCTGCTGTACATGGTCCATGTCTCTGAAGCATACAGGAGGTCGGGTATCACTACTGCTCTGTAGACCATGAGCTTGGTGCTGGGTTTGAGGTCCTGGTCTTCAAACACTCTCTTCCTCAGGCGACCGAAAGCTGCATTGGCACACTGAAGGCAGTGTTGGACTTCGTCATCAATGTCTGCCCTTGTTGACAGTAGGCTCCTGAGGTATGGAAAGTGGTCCACGTTGTCCAAGGCCTCGTCATGGATTTTGATAATCAGGGAGCAGTATTGTGTGGCGGGGGCAGGTTGGTAGAGGACCTATGTCTTACAGATGTTTAGTGTAAGGCCCATGCTCTCGTACGTTTCAGTGAAGGTGTTGACGATGGTTTGGAGTTCGACCTCAGAGTGTGCGCAGACGCAAGCGTCGTCTGCATACTTTAATTCGATGACAGAGGATGGGACGACCTTGGATCTGGACTGGAGGCGACGGAGGTTGAACAGTTTCCTGTTTGTTCTGTAGATTAGCTCCAGTCCAGCGGGGAGCTTACTGACGGTGAGATGGAGCATTGCAGCCAGGAAGATCGAGAAGAGCGTTGGTGCGATGACACAGCCTTGCTTGACACCGGTCCGTACGTGAATTGGGTCTGTGGTGGATCCATTGGTTAGGATCACGGCTTGCATGTCGTCGTGAAGCAGGCGGAGGATGGTGACAAACCTTTGAGGGCAGCCGAATTTGAGGAGGACACTCCATAATCCCTCACGGTTGACGGTGTTGAAGGCCTTTGTGAGGTCAAAGAAGGCCATGTACAGCGGTTGGTGCTGTTCCCTGCATTTCTCTTGTAATTGACGCGCGGTGAAGAATCATGTCCATTGTGCCCCTTAGTGGGCTGAATCCGCATTGCGACTCTGGGAGGAGCTCTTCAGCCACTGGGAGAAGGCGATTGAGGAGGATTCTTGTGATGACTTTCCCTGTGGCAGACAGCAGGGAGACTTCTCTGTAATTACCGCATTTGGACTTGTCACCTTTCTTGAAGATGGTCACGATTACGCCGTCTCTGAGATCCCCTGGCATGCTCTCCTCCTTCCAAATAAGAGAAATGAGTTCATGTATTTGCGGCAATAGTGCTTTTCCGCCATGCTTTAGCGCCTCGGCGGGGATTCCATCTGCTCCTGAGGCCTTGTTGTTCTTCAGTTGTCGGATGGCCTTTTCAACCTCATGCTGAGATGGTGGCGGGTAGCATGCTGCGGGGTGGAGTTGAGGACACTCTCGTCGAAGACAGAGTCTCGGTTAAGGAGATCTTCGAAGTGCTCCTTCCAGCGGGCACTGACTGCCTCTCTGTCCTTGATGAGTACCTCTCCGTTCTTAGCCCGCAGTGGGGTAGGCCCTTGGATGCTTGGGCCGTAGGTGATCTTGACTGCGCTAAAGAATCCATGCACGTCGTGGTTGTCGGCTAGCTGCTGGATCTCCTGCGCTTTCTCCCCCCACCATCTGTTCTTTAGGTCGCGAGTTTTTTCTTGGACCTCGGCTTTCAGGTATCTGTAGAGCTGCTTTCTTGCTCTCGAGTTCTGTTGCTGTTTCCAGATCAGGAATGCCTTGCGCTTGCGGCTTATTAGCTCCTTGGTCTCCTAGTCGTTCTCGTTGAACCAGTCTTGGTGTTTCCTGGTCGAGTGACCGAGCGTCTCTTCACAGGTGCTGATTATGGAAGCCTTGAGTGCAGACCAGGTGCTCACGAGAAGGAGACACCGTGGGACACACTCACTGGAAGGAGACGCCGCAGGACCCACTCACTGGAAGGAGACGCCGTGGGACACACTCACTGGAAGGAGACGCCGCAGGACCCACTCACTGGAAGGAGACGCCGCAGGACCCACTCACTGGAAGGAGACACCGTGGGACACACTCACTGGAAGGAGACACCGTGGGACACACTCACTGGAAGGAGACGCCACAGGACCCACTCACTGGAAGGAGACGCCACAGGACCCACTCACTGGAAGGAGACGCCGTGGGACACACTCACTGGAAGGAGACGCCACAGGACCCACTCACTGGAAGGAGACGCCACAGGACCCACTCACTGGAAGGAGACGCCGTGGGACACACTCACTGGAAGGAGACGCCGTGGGACACACTCACTGGAAGGAGACGCCACAGGACCCACTCACTGGAAGGAGACGCCATGGGACACACTCACTGGAAGGAGACACCGCGGGACACACTCACTGGAAGGAGACACCGCGGGACACACTCACTGGAAGGAGACGCCGCAGGACCCACTCACTGGAAGGAGACGCCGCGGGACACACTCACTGGAAGGAGACGCCACAGGACCCACTCACTGGAAGGAGACGCCGTAGGAAACGCCACAGGACCCACTTACTGGAAGGAGACACCGTGGGACACACTCACTGGAAGGAGACGCCGCAGGACCCACTCACTGGAAGGAGACGCCGTGGGACCCACTCACTGGAAGGAGACGCCGTGGGACACACTCACTGGAAGGAGACGCCACAGGACCCACTCACTGGAAGGAGACGCCGTAGGAAACGCCACAGGACCCACTTACTGGAAGGAGACGCCGTGGGACACACTCACTGGAAGGAGACGCCGTGGGACACACTCACTGGAAGGAGACGCCGTGGGACACACTCACTGGAAGGAGACGCCACAGGACCCACTCACTGGAACGAGACGCCACAGGACCCACTCACTGGAAGGAGACGCCATGGGACACACTCACTGGAAGGAGACGCCGTGGGACACACTCACTGGAAGGAGACGCCACAGGACCCACTCACTGGAAGGAGACGCCACAGGACCCACTCACTGGAAGGAGACGCCACAGGACCCACTCACTGGAAGGAGATGCCGCGGGACACACTCACTGGAAGGAGATGCCGCGGGACACACTCACTGGAAGGAGATGCCGCGGGACACACTCACTGGAAGGAGACACAGTATAAGGAGGTCGCGGCCCAGGAGCGAGGTCGGAAACCAGGTGCGAGGACAAGGCGCAGGAGCGAGGACGAGCCCAGCAGCAAGGTCGAGGCCCAGGAGTGGCGCAGCGTGGACCAGCAGTGGGGTTGGAAGGACCACACTGCAGCCTATGAAACCCAGACAGAGAGGACCTGCGGGAAGGAGGGAGGAGGACAGTAGGAGTATGTTTTTTGTGTATGTGCTAGGCCGATGTAGCAGAGGCTGGTCTCCAATCGTCTTGGATCCCCTTGCCATTGGACCAAGACCTTGCTCTGTCAAGCCCATGTGGTAGCTGGTGTGCAACGGCCACCCCACGTTAAACAAATTCACGCACAGGCATCTTCCACCCTTTAAAATGAAGTTCGGGACCTGGAACGTCAGGACCTTCATGGACAACCCCAACTGCTATCGTTGCCCGGGAGCTCAGACGTTTCGACATTGACATCACCGCCCTAGGCGAGACCCGGCGGGCAGAGGAAGGCCAGCTCAAGGAGCAAGGCGGTGGTTACACCTTCTTCTGGAAAGGTAAACCTGACGAAGAACGCTGCCTCCATGGGGTAGGCTTCGCCATAAAAAATGAGCTAGTTGAACGTCTGAGACTCCCTTTGTGGAATAAATGAACGCCTCATGACTCTACGGCTTACCCTAGCCCGGAACCAGTGCGCTATGGTCATCAGTGCGTACGCCCCAACACTGGAAGCCACAGACGAGACCAAAGAGGAATTCGACTCCAGCCTCGAACAATCCCTGTCCCGAGTCCCAACGGGCGACAAGCTGATCCTCCTTGGTGACTTTAACGCCATAGTTGGAAAGGACATAGACCTCTGGGGAGGTGTGATCAGCAGAGAGGGGTTAGGGAAAGCCAACTCCAACGGTACCCTCCTCCTGACGAAATGCTTAGAACATGGCCTTGTCATAACCAACACCTTGTTCCATCAGAGAGACAAGTACAAGGCTTCATGGCAACACTCTCGCTCCAAGCACTGGCATCTGCTGGACTACGTCATCGTCCGAGCGAGGGACCGCAAGGACGTCCGTATCACCCACGCCATTATAGGAGCTGACGACTGCTGGACAGACCACCGCCATCAACGTAGCCCCAAACAGCGGCGGCAACAGAAGCAATGCCGTAGCAAAATCAACGCTAGGGTGCTCAAAGACCCTGCTAAGAAAGCCCTATTCAGCCTGTGCCTCACAACCAACCTGACGACTCCCAGTGATTCAGAGACACAGCGCCTGGTCTGCACTCAAGGCCTCCATAATCAGCACCTGTGAAGAGATGCTCAGTCGCTTATCTCCTTTATCTATTCTACCAGTTACATCCTCAAAAAACTCCAACACGATTTCCCTTTCATAAATCCATGTTGACTTTGTCTAATCCCATTGATATTTTCTAAGTGTCCTGTTATCACATCCTTTATAATAGACTCCAGCATTTTCCGTACTACTGATGTTAGGTTAATTGGTCTGTAGATCCCGGTTTTCTCTCTCCCTCCTTTTTTAAATAGTGGGGTTACATTTGCCACCCTTAAATCTGCAGGAACTGTTCCATAATCTATAGAATTTTGGAAGATGACAACCAATGCATCCACTATTTCCATGGCTACCTCTTTTAGTACACTGGGATGCAGATTATCAGGCCCTGGGGATTTATCGGCTTTCAGTCCCATTAATTTCTCCAGCACTTTTTTTTACTAATACTAATTTCCTTTAATTCCTCCTTCTCACTTGATCCCTGGTTTCCTAGCATTTTTGGGAAGTTATTTGTGTCCTCTTCCGTGAGGACAGAACCAAAGTATTTGTTTACTTGTTCTGCCATTTCCTTGTTCCCCATTATAAATTCTCCCGTTTCTGACTGTAAGGGACCTACATTTGTCTTCACCTAATCTTTTTCTTTTTACATACTTGTAGAAGTTTTTACAGTCCACTTTTATGTTCCTTGCAAGTTTACTCTCATACTCTATTTTTCTCCTCTTATTCAATCTCTTGGTCCTTTTTTTGCTGAACTCTGAACTGCTCCCAATCCTCAGGCTTGCTACTTTTTCTGGCAACTTTATAAGACTCCTCTTTGGATCTAATACTATCCTTAATTTCTTTTGTTAGCCATGGTTGGGCCGCTTTTCCTTTTGTGTTTTTGCGCCAGAAAGGAATGTATAACTGTTGCAATTCATGCATTCGTTCCTTAAATGTTAGCCATTGCCTATCCACCATCGTGCCTTTTAATGAAGCTCCCCAATCTATCATAGCCAACTCACTCCTCATACCTTCGTAGTTTCCTTTGTTTAGATTTAGAACCCTAGTTTTGGACTGGACTTCTTCACTTTCCATCTTAATGAAGAATTCTATCATGTTATGGTCACTCTTCCCTAAAGGACCCCGCACAACAAGATTATTAATTAACCCCTTCTCATTGTACAATACCCAATCTAGGATAGCCTGTTCCCTAGTTGGCTCCTCAACGTACTGGCCTAAAAAACCATCTCGTACACACTCCAGGAATTCATCCTCCACAGTATTATTGCTAATTTGGTTTGGCCAGTCTATATGTAGATTAAAATCACCTATGATTACTGTAGTACCCTTGTTACATGCATCTCTAATTTCCTGTTTGATGCCATCCCCTACATTACCACTACTGTTTGGAGGCCTATAGACAACTCCCACCAATGTTTTCTGCCCCTTGGTGCTTCTTAGCTCCACCCAGACTGATTCTACATCTTGATTTTCTGAGCCAATATCCTTTCTCACTATTGCTCTGATTTCATCCTTTACTAACGACGCCACCCCACTTCCTTTTACTATTTGTCTGTCCTTTCCAAATATCGAATATCCTTGGATATCGGCTCCCAGCCTTGGTCACCCTGCAGCCATGTCTCCGTAATCACAATTATATCGTATCCGTTTACATCTACTTGTGCTGTTAATTTGTCTACCTTATTACGAATGCTTCGTGCATTCAGATACAGTGCCTTTAGATTTGTCTTTTTAACATTTTTAGACATCTCAACTTTTTTTTATGTGGTTCCTAATCAAACGCCTTTTGGAAGTCCATATACAGAACATCAACTGTCCTGCCCTCTACCACATCATCAAAAAAAACTTTTTAAAAAGAATGTAAAAAATGGTAAGCTGTCTTCAAGCACATTGCAACAAGTTAACCTGTTATTATGTTTAACTTGTTTAGGTAGGTTTTCTTCTCTGAGTTGTGTCTGTTTCTCTCATCATTGTAGTTCTGTCTGGATAGAAAATAATTGACTAGAGTGAGCTATTTTTTAAAAAATAGCTTGATAAAACAGGTTTAAATCACTTAACATGGTAACTATGCTTTTGCTCATGTTCCTTTGGTGAGAGGAAGTAGGTGAGATATCTAAATTGAGTTGGTGCGGATAGGGTAGAAGCACATTCTCAAGGAAAACGCATCAAAAAAAGTCCTTCTTTGGACAGTATTCACTCAGACCTTGTGGTGAATAATTGTGGTGCCTTCAACATTTGTATCCTTCTTTAGCCTTTCATGCACATTTTTATTTCATCTAATACATGAAGGATGGTTGGGTGAAAGCCCTTGTCCCACTGCAGTTTCAATGTATTTACTTGTGTCACGTCTTAAGTGTACATTCAGGGTCTGATTTGTCAACTTTTTTCGGTCTGTGCTAGCTTTTTTGGTGGTCCACTTCACTAAATTTCTCGAGGTTGGCATCTATGTACTTGGGCATTTTATTTAGTCGACAAAATTTGTCTTAATCTTCACAGTTATTTTTCAGTTAGGCCTGAAGTAAGCACAAGTTACTCTGAGCTCAGTACCAGTTTATGTTTTACAATTATCAACAGGGTACGAGAAGCTGCCATGACAAGTTTGATGGAATTAACAATACTCCTGGTGCAGACTCACCCTCAGCTTATCTCTCCTGATAAGTGAGTATAAAATTCTTCTCTGGTTCCAGTTATTATTTTAGTTTATTGTGAGATTACTTATCCCCTTTATTAACTTCCTGACGTTAGGCCCTTAATATAACCTGTATATTAATGGTGCTAAACGTTAGTGAGAGGGAATGCATTTTCATAATTGAAAATGGGTAAAGATTTGATATTAAATACTTTTTTAATGTAAATTTATTTCTTGTAAATTCTCCCTATCTTCCATTAATCTGCCCTTGACACCTCTGCTGTTGAATCTGTATGCAATCTACCCTCAGACCACCAGCTATGTACCATGTAGTGACTCTGCCGAAGGTGTTAGGGATTGCAAGGTGTGACCGTCCCTTTTAATTTCCTAGTAGGATTGTGCATCTCAGTACTGAGGAGTCCAATAGCCTGGGCCCAGGCCTCAAACTGAGTACATAGGACAATGCTGACTCAATTAATAACTGCACTCATTTTAGTTTGCAGTTGTGTCATGGATTCTGACACAAGGTAGTACGGTAGATGTTGAAGCTTTTGCTGTCTGCAAATTGGCCTATTTCTCTCCTATTTGTCATCTACATGCTGCCCCTTGACGACATCATCCAAAAACACAGCGCCAGTTTCCACATGTACACTGACAACATCCAGCTCTACCTCACCACCACTTCTCTCGACCCCTCCATGGTCTCTAAATTGTCAGACTGCTTGTCCGACTTCCAGTTCTGGATTAACAGAAATTTTCTCCAATTAAGCATTGGGAAGACCGAAGCCATTGTTTTCAGTCCCTGCCACAAACTCCGTTCCCTAGCCAGTAACTCTATCCCTCTCCCTAACATCTATCTGAGGCTGAGCCACACTGTTCGCAACCTTGGTGTCATATTTGACCCTGAAATTAGCTTCCGACCACATATCCGCGGCATAACTAAGACCGCCTATTTCCACCTCCGTAACATCGCCCGTCTCCGCCCTTGCCTCAGCTCATCCGCTGCTGAAACCCTCATCCATGCCTTTGTTACCTCTAGACTTGACTATTCCAGCACACTCCTGGCTGGCCTCCCACGTTCTACCCTACGTAAACTTGAGGTCATCCAAAACTCGGCTGCCTATGTCCTAACTCACACCAAGTCCCGTTCACCCATCACCCCTGTGCTCGCTGACCTACATTGGCTCCCGGTTAAGCAAGGCCTCGATTGCAAAATTCTCATCCTTGTTTTCAAATCCCTCCATGACCTCGCCCCTCCCTATCTCTGTAATCTCCTCCAGCCCCACAACCCCAACCCCCCCCCCCGAGATATCTGCGCTCCTCTAATTCTGCCCTCTTGAGCATCCCTGATTATAATCGCTCAATCATTGGTGGTCGTGCCTTCTGTTGCCTGGGCCCTAAGCTCTGGAATTCCCGGCCTAAACCTCTCCGCCTCGCTACCTCTCTTTGCTCCTTTAAGACGCTCCTTAAAACCTACCTCTTTGACCAAGCTTTTGGTCACCTGCCCTAATTTCTCCTTATGTGGCTCGGTGTCAAATTTTTTGTTATAATACTCCTGTGAAGCACCGTGGGACGTTTTACTATGTTAAAGGTGCTATATAAATACAAGTTGTTGTTGTTGTTGTTGTTGCAACAGTGACCACACTTCAAAAATACTATTGGACGTGAAGTGCTTTGCAATGTCCTAAGATAGTAAAAGGCACAATATAAATGCAAGTCTGTCATTCCGTCTTTCCTTGCATTTATATAGCGCCTTTCATAACCTCCTAAAGTGCTTTACAGTCAATGAAGTACTTTTGAAGTGTAGTCACTGTTGTAATGTAACCATGGCAGCCAATTTGCGCACAGCAATGGGATAGTGACCTGATGATTTGTTTTAGTGATGTTGGTTAATCTTTTTAGAATTTGAACCAGAGAATTCTGTAGCATTGACACTAACTTCTTCCCACTTCTGTGCAGTTGCAGACAAATGATGTGCTACTTGGCTCAACTGTCAGCTGAGAAGATCGATCGATTCCGAGCACATGCTGGCGCAGTTTTTCTTCGAATCCTACACTTTGATAACCCTGTAGTTCCACATATTCCACACCGGGAGGAGCTAGAGAACATTTTTCCACGGTGAGTTGTTAAAAGATCTGAACTTGTGCTCTCACCATTTCCCTTGAATGTATAACCTTGAGCCTGTTCCACTATTCAGTTAGATCATGGCTGATCTGTATCTGAACTCCATCTACCTGCTTTGGTTCCCTAACCTTTAGTACCCTTGCCTAACAAAAATCTATCAGTCTCAGTTTTGAAATTTTCAATTGACCCCCAGCCTCAGCAGCTTTTTGGGAGAGAGAATTACAGATTTCCACTACCCTTTGTGTGAAGAAGTGCTTCCTAACATCACTCCTGCTTTTAAGGTTATGCCCCCTTGTTCTGGACTCTCCCCCCCCCCCCCACTAGAAGAAATTGTTTCTTTCAGCCCTATCAACTCCTTTAATCACCCTTTACTCTTTTATAAGCAAGGGAATAAAGGGCTAGCCTATGCAACCTGTGCTCATAATTTAACCCTTTTAGCCCCAGCATCATTCTGGTGAATCTGCACTGCACTCCCAAGACCAATATATCCTTCCTGAGGGTGCTGTCCAGAACTGATTGCAGTACTCTAAATGAGGTCTAACCAGAACTTTATATAACTTCCACCCCTTTGTATTCCAGCCCCCTTTGATTTAAAGATCAACATTCTATTAGCCTTTCAAATTATTTTTTGTACCTGTCCACTAGCTTTCAGTGATTTCTGTAATTGGACCCCTAAATCTCTCTGTTCTTCCATGGTTCCTAGCTTCTCACCATTTAGAAAATACTCTGATCTATCTTTCTTGGGTCCAAAGTGGATGATCTCATCCTTCCCCACATTACCAAAAGAAACCAGATTTTATCTAACTTGCTTCAAATAATAAAAGCGTTACAAATTTTGATATTTGCATACTGCTCCGTCAAAAATAAACTACTTTTTTTGGTCATAACCTACCATATTGCATTTTGTAGGTCTATTGTAAACTAAAATACCTGTTGTAATGTTTAATTTGATCCTGTGCAGTACATAGAATATATCTTAGATCATGGTTTTATTCTTTAATTACAGATCAGAAATTGAAACCCTGAATTGGAATGCGCCCTCTCACGCCTTCCCTCCTATCACAAAACTTTTAGGGCTCCCAATTTACCAGTACAGAGTTCTGCTGGGTCTCACTGTGTCAGTAGGAGGACTTACTGAATCTACGGTATGTAAATGCATATATTGTCATTACCAGAGGTAGAAATCCTCATTGATTATATGCTAAAGTTTGCAAATAATCTGTAGAGCACCCAAAAAGTAAAATATACTGGGAAGAGGGGCAGGGGAATAATGAGAAAAACAAACTGAAACTGCTAGTTAATACTGTCATTGACCATCCTCGGTGAATCCAGAAGTATTTTCTAAAATTGCTACAAAATAACTTGCAAAAAAAAATCTAGAAGAGTTGCTGTCTCTAAATGATTCAGTTTGCAGAATCTCTTGACCTGTTGTATACAGACTATAGACAGAAGTAGAGAAGTCTATTGCAACAGTATGAGTGTTAAGTAATCTTTGTCATGGCATATTGCATTTTCAAACTCTAATCTTGTGTGAAAATGTCAGAAGGTAATAAAGCAGAAGCAGTCTGTAAATGTACAGCCACATTCAGCATTTTAAGAAACCTCTTTTTTTTTAAAAACTGAGAAACCAAAAATGGCTGGAGCATTGTTAATGGGAAAAATTTCACGGCAAACAGATGTCATTTTAAAATCAACCTGTGATCTAGACAACCGAAGACTATTTTGACAAAAGTAAAATACTGCAGATGCTGGAAACACTGAGCAGGTCTGGAGGCATCTGTGGAGAGAGAAACAGAGTTAACGTTTCAGGTCGATGGCCTTTTATCAGGACTGACTATTTTGAGTTTCCTGAATAACTACATATAAAATTGCTAAATTCAACAGAATAAGTAAATTGAGAGAAGCAGAACTTCTATTGTTCCATTCTGTGAAACTAATAAAGTAATACTGATGGTACAAATTGCATCCAATTCCTGCAGTTAACTACTCTATAATCTGTGCACTGTTATGTACAGTTTCTAAAGGGATGTACTTTGTTTGTAATACCTTCACATTTTTCATAATTTGGATGCCAAGTCTTTAACCAGTGGAATTGTCAATCCTAGACAGGTGGTTTAAGACACAGAAATAACTAACTGCTTAGTTGCAACTTACTAACAGCATTCAGGTAAGCGTTGCAAGCAGACTTACTTGAATACAAACAATAATTTGCAAACAATTCCCACAACAGGTTGCAGCACAGATCTGGGCTTACTTGAGCTAGCAATCCCAAATCGATACGTTGCCTTTAAAAAGATTGTTTGGAAGTGAATTTGTATCCCAATGGGTGCCACTGAACTCTGCCATACCATTAGTTGTTTGGTAGTGAAAGCTTTGCAACCCAATCAGCCTGCTTGCAATTCTGACCCGACTGTCGTCAGTAATTTGTAACCAAGACATCTAAAAATGCTACTGGTTCAGTAAAAAAATAAATGGGCATTTAAGTTTAATACGTCTAGGGAAATCAGTTTGTGTATTATGTTAAAGCACCAGATTTCTACCACTGCAAAAGTTTGCACATGCTTATTGGTGACAGAAATAGACTACTGCAAGAGTCCAGAACTAAGTAGACATCAGTATGGAGGGTGATCACTGTGATGCGCTCAGAAACAGGTATTTTCATTATCTCTGGCATTTTTATGAAAAACTCCAGTATTTGGGCAAATCGCTTTACATGTTAAAAGTTTAGAAATTCAGACATCTCAAGTGCCAAATCATTTACCCTAAGACATGAAGGAAGGACCTTAGTACACTTAGACTTTTTCCCCAACTCTTGCTCTCATGACGAGGTATCGAGTTCCAAAGGCAGATCAAGTTCCTTATGAACCAAAACCCGGGTATTTATTCATTGCTGTGTTTGGATTAATGTGCCCAGGTTTAACAATTAATCCCGAATTATGGCAAACTGCTTACTGCAGATTACACCCGATGCCCATTCATTTCCCTTAACCTTTACAGGTGTAAAATACCACTCCACCAGATCAATGTATGCAAGCTAAACGTGCTGGTCGAATTTTACAGGTGAAATAAACACGCAGCAAGCTACTAAAACAGCATAGTACAGTACTTGAAAACAAAAGAACTAGAATCCAACGACAAGGGGCTTACTCCAATTGTTTCAGAAAAGTATTGTTACAATCTCTGACAACCAACAGGGCCTTTGAATGGGACAATTCGTTTATCACTTTGAGATCTTCAAGATGCAATGTTAATGTTGTTGATGTGAATTCCAATTTGGGCATGGAGTTTGTTGTTATGGTAAAATGGAAAAATTGCAGCTATGGTGGAATAAATAGCATAGTTTTTCTGCAAAGTTTTCGTGTGACATGAATACAGATTGGCACGAATCAAAAACACTTTAGCATTGTATATAGATCCAATAGTTATATATTGAAGCAAACAAATTATTGATGTAGCTAAATAGACACGGGATTTTAATCCATTTGGGTTTTGTTCTGAGCAATCTATAGTATTCCTTCTAATCAGCAGATTCTTAATAGAAATAAATCAGCTGGATTTGAAGTAATGTGCTCTAACTTAGGTGTGATGCCCCAACAGGTGAATAGAAGTCATAATTTCCTCACAGAAGTCAAATTTAAATTAATTCTTCAAATTAATACACTTTGATTTCAGTCTTACTCAAGTTTCCATTGACAAGAAAAGTTATGGAAGTGCGGGCTAACTGATCTTTGGCACTGAAGCTGAGTTCCAGTTGCTGCCAAGGCTGGAGGAAGTGATATATAAATGGGAATGAAGTGTACCGCATTGCGTGACATGCGGAGACTATTTTGTCAACTCCTGTGTTGTAACAGATGGAAAATTATGTTCTTTTTCCTATCTCCTCCCATTTGCTCCTCTTCTGCAGGCTTTGATTGCTTGCTGGGATATGGTTCCTGGTCATCCTCTGGTTCCTCACCACAGTGGTCATTATTTATATGTGAGCTTTGACAATGCGTGTTGCCAGCCTATTCAACTGTTGGGGCATCACAGCTAAGTTTGTGACTGCTGTCATCTGATGTCCACGCATGCACATTTCCGGTAGGGGTTGTGGATTCTCATCAGGGGTGGAAAATATGGCTGATTTTTTCCCCCCCTCCATGTCCAAGGACACTGAGAACCAATTGTAGTACCCCAACTACCACCCTGCATGAGATCTACTAACTCAGCACAGATTGAGGATCAAAGCCATGACATTCCAGGGCCATGTGGCTGAGCTACTCATTGCCTAAACCTACTGAACCATCAGGTGTCCCATACTGAAAAGCAATTGTTGTTAATTAAGGTTAAAACTGAACTGTTGGCTGATATTTCACTTCGAATCCGTTGAACTGAAAAGGTATACCAACTATATTTCCTTACAGATGGTACAATACTGTTAAAGGATTGTAGAGTTTTGGTAGGTAATTTTTTGGTGTTTGAAGAGTTTAAATTGATCTTTGTTCATATTTTTGCTTTCGACTGTAGAAAATGCTTGAACCGCATCCCCAGTAATTGTTTCAGGATATTTATTAATGGCATCGTTGGAATGATAGCATTGATTTCTGGTTGTAATGAAGCCATCTTGAAATTATTAGAAGAAAGTTCAAGTCCAGAAAAGTGATATAAAACACTGCTATTGAATTGCAGTGTGATAATGTAATACTCAGATTATCGCATGAGTAAATATCCTTCCACACAAGAAGTGCAAATTCATTACTGGGTTTGATCAAAATCTCATTTTAATGGCATAAAACTATAGTTTGAATATGCTCATTCTGGTAGATGTTGTATGTGTGGCATTATGGAACAGATGCCTTTTCACTTGCATGCAAAGCCAACCCAAATCTCAGTTTAAAATAGCATTCCATCACATTTGGGCAAAGACTGCTTAGAATAGTTACATGAACATTTTGAACTAAATTAAAGCTTTCTCTTTAACCAGATATGTGAACTTTTTTAATCAAAATTAGTGTAGTTACAGACTTATTCCTTCTACAATATTCAGATTACCTTTGTTGTGGTATGAGAATTTCAAACTGATTTTCTTCAGTCTGTTTCTTAAACCCTTTGCCATAGTTGTCACTGCAGACTTGAAGGCTCGGTTGCGGTTAGAAAGAGACATCGTTTGTCTTTTGCTACGCAGGAATTTGACCAATACTACCCATTGGTACAGTTGAACTACTACCATTGAACAAACCAGAAATATTTTAGCATCCATATAATGACAATTTCTGTGATGGTAGATATGCTTGAAAACAGGTTTAATTATTCCCAGAACGTGGATAGACTGGAGAAGCTGGGGTTGTTCTCCTTAGAGCAGAGAAGGTTGAGAGGAGGTTTGATAGAGGTGTTCAAAATCATGAGGGGTCTAGACAGAGTAGATAGAGAGAAACTGTTCCCATTGGCGGAAGGGTCGAGAACCAGAGGACACAGATTTAAGGTGATTGGCAGAAGGTCCAAAGGCGACATGATGAAAAACTTTTTTACGCAGCGAGTGGTTATGATCCGGAATGCACTACCTGAAAGGGTGGTGGAGGCAGACTCAATTGTGGCTTTCAAAAGGGAATTAGATAAGTACCTGAAAGAAAAAAAATTGCAGGGCTACGGGGAAAGGGCGGGGGAGTGGGACTAACTGAAATACTCTTGCAGAGAGCCAGCATGGGCTCGACGGGCCAAATGGCCTCCTTCTGTGCTGTAACCATTCTATGATTCTAAATATTAGCCTCTAAAACTATGCTTCCTACTTTTGCTTTGTAATGACTTGCCTATATGCTGAAAACAACAGGCCATTTTCAGATGTAACTAGATTTTCCACATAGTGGAGAAAACTATAACCTTAGAGTACTTGAGAAATATTCATTATTGTTTGGTATTATTAGTTCTACTTAATATACGCCTGTCGGCACAAGGGAAGGAGCTGATTGGTGAGTAGCTGGTGAGTGTATTTTTTTTTAAGTTTATAAGTTTATTTCTGCTAAGTTAGTTAATAGCCTATCAAATAGAGGGAAAGAGCTGATTGGTGAGTAGCTGGGGAGTGATTTTTGTTAAGTTTTAAGTATATTTCTACTGGGTTAGTTCTTAGTCTATTAAATAGAGGCATGGCAGGGCAGCTCAGTCCCGTGGAGTGCACATCCTGTGCCATGTGGGAAGTCCTGGACGCTTCGCGTAGCCTGGACGACCACATGTGCGGGAAGTGTCGCCAGCTACAGCAACTCGAGCTCCGGGTTTCGAAGCTTGAGCGGCAGCAGGAGTCACAGCGGTGCATCCGCGAGGCTGAGAGTTACGTGGATAGCACGTGGTCACCCCGCAGCTTAAGAGTATGCAGGCAGAGAGGAAATGGGTGACCGCCAGACACAAGAGGAGGACCAGGCTCTCCAACCAGTGTCAGCTGTGGCTCAGTGGGCAGCACACTCACCTCTGAGTCAGAAGGTTGTGGGTTCAAGTTCCACTCCAGGGACTTGAGCACATAAAGCTAGGCTGACACTCCAGTGCAGTGGTGAGGGAGTGCTGCACTTTCGGATGAGACGTTAAACCGAGGCCCCGTCTGCTCTCTCAGGTGTAAAAGATCCCATGGCACTATTTCGAAGAAGAGCAGGGGAGTTATCCCCGGTGTCCTGGCCAATAGTTATCCCTCAACCAACATAAACAAAAACAGATTATCTGGTCATTATCACATTGCTGTTTGTGGGACCTTGCTGTGTGCAAATTGGCTGCTGCGTTTCCCACATTACAACAGTGACTACACTCCAAAAATACTTCATTGGCTGTAAAGCGCTTTGAGACGTCCGGTGGTTGTGAAAGGCGCTATATAAATGCAAGTCTTTCTTTCTTTTCAGTATTCTGTTCTGAGTACGGGTGAGGGCGATGGTTCCTCTGGGGAGTGCAGCCAGAGTCAAGTACACGGCACCACGGGTGGCTGAGCTGCACAGGGGGGAGGAAAAAGAGTGGAAGAGCAATAGTGGTAGGGGATTCGATAGTTAGGGGAGCAGACAGGCGTTTCTGCGGTCGTAGACGTGACTCCAGGATGGTATGCTGCCTCCCTGGTGCCAGGGTCAAGGATGTCACTGAGCGGCTGCAGGACACGCTGAGGGGGGAGGGTGAGCAGCCAGAGGTGGTTGTCCATATCGGTACCAACGACATAGGCAGCAAGAGGGATGAGGTCCTGCAGGCAGAGTTTAGGGAGCTAGGAAAGAGATTAAAAAGCAGGATCTCAAAGGTAGTAATCTCCAGATTACTCCCGGTGCCACGTGCTAGTGAGTACAGGAATAGGAGGATAGAACAGATGAATGCGTGGCTGGAGAGATGGTGCAGGAGGGAGGGCTTTAGATTCCTGAGGCATTGGGACCGTTTCTGGGGAAGGTGGGACCTGTACAAGCCGGACGGGTTACACCTCAACAGAGCCGGGACCAATATTCTCTTGGGGAGGTTTGTTAGTGATGTTGGGGAGGGTTTAAACTAGCTTGGCAGGGGGATGGGCACCAGCATATAGGAGTAGAAAAGAGGAATAAGGTGCATAAAAGAGTGAGTGTGTTGGATGGTACTAGAGAAGATCGTACTAGAGGCAGTAGTAGTACCATATTAGATAGGAGCAGACTAAGAAAGACTACGAAAAATTCAAAAATGGGTTTAGAATGCATGTACGTAAACACACAAAGTGTGGTGATAAAGGTTGGTGAGCTACAAGCACAATTAGCCTTGTGGCAAAAACGGAAACGTGGCTTAAAAACGGTGAGCCTGGGCACTTAATATTCAAGGGTACAAGGTGTTCAGAAAAGATAGAAAAGGAAAAAAGAGAGGTGGGGTGGCAGTGCTGATTAAGGAAGACATTGTAGCGTTGGAAAGGGAGGATGTTCTTGAGGGGACAAGGACAGAATTCATTTGGTTAGAGTTGAGGAGCAAAAAGGGTATGATCACGCTATTGGAGGTGTTCTATAGGCCTCCAAATAATGAGAGGGAAGTAGAGGAGATAAATCTGCAGGGAAATCGCAGAGATATACAAGAGTTATAGAGTGGTGATATTGGGGGACTTTAATTACCCAAATATCGATTGGGATAATGCTAGAGTAAAGGGAAAGCAAGGGGAGGAATTTCTGAAATGTGTTCAGGAGAATTTCCTTGATCAATATGTTCTTGGCCCAACTAGGAAGGAGGCATTGCTGGATCTGGTGCTGGGGAATGAGGTGGGCCAGGTCGACCAAGTGTCTGTGGGAGAACACTTGGGTACGAGTGATCATCGTATCTTAAGATTTAGATCAGCAATGGAGAGGAGCAAGGAACAATCTAGAGTGGAACTTCTAAACGGGAATAAAGCTAACTTCAATAGGATGTGAAAGGATCCAGCCAGGGTAAAATGGAACCAAAGACTGACAGGAAAAACTGTAACGGAACAATTTTTAAGGATGAGATGTTCCAAGTACAGGCTAGGTACAAGAGGGAAGGGTAAGGGAACCAAAGCAAGGGCTCCTTGGATGACGAGATAGAGAAGATGATGAAACAAAAAAGAGGGTGTATGATGCATGTCAGGTGAATTCTTCAAGGGAGAACCAGACCAAATACAATAAGTTGAGAGGGGATGTGAAGATGAAAATAAGATTGGCAAAGAGAGAATATGAGAGCAGAATGGCGGTTAACATAAAAGGGAACCCAAAAATCTTCTTCTGGCATATAAACAGTAAGTGGGTAGTAAGAGGCGGGGTGGGGCCTATTAGAGACAAAGATGGTGATATATGCTTAGAGGCGCAGGGGAAGGCTAGAATACTCAATGAGTACTTTGTATCGGTGTTTACTAAGGAGGTGGATGCTGACAAAATATCGGTAGAAGTGGAAAAGGTAGAAGCAATGGAAGGGGTGAAAATTGATAGACAGGATGTACTAGAAAGGCTGGGTATGCTTAGAGTGGACAAGTCGCCTGGTCCAGATGGCTTGCATCCCAGGTTGCTAAGGGAATTGGGGGAGGAGATAGTGGAAGGGCTTGCCATAATTTTCCAATTTTACCTAGATGTGGGGGAGGTGCCTGAGGATTAGAAAGTGGCAAATGTGACACCACTGTTCAAGAAAGGGTGTAAGGACAATCCTAGTAACTACAGGCCAGTCAGTTTAATATCAGTGGTGGATAAAGTTTTAGAAACAATAGTCAAGGAAAACATTAATGGGCACTTGGAGAGGTTTAAGCTAATTAAGGAGAGCCAACACGGATTTGTAAAAGGCAGATCGTGTTTGACTAATTGAATTTTTTGATGAAGTAACAGAGAGGATTGATGAATGGAATGCAATGGATGTTGTCTACATGGATTTTTGGAAGGCGTTTGACAAAGTACCACATAGAAGGCTGGTTAACAAAATTGAGGCTCATGGAATAGGTGGGTCAGTGGCAGCTTGGATAAGGAATTGGCTTAAGGACAGAAAACAGCGAGTTATGGTAAATGGCTGTTTTTCAGACTGGGGGATGGTAGATAGTGGTGTTCCCCTCGGGTCAGTGCTGGGGCCACTGCTTTTTTTGATATATATATAAATGACCTGGATATTGGAATACAGAGTAGAATTTCTAAATTTGCCGATGACACCAAACTTGGGGGTGTGGCAAACAGTGATGATGATATCAATCGACTGCAACAGGACATAGAAAGGCTACCAGAATGGTCCCGGGGATGGGGGATCTTAGCTACAAGGACAGGTTGGAGGAGCTGGATTTGTTTTCATTAGAGCAAAGGAGGTTGAGGGGTGATTTGATAGAGGTGTACAAGATTATGACTGGTTTGGATAGGCTAGACGGGGAAGGGCTGTTCCCACTAGTTGATGGTACAAGGACTAGGGGACACAGATTTAAGGTTTTGGGCAAGAGATACAGGGGGAATGTGAGGAAAAACTTTTTTACGCAGCGAGTGGTGAGGATGTGGAATTCGCTGCCGACAGAAGTGGTGGAAGTGGAGACACTCGATGTTTTCAAGGGGAGACCGGATAGGCACTTGAGGGAAATAAACTTGCAGGGCTATGGGGATAGAGCGGGGAAATGGGACTGACTGGATTGCTCTACCGAGAGCCGGCACGGACTCGATGGGCCGAATGGCCTCCTTCTGTGCCGTTATGACTCTATGACTAATCACCTTATCTTTTGCGATGAAAGTACTTATAGTGGATACACCAGTGAAATTATACAAATAAAGTCACCTGTACCAAGGAGGCAACTGAAATGGACAATGTACAGAATGGTACCGGTCAGTAAAGTAAACCCTCCTGTGCTTAGGAAATCTGAACTAATGAAATTTGAAGTGTGTGTGTGTGTGTGTGTGAAGTGCCTACATAGAAACATGCCCAACTTTCCTCTATTTAGACTAATGGACAGGCGATCAGACAGGTTCCTTTACAGACACGCTCCAACCTGCGCCATTTCCCATTATTCACGGCGCCCAGGCGATCCAGCACATCTGGGTACAGACATGCGAAAACCTCCACTAATGTGCCTGTGAGTGTTAATTTTAGTAGGTAGCTGAATGAGCACTGAAAGATTGTCATTTGAAGTCTCATAAACAAAGAACCGGATCGAGTATTAAAGACCTATGAAATTAGAGAAGTACTGAAGACCTGAATAAGGGAAACACTGGAAAAAGTGTTGTGTTTATTTTTCTATAATTATGAGAGTGGTTTTTAGTATGGGGCAGTTCTGTTAGTTTTACGCATTGAGTACTGATAACATCAGAAAACAGGCTTACAAGTGCTCAATAGTGTGAATGAGCTAAATTAATATAAACTGTCAAATTTATACTGTCGCTCGAGATGATTGTCTGGTGTAACGATACTGTCAGTGTGATTCAGCCTCTCACTATAGGGTTCTTAACTTCACCTAGCTGGTTCAACAATTATGTGATCATCACTTACTGTTTCAACGAAAGAAATTCAATAAACAAAGATAAAGGCACATTAATGTTCATTGTAATCTTTGTAACTTTGATTTTTAAAACTGAGATTCCTCCTTTAACGTTCTGGATAACATGACGTACAAATTTCAAAATCGGTTATATGCCATTTATCACCATGTGGACGCTAGTGAAAAGCTCTGCAGTGGCATGCAGGCTTTCTCCCTGTACTGACCAGGATTAAATTTAAGGTATGGCACTTTTGGGATGTATGTTGTTGAAGGATTTACAGATGAGGACAAAGATTATAAATTTAATGTGTTGGGAGTTGGAGAACCAATGTAGGTCAGTGAGGACGGAGAGATGGGAAAGCAGGATATATGCAGCAGAGTTGTAGATAAGTTGGAGTGTGAAGGATGGGAGGTCAGTAATGAGAGTGTTGGAGTAGTCATGCATGTATAAGGATTACAGCAGCAGAGGGACTGAGGCAGTCGCAGAGGTGGGCAATGTTTCGAAGTGGAAATAAGTGATCTGTGTGATGGAGAAGATAAAATACCTCTGCTATAACATATGACTCCTGGTAACAAAATACAGCAGAGATCCTGTACAATTTCTTCCCAGTTTTTTTGAGGGGGGAGTGTGTCTGTATTGTTGCTACTACCACCTTTCTTCCTCCCAGTATATGGTAAGCTTAAGACCTTCTATTTTATAGGCAGACTTAGTCCTATCATTTTCTTTTCTCCCTGACACAGGGCATGCCTTTAATGTAAAATACTGCAACAAGCACCTCGGCCAAAAACTGGTGAAAGTCCCTCAAGGAACATAGGCAAGTTCAAATAAGGAGCAAGGCCAAGAATCCAGTTCTGTAACACTAGAGATTCTGAGCTGGCATCCTTCAATTTACGTGTTAACAGTCATATCTGCAACAATGGCCACCATTATAGTGGTTTTGCTTTTATTTAGCGAGCGCACTGTGGTTTGGCTCACAGGAATCAGTAATGTGGCACTATTTACTGTGTACAATCAAACCAAATTCAGTTAATGGGAATCATTGATAGTTTATGAAGAAAGATAGAATCCCCCACGAAAAAACACAAACAAAAAATTGCCAAATCATTTTATTTTACCAGCAGTCGGGGTTGTCATACAGTTGATAATTCTCTTATCTTACAGGCAGTGTCATCAAGGCTAGCTAAGAGTTCATGATGCGGAGATGCCGGTGTTGGACTGGGGTGGACAAAATTGAGAGGTCGCACAACACCAGGTTATAGTCCAACAGTTTTATTTGAAATCACAAGCTTTCGGAGCTATCGATCGCCCCTTCCTCAGGTGAAGTAGAGAAATACAGACTCGACAAAAGCTTTTGTCGAGTCTGTATTTCTCTACTTCACCTGAGGAAGGGGCGATCGATAGCTCCGAAAGCTTGTGATTTCAAATAAAACTGTTGGACTATAACCTGGTGTTGTGCGACCTCTCAATTTAGCTAAGAGTTGTCAGAGGATTATTTATCTTTGGCGAGTGGCCCACATGCTAGCTGACTTGAGGTTGTGGCTCAGTTTCGATTGGCACTTATATATATCTTACTCTGCTGCATTCACCTACTTGAATTTCATGGGCCTAAGGGTTAAGTCTGCAACTCTAACTTGGGAAATTGTTTTGTGTCTATTTCTACTGAATTAATTTTTAATTTCTAAGTGGTGGGTGGTTAGTGTCATGTTTGCTTTTTTTATATATGTGACTCACACTGTTCCATAATGCTTAGTAGTGGGGTTCAATGACAAAAAGTTTGGATATGCCTGACTTAGCTAATCATGAATATTTTTGTTGAAATTATATCATTTTTCTGGGGTATTTTTGAAGCATATATTGGCATCTGGCTAAACATAAAAAGAAAACTGTCCTACGTTTGAGGAACCTAAATTACTATATTTTTCAGCATTTTATTTCAGAATTAATATGATAGGGATGTAACGATTTTGTATTTACCCTCCTGTTATTAAGTAGGTCCGGGTACCGCTTGGAGGTCTCCTCTCATACATTAATTCTACGAATTAACCGGGTCTTGTTGTATTTTTTAGTCAGTTGGTGAGAATCTCTCTGCCTTAAGGGAAGCGGATACTGTCCACTTACCCCCGCCACCCCCCCAAGTAATCCCAGTTAGTTATTACCAGACTTTATTCTACATTGGTTCTCAAATCCCTTTTATTTATCTCGCACTTCAAGAATGATCCTCTATTTAAGACACAATTTTAGATAGTCAATCACATATGGCAACTTGGTTATTACAATACGCAGAATTACAGACAATGTAATGATACTCACAAGAACTGCGCCCACCACATGACCCTGACTTTTTGGCAAATAATGCAGAATTTTGCTACAGGGCTGTGTTCTATTTTTAAACGTTACAGACTGTAAGAGGAACATGGCCAGTTTTAAAAAAATGAAACGTATAAAGCTTGCAAGAGGTTTGTATTAAAATAAATTCTAAGGGCTGAATTTTGCCGGCGCTCAAAGTGCGGGTTTGGAGGCGGGTTCGCTGTCAAAATCGAAATGATTGACAGCGGGTTAGGAACCCGCCTCCATGTAATTTTCAAAAGTGTTGGGTATGCGATTTCAGAACCGACCCGACACCAAGCAGCGGGGGAGACATTTAAGATAGAGTCATAGAGACTAAGATAGTTAAATGCTTGTTAAACACTTGTTAACTACTATTTTGCCAGCTTTTTTCTATTTTACCACATTTTTAATGGGGTTCACATCATTCGAAGATCACGTCAGGTAAGTAGGTCGGGTTCTCTATGTCTCCCCATTGCTGTGAATAGGTGACAGTTGCAAAAGTAGTATGATTTCACAGCTGGTCACTTTCCAATGTCAGAAGCTTGAGCCTTCAGGACTTGGAAGACACTTTTGAGCTTTATGCAGTTTGGAAGTGTTTGGAGTAAACTCTCTATCCACTGTCACCTCCTTAGAGCAAGTTCTCTCACCATTGACAGATCGCTTCTGTCATCTCAACTTCAGCTGCCATCTATTCCAGCAACATCGGTGCCCTTGAAAAAATCTCACCTTGGTCCTCTGAATCCCTCCACGATCAGCCCCAACACCAACATCACCAGGCACACCAACAACAATACCAACCTTCTCCGCAATCACCTGATGTTGCACAGGACACAGGGCATCAGCACCTGCCAACATTGCTGCCCGGGAGGCCAGCGATGGCATCACCATGGCCAGATTTACTTCACTTGACGCTGTACACCCTGGCTGCCACATGTTAACGCCACCCCACACCATCACCATAAAGCATTCCTACAATGACCAAGCCATTCCTTTCACACTCATCACCATTGCGAGGGATACTGTTATGTCGCGCCATTCACTGGAACTCACTAAGACACTTCCAAAGGTGAGCATAGATCTGTACAATAAGGCAAAGTGTTGAAAATAAAGATTTCAATTTTTGACAACGCATTAGCAGAAAATTTACATGAACATTGCATAAAACACCCAAGTGCCTACCCTTGTGTGTTGTTAGTTGGTATGATTGCACTAGGGTGAGGGTGAGAGTGAGGGGTAGCTAGTGAGATGGGGAAGTGATAATGTAGATAGAGAGGGATGGGTGGAGGTGCAAGGTAAGTTGGCGTGAGTAAGGATGTGCAGGAGTAGGGTAGGGAAGGCAGAGTTATAGGGATGTGATGAGTGGCACAGCAGGATGAGGTTGAGTGTGGCTTTGTAGTAACGTTTCGTGATCTACTGAGATCATTGAAAGCTTTGCGCCACTGCAGCCAGGTACACCTGACGACATCTCTGCTTTTGCCCTCCTGTGCAATGTGCAACCAGGCTGCATTGGTGTCTTGGGGAGATGTCTTCCGCCCTTGGAAGGGAAGAGAACCTCTCTGCGTGCTGTGACTCCCTCCATATGGATGGAGTCATATGAGAGCCTGGGTGCAGCTGTGCACATTTGTGCAGTGCTTGTCAGTGTTTGCAGCACCTCAATGCTGCAGAACACTGACCGCACAACTGTCAAAATGAATGTGGCCATGGTTCCTTTAAGGAAACCGGCTAATGACGCGTCATCAGACCCGCTTCCTTTTAATTGGCCGGGAACCCCGCAGAGCGGACTTAACAAGCCCTATTAACGGAAATTCCGTTTTACAGAGCGGCTTTTTATTTATTCGTTTATGGGATGTGGGCGTCACTGGCAGGGCCAGCATTTATTGCCCATCGCTAGTTGCCCTTGAGAAGGTGGTGGTGAGCCACTGCCTTGAACCACTGCAGTCCGTGTGGTGAAGGTACTCCCACAGTGCTGTTAGGTAGGGAGTCCCAGGATTTTGCCCCGCGACGATGAAGGATCGGCGATATATTTCTAAGTCAGGATGGTGGGGAACTTGGAGGTGGTGGTGTTCCTATGCGCCTGCTGCCCTTGTCCTTCTAGGTGGAAGAGGTTGCGGGTTTGGGAGGTGCTGCCGAAGAAGCCTTGGCGAGTTGCTGTAGATGGTACCCACTGCAGCCACGGTACGCCGGTGGTGGAGTTAGTGAATGTTTAAGGTGGTAGATGGGGTGCCAATCAAGCGGGCTGCTTTGTCCTGGATGGTGTTGAGCTTCTTGAGTGTTGTTGGAGCTGCACTCATCCAGGCAAGTGGAGAGTATTCCATCACACTCCTTACTTGTGCCTTGTAGATGTTGGAAAGGCTTTGGGGAGTCAGGAGGTGAGACACTTGCCGCAGAATACCTAGCCTCTGACCTGCTCTTGTTGCCACAGTATTTATGTGGCTGGTCCAGTTAAGGTTCTGGTCAATGGTGACCCCCAGGATAATGATGGTGGGGGATTTGGCAATGGTAATGCCGTTGAATGTCAAGGGGCGGTGGTTAGACTCTTACTTGTTGGAGATAGTCATTGCCTGGCACTTGTGTGGCGCGATTGTTACCTGCCACTTATCAGCCCAAGCCTGAATGTTGTCCAGGTCTTGTTGCATGTGGGCATGGACTGCTTCATTATCTGAGGAGTTGTGAATGGCGCTGAACACTGTGCAGTCATCAGCGAACATCCCCATTTCTGACCTTATGTTGGAGGGAAGGTCATTGATGAAGCAGCTGAAGATGGTTGGGCCTAGGACACTGCCCTGAGGAACTCCTGCAGCGATGTCATGGGGCTGTGATGATTGACCTTCAACCACCACAACCATCTTCCTTTGTGCTAGGTATGACTCCAGCCAGTGGAGAGTTTTCCACCCGATTCCCATTGACTTGAGTTTTACTAGGGCTCCTTGATGCCACACTCGGTCAAATGCTGCCTTGATGTCAAGGGCAATCACTTTCACCTCACCTCTGGAATTCAGCTCCTTTGTCCATGTTTGGACCAAGGCTGCAATGAGGCCGGGAGCCGAGTGGTCTTGGCAGAACCCAAAGTGGATATCAATGAGCAGGTTATTGGTGAGTACATGCCGCTTGATAGCTCTGTCGATGACACCTTCCATTACTTTGCTGATGGTTGAGAGTAGACTGATGGGGTGGTAATTGGTCGGATTGGATTTGTCCTGCTTTTTGTGGACAGGACATACCTGGGCAGTTTTCCACATTGTCGGATCGATGCCAGTGTTGTAGCTGTACTGGAACAGCTTGGCTAGAGGCGCATCTAGTTCTGGAGCACAAGTCTTCAGCACGACAGCCGGGATGTTGTCGGGGTCCATAGCCTTTGCTGTATCCAGTGCGCTCAGCCGTTTCTTGATATCACGTGGAGTGAATCGAATTGGCTAAAGACCGGCTTCTGTGATGGTGGGGCCTCAGGAGGAGGCCGATATGGATCATCCACTCGGCACTTCTGGCTGAAGATGGTTGCAAACGCTTCAGCCTTGTCTTTTGCACTCACGTGCTGGGCTCCACCATCATTGAGGATGGGATATTCATGGAGCCTCCTCCTCCCGTTGGTTGTTTAATGGTCCACCACCATTCACGACTGGATGTGGCAGGACTGCAGAGCTTTGATCTGATCCGTTGATTGTGTGATCTTTTAGCCTTGTCTATAGCATGCTGCTTCCACTGTTTAGCATGCATGTAGTCCTGTGTTGCAGCTTCCCCAGGTTCGCACCTCATTTTTAGGTACGCCTGGTGCTGCTCCTGGCATGCTCTTCTACATTCCTTATTGAACCAAGCAGTTAAGTATCTTAAATGCCTCCCCCGCCGCTTGGTGTCGGGTCTGTTCTGAAATCGCAGACCCGACACTTTGGAAACTTACATGGAGGCGGGTTCGCAGCAGGTTCCCAGCCCGCAGTCAATCATTTCGATTTTAACTGCGGACCCGCCTCCAAACCCACACTCTGAGTGCCGGCAAAATTCAGCCCAGTGTTTCAGACAAAAAATCTAATTTTCTTCACTGGGATTAGAGGTTGTTAACCAATTCGATCAATTGGAGGGCAAGATTGGCAGCTGCCAGATCAAATCTGGTTATTTTAAATAGGTTATAGCCTCCAATTTAATAGTAAACAGAAGAATGCCATATGAATGTGTTACGTGTTCACTATTATTAACAACAGTAACATCTAGCTTCATGTATATTAAGGTTTTAAAAACAAAATGGCTGGGCGTGGCCCTTCATCAGAACTCGGTTTTAAAGTTTTCTTTTGATATTGACTAGGAAGGGTATTTGCTAAGACTAAAGTGTTTCTTTCAGCTATGTGTTTGTTGTTTTCATGCTGAAACTACTGACAGTGCCACTATACATATGACTTCTGGGTTGAATATAATTGTGCTGATTTTTTCATGACACCATTGTTTCCAAAGGGAGAAGTTGAGTGTTACTTGCATTTTGTTGTTGAGGTTAACATAAGAACATAAGAAATAGGAGCAGGAATAGGCCATTTGGCCCCTCGAGCCTGCTCCGCCATTCAATAAGATCATGGCTGATCTTGGGCTCAAAGCCACTTCCCTGCCCGCTCCCCATAACCCTTCACTCCCTATCTTTCAAAAATCTGTCTATCTCCACCTTAAATGTATTTAATGACCCAGCCTCCACGGCTCTCTGGGGCAGAGAATTCCACAGATTTACGACCCTCTGAGAGAAGCAATTCCTCCTCATCTCAGTCTAAAAGGGCGACCCCTTATTCTGAAATTATGCCCCCGAGTTCTAGATTTGCCCACGAGGGGAAACATCCTCTCTGCATCTACCTTGTCGAGCCCCTTCAGTATCTTATATTTTTCAAAAAGATCACCTCTCATTCTTCTAAGTTCCAAGAGTATAGGCCCAACCTGCTCAACCTCTCTTCATAAGTCAACCCCCTTATCTCTGGAATTAACCTAGTGAATCGTCTCTGAACTGCCTCCAATGCAAGTATATCCTTCCTTAAATAAGGAGACCAAAACTGTACGCAGTACTCAAGGTGTGGTCTCACCAATACCCTGTACAGTTGTAGCAGGACTTCCCTGCTTTTATACTCCAACCCCCTTGCAATAAAGGCCAACATTCCATTTGCCTTTTTGATTACTTGCTGTACCTGCATGCTAACTTTTTGTGTTTCATGCACATGGATCCCCAGGTCCCTCTGAACTGTAGCATTTTGTAAAATCTCTCCATTTAAATAATAATTTGCTTTTTTATTTTTTTTATGTGGATAACCTCACACTTTCCCACATTATACTGAACTGTAGCATTTTGTAATCTCTCTCCATTTAAATAATAATTTGCTTTTTTATTTTTTTTATGTGGATAACCTCACACTTTCCCACATTATACTCCATCTGCCAAATGTTTGCCCACTCACTTAGCCTGTCTATATCCCTTTGCAGATTTGAGTCCTCTGCACAACTTGCTTTCCCACCTATCTTTGTATCATCTGCAAACTTGGCTGCATTATACTCTGTCCCTTCATCCAAGTCATTAATGTAGATTGTAAATAGTTGAGGCCCCAGCACTGATCCCTGTGGCACTCCACTAGTTACCATTTGCCAACCGGAAAATGACCCATTTATCCCGACTCTCTGCTTTCTGTCAGTTAGCCAATTCTCTAGCCATGCTAATATATTACCCCCAACTCCGTGAGCTCTTATCTTATGCAGTAACCTTTTATGTGGCACCTTATCGAATGCCTTCTGGAAATCCAAATACACCACATCCACTGGCTCACCCTTATCCACCCTGCTCGTTACATCCTCAAAGAACTCCAGCAAATTTGTTAAACATGATTTCCCTTTCATAAAGCCATGCTGACTCTGCTTGACTGTATTATGATTTTCCAAATGCCCTGCTACTGCTTCCTTAATGAAAGACTCCAGCATTTTCCCAACGACAGATGTTAGGCTAACTGGTCTATAGTTTCCTGCTTTCTGTCTCCCTCCTTTCTTAAATAGGGGTGTTACATTTGCGGTTTTCCAATCTGCTGGGACCTCTCCCGAGTCCAGGGAATTTTGGTATATTGCAACCAATGCATCCACTATCTCTGCAGCCACTTCTTTTAAGACCCTGGGATGCAGGCCATCTGGTCCAGGGGACTTGTCGTCTTTTAGTCCCATTATTTTACCAAGTACTATTTCCTTAGTGATAGTGATTGTCTTTAGTTCCCCCCTCCCTGTGGCCCCTTGATTATCCATTATTGGGATGTTGTTAGTGTCTTCTACCGTGAAGACAGATTCAAAATATTTGTTCAGAGTCTCTATCATTTCCCCGTTCCCCATTATTAATTCCCCAGTCTCATCCTCTAAGGGACCAACGTTTAATTTAGCAACTCTCTTCCTTTTTATATACCTGTAGAAGCTCTTACTATCTGTTTTAATATTTCTTGCCAGTTTACTCTCATAATTCATCTTCTCTCTTATTTTTTTAGTCATCCTTTGCTGGTTTTTAAAAATTTCCCAATCCTCTGGCCTCCCACCAATCTTGGCAACATTGTATGCCTTCGTTTTCAATTTGATACCATCCTTTACTTCTTAGTTAGCCACGGATGCTGCTTCCTTCTCTTAAAATCTTTCTTTCTCACTGGAATATATTTTTGTTGAGAGTTATGAAATATCTCCTTAAATGTCCGCCACTGCATTTCAACTGTCTTACCCTTTAATTTATTTTTCCAGTCCACTTTAGCCAGTTCTGCCCTCATGCCACTGTAATTGCCTTTGTTTAAGATCAGGACACTGGTTTGAGATACAACTTTCTCACCCTCCAACTGAATTTGAAATTCAACCATGCTGTGATCACTCTTTCCTAGAGGCTCTTTTACTATGAGATCATTTATTAATTCTGTCTCATTACTCAGTACCAGATCCAAGATAGCCTGCTCCCTGGTTGGTTCCATTACATACTGTTCTAGGAAACCATCCCAGATACACTCTATGAACTCCTCCTCAAGGCTACCATGGCCAATTTGATTTGTCCAATTAATATGGAGATTAAAATCACCCGATTAAAATCAACAGATTAAAAAAACATAGTACTGCCCATATAATAACAAAGCCGATTTCACCAACAGTTGGTGTCTGCTTGTAAATTTGTGTCTTACTTGTTAGATTGACCATTCTTTTATACAGTGGAATGTTTTTATAATCTTGATTTGCCCCATTCTACTTTTTGTTTAGGTGCGATATTCAGCCCAGTCACTCTTTGACTATCTCAAAACAATCCGCGATGACCTGGAAGCCATGAACAAGTTTTGTGGAACCTTAATACAAATCTTTAAGGATAATATACACGATGACAGGTGGGGGAAACAGATGGAGATGTGTATGGTTTACTTAATGTTTGGAAAGTACACTTTTAGTACATAGTCAACATCGCTCGATCTTTGACAATCTTAGCCGGCCACTGATCAAGACTTTACCCTGGCCATAAGGGACTTGGACTTGGATTTTTCCACTTGTTTTCTTAACTTGCGTCCATTAAACAAAAAAATACTAATCTTATGGAAACGTGTGTTAGCATTTTAGCTGAACTAACTAATGGCATATAAGCAGTAACTGTTGTAATTGTATCTTGTACAGATGTTTGCTTGGATACTGTTCCTTACTGATTGCACTTCATAAGGAACCACCAATGGGGAAAAATGTTCTTTTGTGAAAAAATCTCCCTGTAATCTGCTTTCTGTTGTGTAATGTGCATGTTAAAGCCATGGCAACTTAAATGTTTTTGGACATTTTTTGTGTGCTTCTCCCCTCCAACTCTGCAGGTATTGTCATTTTTTAATTCATGCTAATCATATATAGAAGCCCTTTTGAAATAACTTTAGATTTTTTTTTTAAATGCCTCTCATTATGAGCATTCATTACTCAAAATGTAAATCAACCATCATATTGTGAACTATTTATTTTGAAAGATAAAGATAAAACTTTAGATTCTTCAGTTTGACATGGCTTTGAGATGATGTCATTTTCAATTTTCCTCCTTCAACACTATTACTACTTTTCAGGGTGTCCATCCCTCTGCTGAAGATGCTTGACCAGATGCTGGCTAATGGATGCTTCGATATTTTCACAGCAGATGAAAGGTATTTATTAGTAAGAGATGAAAGGTCTACTGGTATTTTACAGATTAATTTTTCTCCCAGTATATGACTACTCTGCTTGTTAGTGCAATCTTTGAGCAAATGTTGTGCCATTTTTAAATTGAAATAAAAATGAGGTTTACTGTACCAGTGTGCCATGCCACTCGAACTCCAGTGTACAATGAATTGCCAAACAGTGTTTCCATTCTTGACTTTGGCATTAACAAAACCTGGCAGTATTTTAAAAGTTGCCTTCCCTGCTGTCCTCGTGTCGCTGCCTCTTGCTTGGAACTGTTTGACCTGAGTGCGGGGGGAGATTGGATGGAGAATCAGCACAGTTTATTGTTGAGCACCTCCTAGTATCTCATTACAGAACAACATTGGGAGAGGAATTCGATAAATATGACACCATGCAGTCCCATATCATGTCTTAAGTGCTCTGAAATATACTGGGTGTTTGAAGTAAACAGCGATGTATAACATTCATATCTTGGAACTCATGCTGTACTTTCCTGAGCATTGTTATCTGGAGCCCTAGATAAATTCCAACCTACAGCAGTGTAAGAAGGAGAACCTATACCAAATGTGAAGTAGAACTAAATGAAACCTCACCATTTTATTTTTGATAATTGAGAAGCTACTCATACCTCTTCTTTACATGCTGCAGTTCTCAAATGAATAGACACTGAGCAGAAGTACTGTACTCACTTACATTTTTGGTAATTTAACTTGACAAACCTGAATACTGAACATTGGGGAATTAGAATATAAAACGGTACAGTGTTGCTCAGTTTACAATGTGCACTTAATTTTAATAAATATGAACATGGAAGCTGTTACATCCCATGAAGGGATAAGCTGGTTAGCTTTCTGACTTTAATACTTATTGCACTTTTTACAGTTGTTTGAATTCTGGTACTTACAGTACCTGTATAACATTTATAAGCAGTACTGTTCAAAAGTAAATGTTAATCAGCATAAAAATCCTCTTCGGTTGAATACAGATTAACATTGCACTGTGAAGTTTATGTCCATAGAGTCAGTATACTGATAGAATTTTTAAAACATTTTTGTATAACTTTTCTATCTCTAAAGTTTGATATTGCAAACATGATCAGTCAAGATTGTAACATCAATAGGTGTTTTTAGAAATGCCATGAATTCTGCAGCAAAAGCTAAATGTAGTTACAAGGATTTGTCAGCTATGAATGTTTTATGAGAGGGCAACAAGAAGCAATCTAAATTATTTATTCCTAATCAGTTAGTAGGAATGATTTGTAAGATTCCACATATTGCAGCCATTAGGTTTCAAAGGACTGGAAACTGTTGAGCCTTGAACTATTCATTGCTCCTCCTTCAGCTAAAAATTAATTCAAGGGCAGCACAGCTCGACTTTTATTTCAGAGACCACCCTGGGCCATGTCATAAGAGATCTAATTGACATGCTGCTTACCTTTAAAGCAGATGGCCTGTGTTCAGGGCACACATGTCCCTGATTCACGGAAAGGAAAGACTGGAAAAGCCTGCGTTTTTCCCTTGATGCAGACTGTTTTTGCAGGAATTTTGCCTGTTGAACAGATGGAACTTTCCTAACTGCCATCAAAGTGTCTGCAACTTGATATATTTCATATAACATCGACCCAGCACTTTTCTTCTGAAGCATATTTGAAGTGGCTGGTTGACAGAACAAAATGAGACCTTGCTCTGTGGTGCACAAAGACAATTTTTGAACTAAGTTGTTCCAGACACAGCAACAGAATTGGCTTCTTTGTGCTCTGTTAACAGTGCAATCAATATATGCAATCATTATGCTTGTTTTACAACATAATTAAGTAGATATCTTGAAAAATGAGAAGTTTGTGAAGTGCTGTGCAATAATATTTATAAAATCAGTATTGTAGATTAATATGAATCATTTTGATTAAATGTCTGTTGAGCTCGTAGTAATAGTAGACTGGCTAAGGTGCCCCTTTCACACTTTGTAATGTGGTTGATTCCATCCTGTGACCACATTCCTCCTGGCAGTTACTCTCTGTCCTGCTTATTTACCTTGCCAACTATAGGAGGGTGGCACAAGAGAGAATTTTGAAGGAAGAAAGAAAAGTTAAAATGGGGTGACAAAATAAAATCAACTGTTGAGTTGTATTTGCAGATAGTGTTGAATTATTATAACTTTGCAGAAAGAAATTTAAATGTGTGGACACTTGCCCATCTGTTTGGGATGTGAAAGGTGTTACATAAGTGCAAGTTTGTTCTTTTTATTAATCTATGTCTCCCACGGTATTGTCTTTCCTTTCACTCCTGCTCTTTCTTACTCTGTTCTTGATCTGTTTACCATACCCACACCACTCACTTTATACTGCTTGCCTTCTTTTCTATTCACTATTCTTTTTTGTTATTTTGCCTTTCATTTGCTGTCTTTTCTTCCGACTAATGTTTTCCAGTTTAAAATCTGTTCCTTTCTGCCCAGTAGGCCTTGTCGATAAATGCACCTTCCGATGTGTATCAAGGTATACAAACGAAGAAGGTTCCCAGTTTACTCCATGGTCTATTCTGAGTTAGCTGATCTCAGCCAGGGCACAACACATTAGGGTTCATGCTGATCACTCCAAATCACTGCTGGAAAATGCACTGGCATGGATGCCAGGTGAGGGCTGAGTTGGGCTCACCTGATGTTCCATGCTATTAAATAGCCTTCAGACACTCAGTGGCTAGGCTTACACATGAAGAATGGCCACTTCGTTGAGGTACTGGAGGGTTGCTGGGATTGATGGAATCATATGTCAGCATGATGCAACACTTTCAAGGAAGGAGGAGAGAAAAGAGAAGTAAATTGTGGGGAATGGTGTTGACTGAAAGGGAGGCAAAGAATCTTTTATTTTACTCTCTCTCTGACAACAAAATGATGCTTAATGACAAATAATTTGTTGTTGCTTTGCCCCCAAGCTTCAGGCCTGTAATAATACACCCTGTTGCCTATGTCCATTGCATTATGTTTCACAAAACATATTTTTCCTCTAAATTTCCCATCTCTTTTCCTGCAGTACTTCCCTCGCGCTGGTACATGGTCCCCGGGCACATGCAGCCCTCTATCACCTCTCCCAAATGACCATTCTTTGTGGATATGTATAGGCTTTGAGTGTTCTGCGTAGCCAAGTCCACGCTTCATCCAATGTCACGTGCACTTTCCAGTAAGAATCACTTGATGTATTATTTTTTTTATCTGTGTCCTGTTATAGATATAGACATAGAGTCAAACGGCACAGAAGGAGGCCATTCGGCCCATTGAGTCCGTGCTGGCTCTCTGCAGAGCATTTGAGTCAGTCCCATTCCCCCGCTCTATCCCCATAGCCCTGCAAGTTTATTTCCCTCAAGTACCTATTCGGTCTCCCCTTGAAAACATTGAGTGTCTCCGCTTCCACCACTTCCGTCGGCAGCGAATTCCAGGTCCTCACCACTCGCTGCGTAAAAAAGTTTTTCCTCACATTCCCCCTGTATCTCTTGCCCAAAACCTTAAATCTGTGTCCCCTAGTCCTTGTACCATCAACTAGTGGGAACAGCCCTTCCCCGTCTAACCTATCCAAACCCGTCATAATCTTGTACACCTCTATCAAATTACCCCTCAACCTCCTTTGCTCTAATGAAAACAAATCCAGCTTCTCCAACCTTGTAGCTAAGATCCCCCA
The DNA here is from genome assembly GCA_030390025.1 of Squalus acanthias. Taxonomy (NCBI): domain Eukaryota; kingdom Metazoa; phylum Chordata; class Chondrichthyes; order Squaliformes; family Squalidae; genus Squalus; species Squalus acanthias. Next base: position 30,104,765 of record CM059447.1, on the reverse strand, counting down.
TCCCCGGAACCATTCTGGTAAATCTCCTCTGCACCCTCTCGAGGGCCTTCACATCCTTCCTAAAGTGTGGTGACCAGAACTGGACGCAATACTCCAGTTGTGGCCTAACCAGTGCTTTATCAGGGTTCAGCATAACTTCTCTACTTTTGTACTCAATACCCCTATTTATGAAGCCCAAGATCCCATATGCTTTGTTAACCACTCTCTTAATATGTCCTGCCACCTTCAGGGAACTATGCACATTAATTCCCAGGTCCCTCTGTCCCTGCACACTCTTTAAAACTGTGCCATTAAGTGTATATTGCCTTTCCCTGTTCCTTCTGCCAAAATGCATCACCTCACACTTCTCTGTATTAAATTCCATCTGCCACTTGTTTGCCCATTCTGCTAGCCTTTCTATGTCCTGTTGCAGTCGATTTGTATCATCATCACTGTTTGCCACACCCCCAAGTTTGGTGCCATCGGCAAATTTAGAAATTCTACTCTATTCCAATATCCAGGTCATTTCAAAAAAAGCAGTGGCCCTAGCACTGACCCTTGGGGAACACCACTGTTTACCATCCTCCAGTCTGAAAAACAGCCATTTACCACAACTCGCTGTTTTCTGTCCTTAAGCCAATTCCTTATCCAAGCTGCCACTGACCCACCTATTCCATGAGCCTCAATTTTGTTAACCAGCCTTCTATGTGGTACTTTGTCAAACGCCTTCCGAAAATCCATGTAGACAACATCCATTGCATTCCCTTCATCAATCCTCTCTGTTACTTCATCAAAAAATTCAATTAGATTAGTCAAACACGATCTGCCTTTTACAAATCCGTGTTGACTCTCCTTAATTAACTTAAACCTCTCCAAGTGCCTGTTAATTTTTCCTTGATTATTGTTTCTAAAACTTTACCCACCACTGATGTTAAACTGACCGGCCTGTAGTTACTAGGATTGTCCTTGCACCCTTTCTTGAACAATGGTGTCACATTTGCCGCTTGCCAATCCTCAGGCACCTCCCCTGCATCTAGGGAAGATTGGAAAATTATGGCAAGCCCTTCCGCTATCTCCTCCCCCAATTCCCTTAGCAACCTGGGATGCAAGCCATCTGGACCAGGTGACTTGTTCACTCTAAGCATACCCAGCCTTTCTAGTACATCCTGTCTATCAATTTTCACCCCTTCCATTGCTTCTACCTTTTCCACTTCTACTGATATTTTGTCAGCATCCACCTCCTTAGTAATCACCGATACAAAGTACTCATTGAGTGTTCTAGCCTTGCCCTGCGCCTCTAAGCATATATCACCTTCTTTGTCTCTAATAGGCCCCACCCCGCCTCTTACTACCCACTTACTGTTTATATGCCGGTAGAAGATTTTTGGGTTCCCTTTTATGTTAACCGCCATTCTGCTCTCACTTCTCTCTTTGCCAATCTTATTTTCATCTTCACATCCCCTCTCAACTTATTGTATTTGGTCTGGTTCTCCCTTGAAGAATTCACCTGACATGCATCATACACCCTCTTTTTTTTGTTTCATCATCTTCTCTATCTCCCTGGTCATCCAAGGAGCCCTTGCTTTGGTTCCCTTACCCTTCCCTCTTGTTGGAATGTACCTAGCCTGTACTTGGAACATCTCTTCCTTAAAGATCACCCATTGTTCCGTTACAGTTTTTTCTGTCAGTCTTTGGTTCCATTTTACCCTGGCTAGATCCTTTCACATCCCATTGAAGTTAGCCCTATTCCAGTTTAGAAGTTCCACTCTAGATTGTTCCTTGCTCCTCTCCATTGCTAATCTAAATCTTATATGATGATCACTCGTACCCAAGTGTTCTCCCACAGACACTTGGTTGACCTGGCCCACCTCATTCCCCAGCACCAGATCCAGCAATGCCTCCTTCCTAGTTGGGCCAAGAACATATTGGTCAAGGAAAATCTCCTGAACACATTTCAGAAATTCCTCCCCCTCCTTTCCCTTTACCCTAGCATTATCCCAATCGATAGTTGGGTAATTAAAGTCCCCCAATATCACCACTCTATAGCTCGTGCATATCTCTGCGATTTCCCTGCAGATTTGCTCCTCTACCTCCCTCTCACTATTTGGAGGCCTATAGAATACCCCCAATAGCGTGATCATACCCTTTTTGCTCCTCAACTCTAACCAAATGGATTCTGTCCTTGTCCCATCAAGAACATCCTCTCATTCCAACACTACAATGTCTTCCATAATCAGCACTGCCACCCCACCTCCCTTTTTTTCCTTCCCTATCTTTTCTGAACACCTTGTACCTTTGAATATTAAGTGCCCAGGCCTCACCATTTTTAAGCCACGTTTCCGTTATTGCCACAACATCATATTGCCACATGGCTAATTGTGCTTGTAGCTCACCAACCTTATTCACCACACTTTGTGCGTTTACATACATGCATTCTAAACCCATTTTTGAATTTTTCGTAGTCTTTCTTAGTCTGCTCCTATCTAATATGGTACTATTTCAGCCTCTAGTACTACTTTCTTCTCTAGTGCTATCCAACACACTCACTCTTTTATGCACCTTATTCCTCTTTTCTACTCCTATATGCTGGTGCCCATACCCCTGTCAAGCTAGTTTAAACCCTCCCCAACAGCACTAACAAACCTCCCCGCGAGAATATTGGTCCCGGCTCTGTTGAGGTGTAACCCGTCCGGCTTGTACAGGTCCCACCTTCCCCAGAAACGTTCCCAATGGCTCAGGAATCTAAAGCCCTCCCTCTTGTACCATCTCTCTAGCCACGCATTCATCTGTTCTATCCTCCTATTCTTGTACTCACTAGCACGTGGCTCTGGGAGTAATCCGGAGATTACTACCTTTGAGGTCCTGCTTTTTAATCTCTCTCCTAGCTCCCTAAACTCTGCCTGCAGGACCTCATCCCTCTTGCTGCCTATGTCGTTGGTACCGATATGGACAATGACCTCTGGCTGTTCACCCTCCCCCCTCAGCGTGTCCGGCAGCCGCTCAGTGACATCCTTGACCCTGGCACCAGGGAGGCAGCATACCATCCTGGAGTCACATCTGCGGCCGCAGAAACGCCTGTCTGCTCCCCTAACTATCGAATCTCCTACCACTATTGCTCTTCCACTCTTTTCCTCCCCCCCCCCCCCCTGTGCACCTGAGCCACCCATGGTGCCGTGTACTTGACTCTGGCTGCACTCGCCAGAGGAACCATCGCCCTCACCAGTACTCAGAACAGAATACTGGTTGGAGAGCGCGATGCACTCTGGCGACTCCTGCACTACCTGCCTGGTCGTCCTCGTCTGGCGGTCACCCATTCCTTCTCTGCCTGCAGACTCTTGAGCTGCGGGGTGACCACCTCTAGAAATGTGCTATCCACCTAACTCTCAGCCTCGCGGATGCACCGCAGTGACTCTAGCCGCCGCTCAAGCTCCGAAACCCGGAGTTCGAGTTGCTGTAGCTGGTGACACTTCCTGCACATGTAGTCGTCCAGGCTACACCAAGCGTCCAAGACTTCTCACATGGCACAGGATGTGCACTCCACGGGACTGAGTTGCCCTACATGCCTCTATTTAATAGACTAAGAACTAACCCAGCAGAAATAAACTTAAAACTTAACAACAAACACTCCCCAGCTACTGACCAATCAGCGCTTTCCCTCTATTTTATAGGCTATTAACTAATTTAGCAGAAATAAACTAATAAACATAAAAATTTTAAATATTTTTTAAAGTTTTTTTTTAAAAATTACACTCACCAGCTACTCACCAATCAGCTCCTTCCCTATGCTGACGTCACTTATTTTTACTCTGATGTCACTTTTTCAAAAACTGCCTCTGTTGAGTTGCTGCTGCTCTTTTTATCTGCTCTGCTCTGCTCTGCTCTGCTCTCACTGTGCTCCCTCCAGGTCTGATCTCCCAGATACTAGCTTTTTATTCCAGATTTAATTAACTGAATTATAAATTCCCCAGCTGCCGTGGTGGGATTTGAATTCTTGTCTCCGGATTATTAGTCCAGGCCTCGATTACTAGTCCAGTAACATTACCATTATGCTACCGCTCCCTTCTAATCCGTTCCATTCATGACTATCTTACAGTGCAATGTTCCAGTGGGTAGAACTTGTTGTTTATTTTTTGCTGCTTAACATTTACACGTAGACCTGTGTTCTGAGTATTCGAGCTAAATAACTGTCAGATGTCCACGTAGTGTTTTTCTCTCCTCAGATTTGCAGAGGCCAATTGTAGCAGCCCCACCACCACACCAGCTTAACTCATCACAGAGCAGGGATCGAACCTGGGAATTTCCTTCTGTACATGGTTCAGCACCATACCACATGGTGAATTTACCCACTGGGCCATCAGGGGAACTCCTGGCAATTTTATTTATAACATAATTATTTTTTATACGTTCAGTTGGCAAATCTCAACCTGTGGTATAAAGTCAGAGCAGCAAGTTATAAAATAATGTCTTAATGCAAACTAAATCAATTTGTAACTTGAAACTGACTTTCCTCTGCAGTCCTGTCGCTTATGTGGTCTGACATCACACCGCAGTTTGTTTTATAAGCCAGAGCTCACTGTTTAGCTTCTTAAATTTTTCTGGAAGCCACAATGTTTTGTTTGATTGGGCTGTAGAAGTGTAATTTCTTTTATTATTAATATAATCATTGTATGGAGAAATATATGGGCCTAAATTATATTTGGGTACCGTGAAGCAAATCCATTTTGAATACTATTTCTCTTCATCACCCGCCCCACCCTCCTTCCTCAACATGACTTGATGCTCAGAAGTAGGTGTGTCTTCCAGCGAGGAGATGTAAGCAGCTTATTCATGATAACTACAATTGAATCTTTAGTTTAAAGTAAGTCATCCTCAGTTCCAAGGGACTGCCTAAGAATAAGAATTTAAAGTGAACAAAATTTGTTTTTGGTAGGAGTTTATGAACATTTCTGCCATTTATTAATTTTTTTGCGTTTCAATTTATTTTATAAATCTTTCTTTACAAATAAATGGCTGGGCACTTAACACTTCATTGTTCCTTACAGTTATTTCCCACACGCACAAATGTAAAGATGACCAGCTTCAGGACACTTCTGTAAAGAAATTAGAATTTGGTTAACTGTAATATTAATCAAGTGTGGTGCTTGGTAGAAAATATTGTGTAAGGACAAGGACAAGGATTGATTATAGGTGACTTTCTGCTTATTATAGATCAATACTGATAAAAGGAAAAATCACAGCAATAGGATATCTATAAGTGAAAGCGCCCTCCAGAACATGGTGGTGCAGTGGCTTTACACTGAAGACAGTACAAATACAGTTCCTGCGCATTTTTGATGTTTTGTTTCTATTTGTTTCTCAGTCACTACTATGCTAAAGAGTTGCTTTCCCTCTGCAAGGAGGAAATCCGGAAGTCCAGAGATATCCAGAAACTTCGAGCTAGCATTTCAGTGTGAGTAGATCCAGGGAACCACTTTTATTTTTTTCCTCAATTAAAATTGCTTTCTCACTGCCTGTAATTGGGATTGCCATTGAACTGAATCATTCATGGTTTCTGCAATTACACCAGACTTGATAATTTAGACTGTGTGGTTTTGGGAGTGCAAATTGGACACAAATTGTTATGCGTAGGTCATGATGTGCTCGTGCCACATTAAACACTGCCTTTTTGGCTTGTTTTTTAAGCTATAGAACCCTACCCTTTGTGGGGGTGGGAACTAATAAAATACTGTGAAATTAAATCAGATTAAATAAACTACATGTACCTTATTGATAACAGCATGTTGCACTTGTCTGTGAAATGGTAAGAAAGAAAAGAAAGACTTGCAATTATATAGCGCCTTTCCCGCGTCTCAAAGCGCTTTACAGCCAATGAAGTACTTTTGAAGTGGAATCGCTGTTGTAATGTGGGAAACGCGGCAGCCAATTTGCGCACAGCAAGCTCCCACAAACAGCAATGTGATAATGGCCAGGTAAGAGCATCTATGATGTGCCACACATTGAGTTAACATCTCTGCTGGTATTTATGGTGCTAGTTCATAGGAAAGTGTTTCTTAAATACTGTGGCAACAAGAGCAGGTCAGAGGCTAGGTATCTGCGACGAGTGTCTCACCTCCTGACTCCCCAAAGCCTTTCCACCATCTACAAGGCACAAGTCAGGAGTGTGATGGAATACTCTCCACTTGCCTGGATGAGTGCAGCTCCAACAACACTCAAGAAGCTCGACACCATCCAGGACAAAGCAGCCCGTTTGATTGGCACCCCATTCACCACTTTAAACATTCACTCCCTCCACCACCGGCGTACCGTGGCTGCAGTGTGTACCATCTACAAGATACACTGCAGCAACTCGCCAAGGCTTCTTCGGCAGCACCTCCCAAACCCGCGACCTCTTCCACCTAGAAGGACAAGGGCAGCAGGCGCAATGGAACACCACCACCTCCAAGTTTCCCTCCAAGACACACATCATCCTGACTTAGAAGTATATCGCCGATCCTTCATCGTCGCTGGGTCAAAATCCTGGAACTCCCTCCCTAACAGCACTGTGGGAGTACCTTCACCACACGGACTACAGCAGTTCAAGGCGGCAGCTCACCACCACCTTCTCAAGGGCAACTAGGGATGGGCAACAAATACTGGCCTTGCCAGCGACGCCCACATCCCATAAACTAATAATTTTTTCAAAAAATTACATTGAGGCAGGAAAATCAGCGGGAAAGTGCTTTTGTACGCTGCCTAACAGCCGATTGATGACCTCCATTGGTGAGCCGAGAGCCTTCACAACCAGGATTGGTGGGTAGCTTGGTGAGACCCAGGGAGGGGGATGAATAACTTATATACGGTTGATGTTTGTTGGCCTGACCAATTGTGAGAGAATTTAACCTTACGTGAGATGTAAATAGATCAAGAGCTGTTAAGTAGCAAAGAATCTTAAGTTTTTGTTAAGACTGTCAGTGCTAACTGTATTAATAACATTCCCTCGCTCCTTTCTGATCAGCTCCAAATTTTTTTGCCATTTTAGTTACTGGCAAGTTTGCATTGGTCCTGTCAGTGAGTGAAACGTTTCCGATTATATAATGAGTACGGAAAGGCCTTCATTATTGCTAACTGCCACATTCAGTGCCTGTGATGTTTGATAATTGGCCTCTATCCACAAAGCTGCCTTTATCTGATCATTCTGATTGAACAATGATAAATAAGATCTCTATATTTAAATTTATTCAGCAAATGTTGAAAAAAATGAAGTAGTGTTCTCTATAGGGAAAAAGAAATTGGCAAACTTTTGGTTGTGTTTGTAATCAAGCCATGCAATGATCTAACTTGCATATCATGACATTTTCATCTTTGCAAGCTAAGCCCTATGATTCAGTCATTCTTGCAATCTGCAATTGTCAGTTCAGGAGAGTCTAACTTACACAGATTTTTCTGTCGAGCTTAGAACTGCAGACAAAAAACAAAAATAAGTTATCCTTCAATAACCTTTTCAAGAGTGAAATCCACTTCACTGCCATGCATATTGATCTTGTCTTTCCTTTCTCAGTTTGGAAAATCGAGTTGTGTTTTGAGCACTTCATCAAACTAACTACGTACTACTTTTCTGTTTAATATATTGATTATTTAAATATGGGGAAGATATATTTTGAAATGTAAATGTTTGAAGGTCTTTGCATATGGAAAAAATAATTTCAGTTTAAAAATCAATTGTGTTTTGATGACACAGTAAACCTGGTAGTGTAATAGTAAAGTCTGCGGTGATATTGTGCTAATATATTTGCCCTGCTCCACCCCCCGAGCTAGCCTCTCATACACATTGTCCTTCTTGGACAAGAAGGCGGGGTGCTTGAACCCGTGGACTTCTTAAAGAATTTCAACAGTGCTATCTATTCCTTGGTTGATCAAGCAGAGAACATGAGAAGGAATCTCCCCTCACCACCAGAACCCCCAGGCATTGTTCCGCAGTTGATTTGACTGAAATTGGCAAACTCTTTTTGTTGGGGGAAGAGCATACGCGAATCAAATTCATACTCTGCTCTCAAAGTTCAGAATTTACTGCGCTAACTTGAGTATGTTCCAAATAATACGGCAGCCTGGTAGCTGTTCCAATGAATGCAATTTTGAGCCATCATACTAATAATATCATAGTAAAGACAAGAGTAGGCAAAAATTTTACAATCGGCTAAACGTGCGATGTATAAGCAGCAAGGTATGTACCAAGCAACTTGTGCCAATATAAGGGCTGACTATTACGTCCCACTTAGACAAACAAAAGTAAAAATACCCTTGCATTGTTTTATACATTCTGAGATATATGTGTTACAGATTAATAAGGAAGCCTGGCATATATTGGATGTGCACCACATTAGTAATATAAAACAGAAATGAAGATCAAAGAAATGCAATGTACTTACAGGACTGAAATTACTTTCTTTCCAACAGACAGCAGCAGTGTAGCATTACAGTTTTAACATTACTCATGTCACAGGTTGTAAATACATAATTAACAATAATAGTGACAGAATGGATGAAGAGAAACCCCAGAGCATGTTCACGCAAGTTCAGGATAGGCCTCATGTTTTTCAACATGCAAATTTCCCGTGGGAAAGTAAAACCAGCAGGCTACTTTTCTTGAAAGCTATATTTCTGCACCACTGACAGTAAAGGTAATTAAATATTTAACCATTTTGTACCTCAGGCAGGCAAAAATTGACCAGTATTCCAAAAAAAGCTCATTCCATATTCCTGATTTAAAAGCCAATGGAAATTAGTAATATGTGGAGCATGATTGAAGACAGACGTAAAATTGATATCCAAAAGCGACATGAGGCGTGTTGCATGGCCTTTAGAGCATTACGCCAGTTGAATGACTGAAGCTAACGATTAGCTACTGATTATACCAAATTGAGTGATAGAGAATATTTTAAGATATTTCTGGGCCTATGGGAAGAGAGAAGTGACGAGGAGGGAAGAGAAAGATCATTGCCCATCCTCCTCTGAGAGCCTTCCAATGCCTGGACTGGACTGGTATGTAGGAGTTTCTTATAGAAAACCTTGGTTACCATTTTCTATTTAGAAGTCTTTTTATATAAACTTAATGGCTTTATGTTTATGTAGCTTTGCTTACAAGTGTTTCTATGATTTGGCCACAAAGCATATTCCAAAATATCATATTCAGATACTAAGATCTGCTGACGATGTTTGTAGAGCTTTGTTTTGAAGTTGAGGGAACTGACAATTTAAAGAATTGTTTAATTGTACTGTAAGAACGCATGAATGAACTATATTCTGAGAGTGCATGGCCAAAAACTGGGAGTACTTCAGTATTTAAATACAGTTTAGTTCAAGAAATATATGCATTTTATCTGCACCTATTTTTGAATCTTATCATAGATTTTAAGTTGTGGTTACATGTAATGCTAACCGTGAAGTTAGTAATACATTGTTTTCTGCAATTTAGTCTTTACTAAAATGATCAGCTCACCCTAGTTCGAGCAATGTCTTCATTTTTTCTCTTCTATTGCATTTCTGCTATTTAGTTGTGGTAGTGTTGAAGAGGATTTAAGATATCGGGGGAGGATTGGTTAAAAAAAAATGCTACTGCTGTTTAGCAAGCTATGAAAACTAAGATTCAAGGGCCTTGGGGGAATAGGGAGAGATAATAACATTAATCCTATTGAGAAAAAACGTAAAAAAGCTGACCCATGCAAAATTTGGTATTGATCTAAAGTGTCAATTAGTTTCACAGGTCAAGTGTACTGTTTAATTACTAAATTTTTGAAAATGATGTTCCAATCCTCTTCTGAACTCTGGTTTTCTTTACATGCAATTGAATTTTTGATATATTTAAATAATAGATATTCCACATAAAAATTTTGTGAAATAACTATAATAAGATTATCATTGCCATTTGTAAAGTTGCCTAAAACTTTAGGATCTCAAACCAGTTTGAGAAGCACACTGATGCCATTCTGTGCAAGAGACAGAAACTACTCCAGATGACTTAAGTTCCTGGTTCTTGACTCTATCATTTCCAGAATACTGTTTCTGCCGATAAATAAGGGTATTGGTTACATTGGAAAATGTGAAAAATTTATGCTTTACTTGCAATCTGTCTCTTCGCATGCACCAGTCCTTAAGGTGTTTTTTTTTTTTTATTCGCTTATGGGATCTGGGTGTCGCTGGCAAGGCCAGCATTTATTGCCCATCCCTAGTTGCCCTTGAGAAGGTGGTGCTGAGCCGCCTTCTTGAACCGCTGCAGTCCATGTGGTGAAGGTACTCCCACAGTGCTGTTAGGGAGGGAATTCCTGGATTTTGACCCAGCGACGATGAAGGATCGGCGATATACTTCTAAGTCAGGATGGTGTGTGACTTGGAGGGGAACTTGGAGGTGGTGGTGTTTCCATGCGCCTGCTGCCCTTGTCCTTCTAAGTGGAAGAGGTCGCGGGTTTGGGAGGTGCTGCCGAAGAAGCCTTGACGAGTTGCTGCAGTGCATCTTGTAGATGGTACACACTGCAGCCACGGTACGCCGGTGGTGGAGGGAGTGAATGTTTAAGGTGGTGGATGGGGTGCCAATCAAGCGGGCTGCTTTGTCCTGGATGGTGTCGAGCTTCTTGAGTGTTGTTGGAGCTGCACTCATCCAGGCAAGTGGAGAGTATTCCATCACACTCCTTACTGGTGCCTTGTAGATGGTGGAAAGGCTTTGGGGAGTCAGGAGGTGAGACACTCGCCGCAGAATACCTAGCCTCTGACCTGCTCTTGTTGCCACAGTATTTATGTGGCTGGTCCAGTTAAATTTCTGGTTAATGGTGACCCCCCCAGGATGTTGCTAGTGGGGGATTTGGCGATGGTAATCTTGTTGAATGTCAAGGGGAGGTGGTTAGACTCTCGCTTGTTGGAGATAGTCATTGCTTGGCACTTCTGTGGCGCGAATGTTACCTGCCACTTATCGCCCAAGCTTGAACGTCATCCAGGTCTTGTTGCATGCGGGCATGGGCTGCTTCATTATCCGAGGAGTTGTGAATGGTGCTGAACACTGTGCAGTCATCAGCGAACATCCCCATTTCTGATCCCCATTTACATTATAAAGAATTGTACTCATAGCACTTTACATAGACAAACATTCTAGTTGAGATTTGTATTTTTGTATAATTATATATACTCTTGATTTGGCTTGTCTTACAGGTTCTGTGGTCTTATTCAGTTCCAAGGTGATATCAGAAAGAGCGTTCTCTTCCAGCTCTTGCTCATGTTGTGCTACCCATTCCCAATAGTAAGCACTCACTAATTTATTTAATTTCTTAAGAACTAACAGTGTGTGGTAGAGGCTTGTTGTGTTGCACCTTTTCCTAGTGATGAACCATGTAAAAAGCTACAGGCTTCTTGAGGTTTTTTGGCAGATACATTGACACTCTAAGCCTTTAACTCTCAGTTATCATAAAATGCACTGTGCAGTTCACACCAATGTGAATGTAATTTTCAGTTCATGTACATTAATAAATTATATTAAAATTGCTAGAGCAATATATCAATGTGATGCAATTCTCCAGTATTTATGCTTCATGCAATACAAGCCAAGCTGCTCTTTCTGTAAGGAGAAATTGAGCAAAACAGCCAAAACTACCTCTGGCAATAGTAAAAGTGTGACCAGTGAAAAAGCATAAAGGTGCCCAAAGGTACTTCTCTGAGTTTATAAATTACTTTTGTGGAAGTAACAGAACATTACTTCTGCTTCAGTTAATGCTTTGCTTCAGGCTACAATGGAAGATTGCCATGACAACAAATGTGTAAGGGTGATCATAATCACCTAACAAGCATGAGGATAGTAAATGCATCAGAGCTCAGACAGGGATTTAGCGGCTTTATAGAAGAGAGGCGATGCATTGTTTGATTGGCCATGGCTGCTCTTACAGCTGTTAACAGTCATGTGGTCACTGGAAGGAGTCCAACTGTATTTTCTGAAACAGAATTCTGCAGTGATGGAAAATACTGAGTCAGTAAATACATTCAAAAAATTCAAAAATGGGAGGTTGGTATTTAAGGCAAAGTTTTTATTTTAAATGTTTTTGTTAATGATCTATGTCGTCTAGTTCATTGCATCCATTTTTGCTCCTCATACTATTGAAAATGAACAGAGCGCGTGCCTGCAGCATATTTTAACATATGACATTGACTCAGTGGAATTTTCAGTGGGTGCACCGCCTGTGCAATGGCTATGTATTTTTAGATATTTGTAGTTTCAATTTTACAAATATTTCTAAGAATTACAGTACTTGTGTCCAGTTAAAACTGGAGTGAAAATGTTGTCTTCTGAACGTCCTTTTTGAAAGCTTAGGTTGTAAAATAGTGAAATTAAACTAGGGTGGTCTCTGGATCAAAAAAAATTGTAAAAGCTGCAATGTTTTAAAAAGAAATGTTAAAGAGCACATATGCTAAACATGATGCATAATTTTTGGTGAAGTATAGGTCTTTAGATGCATAAATGATTTGACTTCAAAGCCGATTCTAGTCTGGTATTAAAGGGGAAGTGATTAGGTAAGACCTAGAAATTGGAAGTATTTATCCATATGTAAGCAACTGCAAATGTATTTTTCCTTTAGGAATTGAAACAACCCTAATTACAAGGCTCCAGCCGTTTACTAATTCTGAGAAGCAGGTGTGCTAGAATGTTGCAAATCAAGCGGATCCCATTGCAAAACGCTCTACAAACGTTCTGTTTAAGGGCTGCTCATGGTCTTCTCCCATTTACCCATCCACCACTGTCCTGTTGATATTCAGCATGGACTGGAGTAGGAAGCAAGTAAAGTCAATGATCAGTTTCTGAATAGGCTAATCATGTCAACATCAATTAAATGTCATATACTTGGATTTTCAAAAGGCCTTCGATAGGGTACCACACAGTAGACTCATGAAAAAGGTTAGGACAGGTGGAGTCAGGGGACAAATAGCTGAATTGATAGTAAATTGGCTAAAAAATAGAAAGCATAGAGTAAGGATAAAGGGTAATTATTCAGATTGGAGGAAGGTAGAAAGCGGTGTTCCACAAGGATCAGTGCTGGGATCACTGTTATTCATAATTTACATTAATGATTTAGACTTAGGAACAAGTAACTCAATATCAAAATCTGCAGCTGATACCAAACTGGGGGGGTATAGCTAACACTGAGGAAGAATGCAACATAATACAAGAAGAGAGTAGAAAACTTGCAGATGGGCAGTTAAGTGGCAGATGAACTTTAACATAGATAAATGTGAGGTGATGCACTTTGGCAGGAAAAATAGACACATCACCTACACCTCAGAAAATAAAAAACTGAATGGGGTAGAAGAGCAAAGGGATCTCGGGATACATTTGAACAAATCATTAAAAGCAGCATCGCAGGTCAGCAAAGCAATTGAAAATGCTAACAAAGCACTGGGATTTATTTCTAGGAATATAGAATTCAAAAGTAGTGAAGTTATGTGAAACTTGTATAGGACACTGGTCAGGACACACTTAGAGTACTGTGCACAGTTCTGGTCTCCATTTTACAAAAAGGACATAGAAGCACTGGAGACAGTGCAAAAAAGATTCACAAGAATTATACCAGATCTGAGAGATTACAGCTATCGGGAAAGATTGAACAAGTTGGGTCTTTTTTCTTTAGAAAAGAGAAGACTTAGAGGTGATCTGATAGAGGTCTTTAAAGTTATGAATGGGTTGGACAGGGTCGATGTGGAGAGTATGTTTCCACTTGTGGGAGAATCCAAAACTGGGGGCCATAAATTCACGATAGTTACTAATAAATCCAATAGAGAAATTAGGAGAAATTTATTTACTCAGAGTGGTTAGAATATGGAACTCGCTACCACAGGAAGAGGTTGAGGCAAATAGCTTAGATGCTTTCAAAATGAAACTAGGCAAGTACATGAGAAAAAGGAATAGAAAGATATGCTGAAAGGCTGAGATGAGGCAGATAGAATGGGAGGAGACTCATGTGGCGTATAAACAACAGCACAGCCTAGTTGGACTGAATGGCCTGTTTCTGTGCTGTATATTATATGCAATTCAATATTACATAGGAATACATTAATACATGGAATCCTGTTCGGTCCAGTGCTGAATCCTCTGAAATGGTTGAATATATGACTCAGTGGATGAGCCATGTAACAGATTATATTTCAGCTACTGATGAATAATCAAATAACTGCTGCTAATCATGGAGTAAGGATTGTTATTGTAATTACACTTTATAGTGGAAAAAGCAATTTACGCAAATGCATTTATTTCACTGACTCTAAAGCGAATCTAGCATTGGTGATGTATGAAAATGTATTATTGCACCTGATCACTGTTATCTGACTTTCAAGTGATATGTGGAAACTATGAATATTAGTAAATTGATATAATCTAGCAGAGGGATAGCTTATGTGTGATCTTATTTCATTTGCACAGTCCCAGAAGTGACAGACTTGTTCAGTGATGGTTTTGTGTTTCGTGGCAGTTGTTTTCTAATTAATCTTTTGCACAGATAAGGAAGACAACCGCCAGCCAGCTGTATGAAATGCTTTTAACATATGATGATGTCATTGATGCAGAGGTATTGGACGAAGTGATGGCAAGTCTTAGTGACAACAACTGGTAAGTAGCATTTGCTGTGGAAGTAAGCCTTGCATTGTGTTCAACGTGCTTCAATAAACGCAAACCAACCTTGAAGTTTAAGCAAGTTATTTTTTAAGGGGCTAGTCATCATTATTAAAATTGCAGAGAAGCTGAAAGGCATCTGCACTTTTCTTATATATAGATGTAACAGATCTATAGCTCGCAATTTATAATCATGAAGGTCTTTCTCATGAGCAAAGGATCTGTTGGGGCAAATTCTGTCGTCAGGTGTAAATTCTCTATTCTGTAGATATTGTAATATATATTTGTACAGCTATAAAATAGCAGCACCAGGGAATGAGGAAATACTAACTAACAAAGCCTAAGAAAGAAGGCTAGGTTACCGAAAGCCACAAAGAAGAGTTAAACTTCTTCAGTCTTTGAATTATGTTACTTTTTGTTCATCTGTGACTGGATAAGAAGGTACCCATACATCTTTTGGCACCCTTCAAACTATGGGACTTTAAATAGGGAAAGTTATGCACACTGCTTTTAATTTGGGGGAAAAAAGTCAGAATTATGGACATAATAACAAGAGGGTTGGAATTGCATTAAAAGCATGTGTGTACTTGGTTTATGGATAATATCTGCCTTAACTGATGAGTACAGATATTAACTGAAATCCAAAAAATTTATTTTTTGCAAATCATTCACTAGACATCCTTTATTATTTGTGCTTTTTTCCCCATTGCATGCATCCATCTTCAGCTTGGAGAGAAAGTCTGGGCTGTAAAGCTGTCCAATAACTGTTCTATTCTCTAAGGGCAGGATTTGTTGGCACGTTGTTTTTCTTCCCTTACATGGAATGCACCACTAGAAAAAAATCTTGCAATGTCCCAAAGTACATCATAGCTAATGAATGATACTGCTTTGCAATGTTGATCTGGTAGCCAGGCTGATAAAATGAGAGCAGTTAAGTCTAAATGACAATCAAAGATGGGCGTTCATTTTTGGGCCCTTTGGATGGAAGTCCAACCCTGGAATCCTGAATATTTACCTTATGTGTATTGGACATCTTCTGCTACTAAAATGTACCACTTTATATTATAATAACATGTTTAATAGCATATGTTTATCTATAGAGCACACAGAACTAAACAGGTATTTAAGGTTTTCATTAGTCAATGTTATTCAAAATCTCCTGCTGAAACTTCGCTGTCGTGCTTTTGTTTTCCCAAAACAATTGTGTTTCCTCAAGGTGGCTGCAGGCATCCACCTGTCCTCTCAGTCATAATCTAGGTGTGAAATCTGGGAATATACAAAGAGGAGAAACAGGTATTGGGGAGGGGGGGGGGAAACATTTTTTGAAAAAAGTAGTGTATTAATACCTTGTAGTTGTACAGATGTTATTGATAAAAAAGGTTGTAAAATGAACAGCATCTGTTTCTCTTTATTTGTAGAGTGCTACACAGCTGTGAAATGGCATTGAACACATAAAGGAAAATAGTAGTGCCATCCCAGATGAAAGTTTACTGTATGTTGGAGGGATTTTTATTTCCACTTCATATATAGGTTTATGATGTTGGAAGAGTTAGAAGGATTCTAGCATCCAGTGCAATTCTCATCTGCACTGAATTAAATACTGAGTGTCACATAGGCCAGTAAAATTAGTTATCTAATATCTGATAACGTATTTGACTTTTGAAGTACGTAACGGCTGAGAGACTGCAGGAAATTGGATCAACTCAAGTATTTAAATAGTTGGAATGCTTTGCACAGAGCAGAGCCTAGTTGAAAGGATTGATTTGGTTAACCTCATCCTGCTGGCATTTGGCAGAGTTTGGCAACTTTCTTCAGTCTGTTTCTTATTTTGCCTCCTTAAATCTAATTAATGTCCTTTTAAGTAATGCTCTAAGTAAGTCTTGTGCTTACTGTAAAGTTTACCATTGTGGCCTGTGCTTGTTACTTTAAACCATATTATTCTTTTCAAAATGTAATTCTAAGTGTGCAGTCTAGTTTTAAATCTTTCAACCTATGAGCATCATGGGCTATTGTTAAATTGCTACTTTTCATTTCTGTTTGTAGCTGAAAATGCTTTAGTCATATAAAAATGGAACAGTACATCTTTAAGTATATTTAACTATGGTAAGCTTACGACTGCTTCATGTGTCTCCTTCAGTGGGGGTTGTGGAGGAATGCAGTGAAATTCCAGAATTCAAATATCTTTGGATACTATACAATAACTTTATTATTCTAAGGCTTTATAATAAATGATCTGTTAATATGTGGTATTGTTGGCATCAATTAATTACAACCACCATTGGGAGAGAGAGAAAGAAAATCCACAAATGAATGGGACTTACTGTTGCAGTTTCTGCGTCTTGAAGAAAAATGCATATTCTAGTTTGGGTGGTTTTGTTATCGAATACAGAGAATTAATTTTGAGCACGCATCACTTCACTAGGAGTGTGCCTGAATTTCATCCAAGGTTAACAAGGTTCAGTAGCTGAGCCATGCATATTATAAATTCCGTTATTGTCAATTGTTTTAGCTTTTTTAAATGTTGCTGTACTTAACAAAAATGCTGTTCATGTCCATAGAATGTGAACAATTGTAAATTTGTTACAAACGGTTAACTTGTGCGAAATGTGTTTTGACAACAGGGATGCTGACCTTCCCACCGTCCGCGCTCAGCGGAATCACCTGTGTGATCTGATGGGTGTTTCAAAACCAATAATCATTTCTAAGGTACATTAGCGCATGAGAAACCAATGTTTAATCAAATCAAGGTTTTGGATATGTTTTTGCCCAGCATCCTTCCGTGCAATTTAGATCCCCTGACATTTTTCCTTTGTTCATGATTAGCTTGTTTATTGGAATTTTACTGTCAGCTACAGTGTGATGTTACCAGATTGAATTAGTCAGATTCTTTTGATGACATGGGATGATACATTTGTTCTAAACCCATTACAGGTCAAGTTAAGTACAGTCTGCATGGCCAAATCATTCCTACCTGCCCCATGTAGTTCAGTGACATAGTTTTTAATTATCACTGACCTACACAAACCTTACCCAGCCATTAAGGAAGATACCAGCCCTAGCAAGTAGTCACTGTTTGTGACTTAAAACCTTGCAAATTTACACATGCAGTTCTGAAGTAAACTCAGCCTATGTGGAAACCAATTCATGTGTGGAGAACCTGGAATACTATGTGCAGTTTTGGTCTCCTTACCTAAGAAAGGATATACTTGCCATAGAGGGAGTGCAGCGAAGGTTCACTAGACTGATTCCTGGGATGGCAGGACTGTCGTATGAGGAGAGATTGGGTCGACTAGTCCTGTATTCAGTAGAGTTTAGAAGAATGAGAGGGGATCTCATTGAAACGTATAAAATTCTGACAGGGCTAGACTGGAGGCAGGGAGGATGTTTCCTCTGGCTGGAGGGTCTAGAACGAGGGGTCACAGTCTCAGGATACAGGGTAGGACATTTAGGACTGAGATGAGGAGAAATTTCTTCATTCAGAGGGTGGTGAACCTGTGGAATTCTCTACCACAGAAGGCTGTGGAGGCCAAGTCACTGAATATATTTAAGAAGGAGATAGATAGATTTCTAGACACAAAAGGCATCAAGGGGTATGGGGAGAGAGCGGGAATATGGTATTGAGATAGAGGATCAGCCATGATCATATTGAATGGAGGAGCAGGCTCGAATGGCCTATTCCTGCTCCTATTTTTCTATGTGTCAAAAACTGAAAGCGGAATCTTACCTGGAAGGCCAAGTTCGAGGCGGGACTGCTGATTTTCGGGTTCTAGTCCCGCCCCCAGCGACGTCTGACGAACAGATGCTATTTTCCCCTGATTGGACTTGTTAAGCCCGCCCTGCGGGCTTGCCGGCCAATTAAGGGAAAGCTGGTGTCAGATGACGTCAGTTGATGACGCTTCATCTGCCGGTTTTCTTAAAGGCATATGCACCACACTTGTTTGACAGATGATTTGACAGTATTTGACAGCATTGAGGTGCTGTCAAACACTGACAATCACTGTCCAAAGGTGAGCCCTTGCCCCCAGACTCTCCAATTACGCTCTCCTTAGGATAAAACAGATTGCAGCTGAGAAGGCAGAAGCCATCTGTCACTTCTCCCGATGAGATGAGCCGACACAAACACTTCACAGCTTGTCACCTGCAGAAACATCTAAACACATAAAAAATTACTTTCATAACTTTTCCTTACCTCTGATACTCACCAGTGTCCCACAGAATCCTTTAAACCACTTCTGCAGCTGTCATATATACACACAAATTACATTAGACCCACATCACGGCTCACTTACCCTGGCGGGGTTCCCCGACATCGGGAAGCCCGCAGTAGAAGGCTCAAAATGGGAAAAAGCCTCTTAACTACCTGTTAACAGGCAGTTAAGTGGCTGTAATCCTCTTCCCGCCTCTAGGAGTCGGGACCCTGCGCAAATTGGGGACCCGACTCCTGGGAAGATTGGTTGGAGGCGGGTTGGGAGCAGGTTTGGGACCTGCTCCCATTTTTGGGTATTTTCCTAGCAGACCTGCCTCCTCAGGGCTGGTAAAATCCAGCCCTGAGTGTTTTCCATAGGAGTGGGGGAAATGTTTGAGAACTCCTTCATTATTTTAGCATTAATTAGCATCCGAATAAAGCTATTCTCAACGTTTGGGTAGCTTTATCACTGCAAGGCAAGCAATGAAGCATATTTACTGTTGAAATAAGCACTGGAAATGGTATAGCTTACACCATGCTCTCTCTATCTCCGAACGCCAGACAAATAACACTCCTGACATACCATATATCTCAAGCTATAACTACAATTGAAGCAAATAAGTAAAATTGAACATAAATTAAAGCAAGCACAGCATATTTCACTCGGTTACACTTTACTTAACTCATAGTCCCTGTTTCAAAATAATAAATGTGTAATAGATCTTGGAAGTTCTGCTCTTAGTTTGGAACAGACATCTGTGCTTGAGAGGTTTTATGTGAGACTGGATGTCATTGCAGCAAATCCTGGGCCCATAAGTATAAATAATGTACATAGTTTGTCAGGCATATTCTGTAGATCAAATAACTAGTAGACTTGATTTTTTTCCAAGGAAACATACAGAGGATACAAGAACCAACATTAATAGCCATTAGGTGGCATAATGAGGATACATTTAGACTGTAGAGGATACAGTTTTTTTTAGCCCAGTAGCTCTACCGTAGATTATTTAGCGGAATCATGTTCAAATCCTAATTTTGACTTTCTCTTTAGTGGGTGAATTTCTCTATGTATGAGCCAAGCCACTACAGTAGCAGTCGACTTTATCTCCGAGGGATGGAGAGGCCACTGGCAGCAAAAGCACAACTGGTTGTGGAACTCTACTGGGAGCAGCCAGTGGCTCAGATTGTCCTCCCCTCCTTGCTGAAGGAGAATACAAAGCAACAGTATAGATTGAGGGAGGGTTTGCTTTAAGTATTAATGTAGCTGACACCTTATAAAATACAATATTTTTTTTTTAAAGAATTACTTTACAGCCACCTTTCTTAAATGAAAACTTGATCTTTTAAAAACAAGGTAAATTTCAACGGTTTGTTCATTGCATTGGTGTCTGCTGTGCCTCTGATAACACATGGATTTTTATAATTGGTATTGTAGAAAAATGAATTCAATGGCCCTGAATTTCCGATCGGAGGTTTCCTGCGAGCGGATGCTTCCGATCGGAAAAAAATCGACGAACTTACCTGCTGGTTCCGTAGATCCCGAGGCTTGTGATCCTGGGCCTCTTCTCTTCGAAATGCGTAGAGGCCCAGGTATCCCAGGGGCGCATGTGGTTCGCAAGCGCCCATGGGATCACGTGGGCCAAGGGGAACCAATGAAAGAAGGGAATCCCCCTTCATACTTTTGACAGGTCTGTACGCACAGAACTGTCAAAAGTATGAATGGGGATCACATTTAAAAACACACTAAAACATTAAATAATTTTTTTTAAACATTACATAATTAAAATTCATTAAAATGCCACTTCATTAAATATTTTAAACAAATATTTAATTTTTTGGAAAAATATTAAATATTTTTACAGGGCTAAAAATAAACGTACCTTTTTGAAGAATATTTTTAATAAATGAGTTATCAAATTTCATTTTTCTATTTTTTTAAACTCTTAAGCTGGTAAAAGCAGGCCTTACGTCTGCTTTTACCAGGCGTAAGAATTTGACAGGCATTCAGCGGGCGGAAGTTGTGCAAAAAGTGTAATCTCCACCCGCGGAGGCACTTTTCTTGGGCATGCGGATGATCTGTCAAGAGAATTCTTGACAGATTGCAAGTGCCAGGTTTCAGCGCATGCGCGTTTGCACCTGTGGGGGTCAAAAAATCCGGCACATTATTTAACAGGACTCCTTATATTAAAAAATTCTGCAGGGAGAGCACATTACCTTTTCTACGTACTAGCCAATCTTCAGTGGTGTTGCTGGTGGGTAGTCTGGGGCCTGGAGCATGTGCTTGAAGGCAAGGCTGCACCAGCACAGCAGGAGGCAAATGGAGAGGGAAATTTTATAATGGTGGCATTGGGTGTTCAGGGCTCAACACCTGAGTAGTGTTACTCCCACTCTGTTTCCAGGTGAGGTCTGGAAACTTACCTGGCGCCCACTGTTCAGGATTTGCAGTCTGGCTGGACCAATCAGAAAGGAAATAGGAACCCCGCATTCACACAGACACAAAAACTCTTTTACATAGGTCAATGTTATAACGTAGGTTTCAGGAGAATGTCTTATACATTGGATTTTTTCATATTAACTTTCACTTTATTGAATTTCTCCATAATAAATCTGAATATGCTGAGAAGTCTGTTAAAGTGTTGCATTGCCCTTTAAAATCTTGTGTGTGTATCAAATATTTAAAAAATATTTTTATATATATATACAGTATATTTATAAACTCAAATATAAGTAACAACTTCCAATTATATAGTTTGCATTGAGGATTTTTTAAAATCCCTTTTCTTGCAACCACAGCTGCGCCAGGGCGTTCTATGATTGAAGATTTGCCATGTGTCTGGACAGACAAGGGCATGCAGAGAGCTAAATGTGTGTTCAGTCTACTATATGTCGGATGCCTTTCACAAACTGTTCCAATCTGGATGCCACTACAAAGCAAGCCGTGTAAGAAGATGACTGAAGAGCTGCTCAGCATGTGAAAATACACACGAATAAAGAGTAGACTGTGTTCAACCTCAGCATTCCCCTCCAGATGTTGTTCTTGATGTGGTTACCAATTTCCTTAAGATCCTACAGGGGGTAAAAATGCTGAATAAGTCAAATCTAAATGCACTAATGTTAGCAAAATCTGTTGTTTTTTAATGCAGTGTTTAGATGTAACCCTTCACCCACAAGATGGCACCTTTGCTCCCTCAACATCCTTTATTTTGTTCAGGTGGACTGTACAAGAGCTAATGTTCTGTATTGTATGATCAACCTGAACCTAACACATTCTCAAATAAAATCATGAGTTTTGCTTATACTCTATTGGGCTGTGGCTGAAGATTTATTTGAACAATTTTCAAACAAATACCTAAATCAAAAAATGCAGTTTAAAAAAAATACTTAAAGCCTATCTACTATTCAAACCTTGAAGTGGTAGAATTCAGACCTTTGAAATATCTACCCATGTATACACTGCCTATGTTTTCTTGTATTGTTCTACCACAATAAAGCCTGGTGTTATTATGGTACTAATTGCATGGTGCTGCATACCTACAAATCTAACATCACTCCCATCTTTATTACTGTATCGCTGGATCATCATCAAACTGCAATTCACAGATGCTGAACATAAGAACATAAGAAACAGGAGCAGGAGTCGGCCAATCGGCCCCTCGAGCCTGCTCCGCCATTCAGTAAGATCATGGTTGATCCAGTCTTGGCCTCAACACCACTTTCCCGCTCTCTCCCCATACCCCTTGACTCTCTTGTAGTTCAAATGTCTGTCAATCTCCGCCTTGAATATATTCAATGACTCCGCCTCCACAGCTCTCTGGGATAGAGAATCCCAAAGATTCACGACCCTCTGAGAGAAGAAATTCCTTCTCATCTCCATCTTAAATGGGCGACCCCTTATTCTGAAACTATGCCCCCTAGTTCTAGATACCCCCACTAAGGGAAACATCCTCTCAGCATCCACCCTGTCAATCCCCCTCAGAATCTTATATGTTTCAATAAGATCACCTCTCATTCTTCTAAACTCCAATGAGAATAGGCCCAACCTGCTCAACCTTTCGTCATACGTCAACCCCTTCATCCCAAGAATCAACCTAGTGAACCTTCTCTGCACTGCCGCCAATGCAAGTATATCCTTCCTTAAATATGGAGACCATAACTGTATGCAGTACTCCAGGTGCGGTCTCACCAGCGTCCTGTAAAGTTGCATCAAAACTTCCCTACTTTTATACTCCATACCCCTTGCAATAAAGGCCAACATTCCATTAGCCTTCCTAATTACTTGCTGTACCTGCATGCTAACTTTTTGTGTTTCATGTACTAGAACCCCCAGATCCCTTTGTACCGCAGCATTTTGTAGTCTCACTCCATTTAAATAATGATTTGCTTTTTCATTCTTCCTTCCAAAGTGGATAACCTCACATTTTCCCACATTATACTCCATCTGCCAAATTTTTGCCCACTCATTTAACCTATCTATATCCCTTTGCAGACTCTTTGTGTCCTCCTCACAACTTGCTAACCCACCTATCTTTGTATCATCAGCAAATCTGGCTACAGTACACTCGATCCCTTCATCCAAGTCATTAATATAGATTGTAAATAGTTGAGGCCCCAGCACTGATCCCTGTGGCACCCCACTAGTTACTGATTGCCAACCGGAAAATGACCCATTTATCCCGACTCTCTTTTCTGTTAGTTAGCCAATCCCCTATCCATGGGGAAACCTACTATTTAAAAAAAGCCAGCAATTCCCGTTACCAGAGGAGCATATTACTTGAGTTGCGGTAAGTAACTCAAACTAACTTTAGTAAAGTAAGCAGTAATGCAAGTTGTTGTTGAGTGTCAGAATTAAGACTCAAGCTTCACTGTCACAGTTGATATCAATAGCGATCATGTATACATTGCTGCCTTTTGTCTTAGGGTTAGCCATATATACATTTCTACATTAGGAACTACTTCTACAGTGAAAATGGGACTTGAGATTCTAGGAGTCACATTGTGTTGCAAGCAAACTTGTATAGATCTGCTATACTGTAACAGTTCATATTAAGGACAAACTGCCCATAATTGAGAGCGGTTCAAGTGATTGTACATCCATCATCTCTTAAAGAGATAGGATGTTTTATTTTATTTTTACATTAGTATTATGAACCATCTGAAGATAGCATTTAAAAATATATATAATTTTTTTAATTGCTCTAATGCCCTTTGCCCTGCCGCCCCCCAAAAATTGAGCCCTACTTCTGGGTGTGATATTGAACCATCACTTACTGAACTATTCACTGCCTGGGAAATATGATCTACCTGTAGGGGTTTGGAAATATACAGCTGATGTCTGTTGAATACACATACACTCAATGGCCCAACATTTGCTGGAGCGGGGCATCTTGCAGCGTGCTCAGTTAGTTAGACATTTTCCTCCACCCTTCAGCTCAAATTTTTTTGCCCTGTAAATTCCTGGAAGTGCGAGCTGATAACGGCACAGTGAGGACAACAGGGCATTTGGGAACTTAGTGACTAGCGGGACAAACAGTGTATCTCCTTAACCAATGAACTTTAAGGATTGAGAAATAAACAGAGGAAAGACTGAGAAGGAGGGTGAATTAGAGTGGGTGAATTCAATGTTAAATCAGGTACAGAAAGAGAAATAAAGAGAGGGAAAGAAAGATTGGATTAAGAGAGAGAAAGAAAGATTGGATTGAGAGAAAAAAAGAGAGAAAAGTAAGATTTAAAAAAAATGATATTTTTAAAATCTACAATAACAGTTCACTACCTGAAGGAATGAGTCTCCACACTTTCAATTATTCACTTGCTGGTTGATTCTGCCAGAGAGGTTGATTGGCAGTCATTAACAATTACCGCGTCGTTAAAAGGGGTACTTATGCTGTTAATTGCTAGACATAACTTTCTATGGTGAGTTTAATGGATAATTAATGTGCAAATGTAGCAGCTTCATGAAACTCACTGGGAAGTTAAGTGCAAGATGCCATTTTCGTGAAGCTACCCCGTGAATTTACACAATTCACGGGGTATCTCTTCCTTGCCACAAGTTGCTGGCCGATTTGTACATTAATAACGGCGTGCATCGTTCAACGCTGTTATTTTTTCAGCAAATTCCGGCCCAATGTGATGGAACTGGCATGTTGTATGCTAGCTAGGGCATTCCTCGTGTAATTAAGAAAAAAAATCTATATTTTTATTTGTAAATTTTTGTTTGGTAGACTGTTAGTGGAAAAAGCCACAACACTGCTAAGGTTACTGTCAATACCAATTAAACCATATTGTTCCTTTAATTTATAGTTAGCACATCTGATTACTGGATAATTTTGCTTGTTGGAAAATTGGTCACAAATAATTATAGGGATTTCTTCTATAGAAATTTTCCCTAATTCAGACATTAAGGAGAAAAATACTATAGCAAATCAACTGCTTCATTCAAGCAGAATAATGCACAATTTACACAGGCTTTTCACAGCAAAGGAACCCGATTGATTTACTTCATAAACCCTGTTTGCCTTTCCCTCCTAGTGTGTCATTATGTTTCTCCTTTGCCAGAAAATCCCATCATAATAGCAATGCTAGGATTTACAAAATACTTGTAGAGTTCTGTAATATCACTTGCATAATGTGTAGTTAGCTTCTCAAACAGCAACACACATAGTGTATTGTATCTAACAATGCCCAGTATTTGTAGGTGAGTCGTTTCACAGACTAGAGAGATCCAGGTTTGCTCCCTGGTCTGTGCTGTTAGCTGATCTCAGCTGGGTGGTGGTAGTGATGCTACAATCAGCCTAATAGCCTAAGGTTAGTGAGCAGAATATGTTTGGGTTTAGCTGTGGAGCCGTTCGTGGTCAAATAGCCTGCTGACGCATAAATATTTGCTGGTTGGTACCAGAGGCCAACTAAGACCCATGGAACTCTACTCCAGCAAGCACTCAACGCCTTCAAGAGAGGAGAAAGATTGACAGAATCAATACCCACGTTATCTACTAATCAAGAGATCTGATAATTGCAGGATTGAATTCCAAATACAGAATAAAATCCGATTAGAGATGTGAGGATGTCACAGGCAGCCAATGCCACC
This sequence comes from Squalus acanthias, assembly GCA_030390025.1. NCBI lineage: Eukaryota > Metazoa > Chordata > Chondrichthyes > Squaliformes > Squalidae > Squalus > Squalus acanthias. The sequence goes on along the minus strand of CM059447.1, from coordinate 30,078,905 downwards.
TAATTTTAAAGATTAAAAACAATTACCTCATAATCCTTACCTAATAGTGACAAACCATACCTAGCCACTTGCAAGCTATGCAATATAGGGGCAGAAATTAGGCTCGCCACGGGTGAGTGCGCACTATGTACTCACCCGTGGACGGAACAAAAGTGCCGGTTTCTTGCATGCACTGCGCATGCGCGGGAAACAGGCTCTTCCGTTCCCCTGAAGGAAGGGGTTCAGAGGTCGAACGCGCACGCCGGGGCCAGCGCGTTCGCCTCGCACTTCGGGTGTTTTTACAGGTTCCTCCGTGAGGGTAAGCACGGAGAAGATGCACATTGAAAAAGGAGGTGCAAGGCCTTCTTTTAACAAGGTAAGTGTTGATTTTATTAAAATGTAAACATTTTTTTCACAGATTTATCTTTTTTAATTACTTTAAAGAAAGGTAAGTTTAGTTTTAGCCCCGTTAAAAAGTAATTAATTTTTCAAAAATTTAAATTTTTGTTTAAAATAGTTAATTAATGTAATTCATAGTTATTTTAAAAATGTGATTTTTTAAAATTTATTTGTTGTTTTAGGGCTGATCTGTATTCATAGATTTGACAGGTCTTCCTGTCAAATCTATGAATGAAAGATGGTCTGCTGCCATTGGCTCTCCGTGGCCCACGTGATCCCAGGGGACGCTTCGAACTAACTGCGCCCCTGGGATACGCAAGCACTGCACACCGGCAGTTGGAGGAGGCCCAGGACTCGAATCCCCCGCAGGCCCAGGGGTCAACGGCAGGCGCGGTAGGTAGGTGCGTGTGCGATCCTTGCACCCACGGGAAGCCAGGGAGCTGAATTTCTGGCCCATAATGTTTGAAACTAAACAGTAACAGGATTGAATATTCCAGTCAGTCAAAAAAAAAGAGATGGAATCAGTTTAGCTTGTCTACCTTATCTTCGTTCTCTAACAAACGAACGTCTAGCCACGCCCCTTGACATTCAACGGCATTACCATCGCTGAATCCTCCACCATCATTATCCTGAGGGTCACCATTGACCAGAAACTTAACTGGACCAGCCACATAAATACTGTAGCAACAAGAGCAGGTCAGAGGCTGGGTATTCTGCGACAAGTGTCTCACCTCCTGACTCCCCAAAGCCTTTCCACCATCTACAAGGCATAAGTCAGGAGTGTGATGGAATACTGTCCACTTGCCTGGATGAGTGCAGCTCCAACAACACTCAAGAAGCTCAACACCATCCAAGACAAAGCAGCTCGTTTGATTGGCACCCCTTCCACCACCTCAAACATTCACTCCACCACCGGCGTACCATGGCTACAGTGTGTACCATCTACAAGATGCACTGCAGCAACTCACCAAGGCTTCTTTGGCAGCACCTCCCAATCCCGCGACCTCTACCACTTAGAAGGATAAGGGCAGCAGGCGCATGGGAACACCACCATCTCCAAGTTCCCCTTCAAGTCACACACCATCCTGACTTGGAAGTACATCACCGTTCCTTCATCATTGCTGGGTCAAAATCCTGGAACTCCCTCCCTAACAGCACTGTGGGAGTACCTTCACCACACGGACTGCAGCGGTTCAAGAAGGCAGCTCACCGCCATCTTCTCAAGGGATGGGCAATAAATGCTGGCCTTGCCAGTGACGCCTACATCCCATGAACGAATAAAAAAAAACTTATGGTATCTTCCCCATCACAACTACCAACAGCCTCTTGAATGATTCCAGAGTTTTTGCTAGCACTACCTGATCTGGGAGACTAGTGCAGGTATTAAGTATACTCCATGCAAAGAAATGCTTCCTAGCATAAGTCCTGCATGTGTCTTTCACTAATTTGTTCCTTTGCCCCCTTGTCCTGAACTCATGTTTTAATTTGAAATAGTGCTCCAGATGAACCTTTTCTATTCTGTTTAGTATTTTCTGCACCTTTTGTAAGATCTCTTATTTACCTCCTTTTCAGGCTGAAGAGTTGAGTTAAAGTCATAATCTTTTAGTTGAACTTTTGGGCATAGTTTCCAGATGTCAGCTCTGTCTACAGAAGGTCATTTTTTGTACAAGGGTTGGTGTGTTCATATTGATAAGTTAGAAAAATTAAAAAGATCTGTAGTTCTAGACTGGGCACATGGCCAAGTCTGCATTAAGTGCTTCCTAAAATGTTGGCTTGAACCATTTAGCTCATTCATTATTTTCAATCTAGAGTAGAGAGGAAATCTCTTCAATTAATTTTAAAAATATGAAGTGACCATCTGCCTTCTCATGTATAAAATCCTAGCTCTTGGGTTGCTTTCTTTGTGCATGCCGGCAGTTAAAATAACTATCAAGAGTATTTATTAAACTGTAATCAGGTCATCTGCCCCATTTTCTTCTTTTTTCAATTGAAGCCCATTGTTTAATCGATTTGCCTGGCTGGTGTCCACTCTTGCCTTATTTTGATCAAAGTGCATTGTAGATGCTCCAACCTGTAAAAGTGGCAATCATATCTTTGATGCTTCCTGACAGTAATAACCAGTGTATTGTGTAAGTATCGATGCAGGAAACACTCCCACCAACTCCATTCTATTTATGATGGGCTGGATAACCAATATCTCCAGGATGGAAATGGGCTGAGTGGTTACAGCTCAAAGAACCATTGTGGGTCCAGAGCGTCTGCAAAGTAGCTTTCAAGTCTTCTGCACTTTCAAATCAGATTCCGAAGTTCGTGTGACCCCTGCTCATGAAGAACACAGAAGATGGTTTGTTGAGACTAATTGGGTCCTAGGTTCAGTGCGTGCATAGCGTTGGCAATGCTCCATGGTGGGTCTCTGTCTTGTCAGACATTGCTACAAAGTGGACAATCACACAATCCAGATGACACAGCCAGCTCCAAATCTACATATGTCACCTACATTGCCCCGGTGCCCATTGCCCGACACGGCGAATCCACCTCACATGTCCCACTAAGCCTGCACCAGGCACGGTTTGTTTTCGTCCGGCACGACGCCCACCGCGGACCCCTTCAACCCCCATACGACGGGCCCTACAAGGTGCTACAGGCTGGGGACAAATTTTTCACCCTGCAAGTGGGCGACAGGACCGAAAAAGTGTCGGTTGACCGACTCGGAGCCCGGTGAGCAGGTCCCTGTAGCTCGTCCACTGCCACGCGGCCGACCTGCCCTCAAGCCGGTTCACCCGGCTGCTCCACGCCCGGCCGTTCCACGTCCACCGGCGTCCTACAAGAGCCGCTCCGGCTGGCCCATCAGACCGCCGCACCGTCTCGTCCACACCTCCTAAGCGGATTCTGGGGGGAGCTGTGTGGCGGATCGCCACCTAAACGGGCGCAATCTACTTTTCCGTCCGTGGACAATATATCGGGCACCTTGCCTTTAAGGCAGGAGAAAAGGAGTGGGCGGGGCCTCAGGATTTTTCCAGAGAATTCTGTGAGCAATTGTTTTTCAGCCATTTTGACCAGGCAGTTGTAATAAAAAGCTTTATGTCCCACACATGGACTCAGCCTTAATTTGTGTTTCGCGGCAGCCTCAACAACAGCACCATTGGGTAGCTAAGAAAAAACATCTGAGGATGATCTGTCCTTTGAAGAATGCAAAACATCCTGTATAGACCACTTATAAAACATAATTTCAATATAAATTCCTCACAACCAAATAGTTTATATTTCTGGAAAAAAGTGGGGAAAATTAATGTTTCAGGAATGGAAAAAATGTTTATTAATAGAAAGTTTACTGATTGATGCTGGTCTTTCAAACTGAAAATTGGTGTTTTCCACTTTTAGCGTTTGGCTGTTTCAACATATGTGCACCACACATTTGAGATTTTCATCAAACTTTAAAAGGTTTTTTTAACCTCATTTATTTTTATATTAATCATAGAGATCTGGGTTGAACTGGGCTCAATATTTTCTTGCTGCACCTGGCTTTCATATATCTGGCCTTTAGATCTCCATGGAAAGCTTTTAAGAATGAAATTCCTCTTTTGACAAAACACCAAAGTTGTACATTCCTGTCACTAGTGGGTCACTATAACAATGAAAAATGGGCATTCTATAAATGGTCCTACTTCCATTCCATGTAAAATAATTAAACTGATTATCACAAGTAAACTTGAGGATCATCTGTAAAATAACCTAATTAACAGCAGTCAGCATGGATTCAGAAGAAAGAAGATCCTGCCTGACCAACCTCCTCAATTTCTTTGAGGAAGTGACCACCCAATTGGATTGAGGTAAGCCTATAACATGATTTACCTTGACTTCCAAAGGGCTTTAGAAAAAGTTCCAGGCTGAAGGTTATTAATTAAATCAAGCCTGTGGGGCTTCAAGGTAAACCCTGGGAATGCATAAGAAATTGGCTGAAGGATAGGAAACTAGATCCCATTAGAGGAGTTATATCAGAGTGAGGGGAAGCACTGAGTGGGGGACCTCAGAGCTTGGTGGTGGGACCACTATTTTTTCTAATTTACATAAATGACCTGGATTCAGAAACTCAATGCAAAGTGGTCAGATTTGTAGATGCTACCAAACTAGGAGGGGCAGTAGAATTGGAGGAGACAGTTCAGAAACTACAGAATGAGTTGAACAAAATATGAAAGTGGGCAAAACAATGGCAGATGAAATGTATTGCAGTAAAGTATGAAGTGTTACACATTGGAAGGAAAATAGATGACACACGTACTTCATGTATGGTTTGAAATAGCTAAGGAAGAAGCTGACAGAGACCTGGAAATCTTAGATTTGATACTAAACATACCCAACCAATGCAGACCAACAATCATCAAATCCAATAAGATGTTGAACTAAATATACAAAACAGTAGAATATAAGTTAAAGGAATTAATGATCAAACTTTATAGTGCTCTAGTCAGAATGCATCTTGAATATTGCATCTAGTTTTGGGCGCCAAGAAACACGAGAGGCATTCAAGCACTGGAAGCAGTACAGAGAAAAGCTTCAAAGCTCATCCCAGTGTTAGCGGTCTGTGGTATGAGGAAAGACTGGAGAAAATTGGGATTTTTAGCCCGGAGAGGAGGCATGTGAGAGATGATCTTATAGAGGGTTTATAAGGGTATAGAAAAAGCAAATTCCAAGCATTACTTTGTGTTACTACTGATGTCCTTCATGGATTGGTCCTAGGCCTGCTACTCTTCACAGTCTTTATCAATGACCTGGACAGTGGTGGTGGGAGTATGGTAAGTTTGCAGTCTAATTTAGATAAATGTAGTGTCATGCATGTCGGTAGGGCCAACACAGAATATATGTATCATTTGCAGAGAACAATACTGAAAGAGGTTGAGAGAGAAAAAGATCTAGATGTTATTGTGCACAGATCACTGAAGATTCATGACCAATGTAGAGAAATTGTAGCTAAAGCTAACAAGATATTGGGTTGTATTAATAGAACCATTTAATATAAATCAAAGGACACCATTTTGGCACTATATAGGTAACTGGTCAGACCGCATTTGGAGTACTGTGGCCAGTTTTGGTCGCCCCACATGGTGGGTGATATAGTGGCCTTGAAAAAGGTCCTGAGCAGAGTTGCAAGAACGATCCATAGCTTAAAGAACCTTAGCTACTCATAGGCTCAAGGACTTTGGTCTATTTACTTTAGAGCAGCGTAGACTTAGAGGTGACCTGATAGTGGTCTGTAAAATAATTAAAGGGCTGGACAGTTTAACAGATTGGCGAGGACACGAGTTTAAACTATGTAAGAGTGGGAATAGACTGGATGTTAGGCTGTTCTTTTCCCAGAGAGCAGTGAGCCTCTGGAATACATTGCCAGTTGGTGTGGTGGGTGCTGACTCTCTGTATTGCCTTCAAGAGGGACCTTGACCAGTTCTTGACTGGGGCTGATATCGCATCATATAGAAGGCAAGTGTCTTTATAGGTAACATTTGGTCCATGTGATCTCCTGGACTGGCTTCAATCGTCTTGTGGCGGGGGGGGGGGGGTCAGAGAGGAATTTTCCCAAGTATTTTTTCCCTTATTGGCCCTGGGTTTTTTCCTCTGTTTTTTGCCTCTCCAAGGAGATTACATGACTGCGATGGGTGGAAGGATGATGCTCCGGCCATCATGGTTCAAACTCTTAAAATGTAACTTTCGGACTGTTATCAGGAAATTCTTGAAGGACGGCCTCTTCGCATTTGTGGACCTGTAACCCAGTGAGTTGCCTGCTTTAGAAGAGGAAAGGTAAGGGCAAAAATAGAAGGAAAGTAAAAGGTGAGAGGGTTTCCCAAGTTAAGGGACACTATCCAAATTGATAAATTAGAGTACGTACTGTCAACAATATTTCCTACATTACGACAGTGATTGCATTTCAAAATATACGTCATTGGCTGTAAAGCGCTTTGGGACATCCTGAGGTCGTGAAGGGCACAATATAAATCCAAGTTCTTATTTTCTTCCTAATAGAAGAGAAAATGTTATCACACTAAAGGGTAATGCTACCAGTGGCGAACATTATTTTGGTGAGTCCCATCAACAATGCAGCACTCCTTCAGTTCAACACTGGAGTGGACTCTAACCCACAACCTTCTGCCCACAGGTCGGAGAGCTACCGACTGAGCCAAGCTGACACTGCTTGTATTCATGTCATTAAAAAGTATTAAACAGGCACTGTCCTTTGATCTCCACCCATTAGACAACAATAATTTATTGTCAGGCGAAGGACAATTTATGTATTTAAGGTATGAGGAAGATCCTACCAAAAATGAATATTCTAACCTCTAATGTAAATATATACACTGTATGACCACCTTGACAGGGAAAGGGTTTTAGACAGTCTCAACATGGCTTCCAGAAAAAGTCATAGCTCACCAACTTGGTACAATTTTTTGAGGAAGTTACGAGGTTGATGGATGTAGGAAGCTAGGTTGACATTGTATATTTTGATTTTAAAAGTCTTTGACAAGGTACCACACAAAAGGCTACTTAATAAGATTGAGTCCTGTAGGATTAGTAGGTTTGATAAAGAATTGGTTGCATTCTCATAGAGCAAAGGTTGTTATTAATGGTAGTAGTTTTGCATGGGGTCCGCTTACAAGTGGAGTACACATTTTTTTCCACTTTGTTTTATCTCTCCCAGGAGATTCCATGGCTGGTGGGTTGGGAGAGGATATGGATCATGGTGTACAGACGTTGCCCCATGACAATATGGGATAGGCACAGTATGTTGATGAGGTTTCATGGAATGTCTATGCTCTGTTGCAGCTGTGTGTGCACAAGATTTTATGTTCAGTTTAGACCTTGATCTTCTTAAGTCTGAGGATCTTTGCAAACAATTAAAACAGATGTGTGAATGCAAGCAAAGTTGGCAACCAGGGTTCTGATTATTAATGTGAAATGGAGCAAAGGGGGAAGACAATGACAATAAAAAGCTTTTTAAATGTTATTTTAACGTTACAAAACTGTCTTCCTCTAAATGAAATAACCACAATGTGTTTTGCATGTAGGACATATTAGCCCCAAAATTCTAATGTTGGAATTTTCAAGTCTGTGCCTACTTGGCAGTGGAGAGAGGCTGGCCTTGATAAAATTTGCAAGGCTAGTCCCTTTCACTAATTGCAATGGGCTCCCTGCGCCTGCAATATAGCCCTGGATACTAGCCTGGAAGCATGATTGACTGAGTATGGGATTTGTGGTGATGCAGCAGCTCTTAAAGAGCTGTTGATCACCCGTAAAGGGGAATGCTTCTTTGTGGATTTTGGCATCAATTTTTGCTGAAGCTGCAATGGAGCCAAAGAGCAATGTGGGGAGAACTACCCTTTTTAGGAAAAGACACTGGAACGTCCACATGCTGGAGGTTGGCAAAGGAGATTGCCGCTCTTTCAAATGAAAGTGAAAGTGCAAGCTGCGTGGGTGGAGGTAGCAGAGAGAGTGAATGGAGACTCAGAGCTCCAAAAGATCAGGATACAAATAAGGAAAAAGTTTAATGGAACCAGGATCAGTGCCAAAGTAAGCGCACACATCTTTGCATACTATATTGTCATTGAGGCATAGTACACATGGCACAAACCAATATTGTGTGCTGTGGCACCCACAAGAAGCAACTAGGCAGAACATCGAAAACAAGCTTTACTTTCTATATAATTGCAGACAAGCTGCACAACAATGTTTTTGTACAGCACACAATTGGCGTGCACTGTAATATCTAGATATTGAAAGGTCTTCCCTGAACCTGCACTGCCATCAGAGCTTAATGCATACTGCATTGGATTGCACTCACCCAAGCAGGGATGTGTGCTGGCCACAAGGTTGTCTGCCTGCATGCTGTGCTCGTTCCTAACATTGGATGTCTTGTGTGTGTGCTTTCAGGTACTCAAGCAATGGACCATCAGTTTGAAGCTGATAGCCTAGGAGGAGAAGGCGGCTTGTGGAAGGAGTAGGAGAGGGAGAGTTTAGAGATGTACTCCCCCTCCCAACAAATATCTGCTGTTTTTTTCCACTGTTACCCTTGTTCCCCATTGCAATCAGTAACATGAAGGTATATATTGCATAACAGTAGCATGACACACATATATTGGCATCATACCTCTGTTCCAAGATAATCCATCTCAAAACACTAGTCATGCATACATTTCAGGAGGAAGCACTGGGTGAAACGTAGATCTCAAATGATGAAGAGCAAGTGGAGGTGGCTGTGGGGGAACAGCAAGCAGCTGCAATGCTTCTGTACTGTGCAGCTAAGGGCTTCTTTCCACCGGAAAGGGCATGAACACGTTGCGCCTAGGAAACATGGTGTCCATCACTTAGTTGATGCATCTATAGATTGCACACTGGCTGATCTGACAAATGTCCCCTGTGGTGGCTTGAAAGGATCCAGTAGTATAAAAGCTTAATGCTGTGCAAACCTTCACAGCCAGGGGAAGAGCCGTCCCTGTTCCAGAAGTTGTATGTAAGTCAGCTGATAGCATAGCCCAGTTCTAATGAAGGGTCATCGACCTGAAACGTTAACTTTGTTTCTCTCTCCACAGCTGCTGCCTGACCACCTGAGTATTTCCAGCATTTTCTGTTTTATTTCAGCTTTCCAGCATCCGCAGTATTTCGCTTTTGTATTAGCGTAACTCAGCAACAGCTTTTCTTGCGAAGCAGGAATGGTCAAGGCAAGTGTCCTCTGACACATCCAGGTAGATATGCCACAGTCTGGAAATGCAAGTCCTGAGGTAGTGACGGATGCAGACATAATGGGGCCAATTTTTGTCTGCCTATCACTCCATTTTTCGGAGTGAACGGCGGGTGGGGGCGGGGGGGGGGGGGGGTAGCGAGAGAAAAATTGCTTTAAAAAAAAAAGTTTCTGCCATGAGCCTTGCCTATTACAATTTTCAAGCGGGCCTCAATTTAGGTGGCCAACACTTCTGCCGAATAAATATACTTAAATGAGGGGTCCTATGATGCCATTAGGACCGGGGTGCCATTTTTGAGCCAGTCAGCGCTGCCACTGATGTTTCTGAAACATGTTCACAAATTTGGGGTCCTGAGCGACATGGGTTAGGGAATAATGGTAAGGGTAGGCAATAACAGACGATGCCTTTCCCACCGACCACCCAATCCGTGTGACCCCCTGTGCCTTAAGTGTCATTGCACATCCATTTACTGACCCCTCAAAAATTTGTCTCAATTAAATCATGGCGCACAAAAGGAACCTCCATCCGCAGCATTTTGCTGCAAGTTACTTTACAGCAATATCACAGGCAAGTATGGGAAACAAATAATGTTAGGATGCAAAAAGGACAGATTCCCGGGAAAAAGAAACTAATGAAGGGAATTAAATACAATTAAATATAGGTGCTTCTTCCAAAAAAGCACAAGTTTAGATTTAGTACGGAAGGACTTGCATTTATACAGCCCCTTTCACAACCTCAGAATGTCCCAAAGTGTTTTACAACCAATGAAGTACTGTCACTGTTGTAATGTAGGGAAACGCGGCAGCCAACTTGTACACAGCAAGGTCCCACAAACAGCAATGAGATAAATGACCAGATATTTTTTTTTTGTGATGTTGGTTGAGGGATAAATATTGGTCAGGACACCGGAAAGAACTCCCCTGCACTTCTTCGAATGGGAATGGTAACCTCGCTTTAAGAATCCTACTTTGGTAGGCCAGGAGAGTGGATTAGTCTTGCACCCATTTTATAAGAACATAAGAAATAGGAGCAGGAGAAGGCCATTCAGCCCTTCGAGCCTGCTCCGCCATTCAATAAGATCATGGCTGATCTACCTTATCTCCACCTTCCCACACTATCCCCACATGTCCTTGAGTCCCCTGGTATCCAAAAATCTATCGATTTCTATCTTGAATATACACAAAGCCTGAGCTCTCTGGGGTAGAGAATTCCGAAGGTTCACAACCCTTTGAGTGAAGAAATTTCTCCTCATCTCAGTCCTAAATGGCCGACCCCTTATTCTGAGACTGTGACACTATCGTTCTAGACTCCCTAGCCAGGGGAAACATCCTCCCAGCATCTACCCTGCAAGCCCCTTAAGAATTTTGTATGTTTCAATGAGATCACCTCGCATTCTTCTAAACTCTAGGGAATATAGGCCTAGTCTACTCAATCTCTCCTCATAGGACAATCCCCTCATCCCAGGAATCAGTCTGGTGAACCTTCGTTGCACTCCCTCTAAGGCAAGTATATCCTTCCTTAGGTTATGAGACCAAAACTATACACAGTACTCCAGGTGTGGTTTCACCAAGGCTCTATATAATTGTAGTAAGACTTCTTTACTCTTGTACTCCAATCCCTTTGTAATAAAGGCTAACATACCATTTGCTTTCCTAATTGATTGCTGTACCTGCATGTTAACTTTCAGTGATTCATATACAAGGACACCCAGGTCCCTCTGAATACCAACATTTCTCAATCTCTCACCATTTAAAAAATATTCTGCTTCTCTATTTTTCCTACCAAAGTGGATAACTTCAAACTTCTGCACATTCCATCTGCCATGTTCTTGCCCACTCACTTAACCTATCTATATCGCTCTGCAGCCTCTTTGCGTCTTCCTCACAGCTTACTTTCCCACCTAACTTTGTATCATCAGCAAACTTGGTTACACTCAGTCCCCTCATCTAAGTCATTTTGTTATATGGGTGAGATGAGTGTTGGGAGCAGAGCATCACCCAAACAATGTTATTTTCAGCATTGCACCTCCTATCCTAACTCTACCTTCATGAGGGGGCTGATGATAGCCAGCAGCACAGCTTCCCTTTGGCCCCCTTTATTGTGTGCCTTAAACTGTGGTGCTCAGCTACTTGCTTTCATGCCCATGCCTTTCCAAAAACCCAACCCACGTTCCCCACCACATGCCACCAGCGCAACCTCATAATTCTGTACGAGTTATGTAAAATATGCCTAGTGTCTGGGTTCAAAAAAAAAGTGAAAAGTTGGAAATGTGAGATTCTTATTCCCGTTAAAGGAAATTTGAATCTGGTTTAGAAGGTCTTGGATTTCTCTCTTCTCTTAGGCAGTCCCTCGGAACCGACTTGCTTCCACATTAAAAATGAGTTCTCAGGTGACTGATGAGTCTAATGCGGGACCTACAGTCTCTGTCACAGGTGGGGCAGACGGTGGTTGAAGGGGCGGGTGGGTGGGGTGCTTGGGTTGACGTGCGCTCCTTGCGCTGCCTGCGTTTGGCTTCCGCTTGCTCCCGGCGAAGAGACTCGAGGTGTTCGGCGCCTTCCCGGATGCTTCTCACTTGGATTTCATTGCTCACTGATGCTATCCTTTTTCTCTCTATGTGATTTTCTTTGTTCTGGAGAAACTATGGCTGTGTCTAGGGTTGCAAAGGGGTGGAAAGTTTCTGGTAAATTTCCAGAAATTTTCCACTGGAAGTTTAGCTTGGGAATTTTGGGAATTTTGCCCAAAAAAGCATATGCTAGCATAATATTGTTGTTTTTTTGTCTTTTTTTTTCACAGGTCCTCTCTTAAAATTACTAACAGAGATGGAATCTTAATTATTAAGGAATTTCTTAATCAATATATGTTTATCTTCTTACTTGGCTTGTTTTAATAATTACAAGTTTTGTGTGTGACTGTGAACAAATGTGTCCTGATTGGTTGGATGAGTGGATGAGCGATTAGCTCCCTCTATTGGTGATGTAGCGTCGTGCGTGCACAGGTTATGCTTCCATCACATGGAGCATCAGGAAAAATTTACTCACCCTGGCCTGTTGCAATCGTGCTGATCGACCGCAGTTCGACACAGAGACGAATGCCCTTTATTTCTCTGCATAGAACAATGCCACGTTTACCGTCGGATGTGTGGAAGCATTTTACCCCAGGCATTAAAGATGGAAAGACTGTGTACATGTGTAAACACTGTACAAAGCCATATGTAAAGAATGCCACAAAGATGCAGCAGCATTTATCCAAATGCAACAGCTTCACTCAAAGCTCACAGCAGTCAGCCCAGAGTTCCTCTGCTTCCATTCAAGAAGATGATGGTTCACATTCAGCATCAGGCTCCTTATCATCAGCAACTCCTGGCCCACTTGGAAGGTTCTTTGATACAATGGATAACCATAGCCAGAAGAATGCAGATAAGTGCCTTGCTTGAGCTGTATATGCAACAGGCTCACCCCTCATGCTCACAGCCAATGTGTACTGGAAGAGATTTTTCAATGTTATTCGCCCTGCATACTGTCCTGCCACCAGACATGCTTTGTCTACTTATTTGCTGGAGGCTGAGTATAACAGAGTCCAAGGAAAGCTCAAAGAAACGATAGAGATGGCAGACTGTGTTGCAGTTATCTCAGATGGATGGTCAAATGTACGAGGGGAGGGCATCATAAACTACATCGTCTCCACTCCTCTCCTAGTGTTCTTCAAGAGCACAGACACGAAGGACAACAGGCACACAGGCACATACATTGCTGATGAGCTGAAAGCGGTCATCAACGATCTCGGATCACAAAAGGTCTTTGCAGTAGTTACTGATATATGCATATATGCTGGACCCAAAGCATGTTGGGAGACCAATACTTTCTGGAGAACAGATCAACAGCGCTTACAGTGTGATTTCTACCCTCTCACGCCACCTCAATCTGGACGTGGGCAAAGTTCTGGGAAGTCTGGCAAAGTTCTCTACCAAGCAAGGTCTTTGGAATGGGGACGGGATATGGGAATCATGCAAGCATATCAGTGCACATACCTGGTGGAAGGGACTTTGTGCATCTGAGGCCCTGTCACCCATTGCATCGGTGATACTCCAAATCCCACCTTCATCAGCCTCTGAACGAAACTGGTCACTTTTTGGGAATACGCATACAAAGGTGCGCAACAGGCTGACTAACAAGAGAGTGGAGAAACTGGTGGCTATCCGGGCGAACCTACAACTTATTGAGCCAGATACAGAAGTGTCCACCACACAGCTAGACAGTGACACAGAGGAGGAAATGGACACGTCAGAGCCAGAGTCAGAGAATCAGGAGGAGCAATGATGAGTAGAAGACTCAAAGGGACAAAATAAGAACAAATTACAGGCTAAATAAGCTGACGCTCTTTTTATTTTATTTTAGATGGGTCTTTTTTGTGGGGGTTCAATAAAGTTCAAAATTATAACCTAAATAAAGTTTTGAAAGCCTGTTTTTATTTGTATGGAACAGTATGTCTATTTTGATGACAAAGATAATATAAGGGTCAGAGACAAAAACCATCAGTGTGCAAAAAAACTCAAAATTCCCAAAAATTCCCATGGAAAGTTTCCTCTTTTAAAAATTCCCGGAATTTTGCAACCCTAGCTGTGTCACAGCAGTTTTCACCACTGGCTGGGATACTGCACCTCCTCCTCCTCTATAGAAAAACCTAATTCAACACTGGGCAGATTTCCCAGATGTGACACTTCCAGATTATTTGGTGGTAAAATATTGTGCCTACTATTGGATAATAGCACAAATATTTTGCAAGTGCTCTTGTTGTGTTCCACTTGGAAATTTTTCCTCCTTGGAAATCTATTCAATGTTAAGCACGCTTTCTGAAGAGAAGAAGAACGTAATTCTGTTTTGGTAACTTTTAATCTTAGATCTGCCTGGACTTGCATCTACTGCCAAGAGGCCAGGCAGCTGCCTACTCCCAGAACTCAGCCAATACGTTCTTTGGCCAGTTACTAAGAGGCACGAGGTATTAAAATTCAGGCTCTCTCCCAACACTTTAAACTTGTGTTCCCATCGGTTTTCATCAACAGACCCTGAACCCATAGAATTAAAAACGTACACCCTTATGCATGTCATGCATGGAATAGTATACCATAGGACTAGATGCCCACCATGCTCTCCTGACCATTCTGAAAGGGGGTAACTATCATACTGTTAGACTGTAACACGCTGGTTAAAACTTATAGTTAGATTTAATTACTAGTAAGATAATTACGCAGAAGAATAAGGCAAGTGACCAGCAGTACACAACTTGACTTACACCATATTTAAACTGTTATAAAAGCAATAAAGAGTCAAACATTTTAGACTCAGTTGACAGTTATTGAAAAGCACTATGATAAAACATTACATGGATGATGACTCCACAGAGTCTCGTATTGCTGCCTCACATTGAATAGACAGACAGAACTCGGGAACTAAAGATTACAGGAAAAACCCACAGCTGTTACACAATTTTCTGGGACTCCAAAAACAGGTTTCATCTGAAAATGAAACAGTTTCTTCTCAATGATGAGACAGTTAAAATATTAACTATCTCTAGTTCTCTTTTAGTTGTCAACAATATGAGCTCTGACTGTTCACCCATCAGAAATGAATTTCAACTGCTTTCCTCAGTCTGCAAACTTGCATAGAAAGAAAGACTTGCATTTATATAGCGCCTTTCATGACCACCGGATGTCTCAAAGCACTTTACAGCCAATGAAGTGTAGTCACTGTTGTAATGTGGGAAATGCAGCAGCCAATTTGCACACAGCAAGCTCCCACAAACAGCAATGTGATAATGACCAGATAATCTGTTTTTGTCATGTTGGTTGAGGGATAAATATTGGCCAGGACACCAGGGATAACTCCCCTGCTCTTCTTCGAAATAGTGCCATGGGATCTTTTACGTCCACCTGAGAGAGTAGACGGGGCCTCGGTTTAACATCTCATCCAAAAGACGGCACCTCCGAAAGTGCAGCACTCCCTCAGCACTGCACTGGAGTGTCAGCCTAGCTTTATGTGCTCAAGTCCCTGGAGTGGGACTTAAACCCACAACCTTCTGGCTCAGAGGCGAGTGTGCTACCCACTGAGCCACAGCTGACACTTCATTAACATCTCCAGACATCAAGTAATCTTCTGATGGAATTAACTTCTGAATACAAAGCAACAGCATCAATCGAGGGATGTTCATTGAAATGTGGCTGAAATCGGAGATGTTTGTGGATTACCCTATGATTCATAGACATAAAGAAACTTGTGTCTCCGCTGGAGCTAACTAACGCCAATTCTTAATCCGCTTTACTCTTATCTGTCTAAAGCCCTATAAAAATGATATAATGCAGTAATTATCCTATTTGAGGCATGACAGAGCTCCACTTCCATCATGCAAGGTATCATTCGGGCAGCACATCCCAGGGACGACTACTACTTCTACCCAGCAACATGCTTGGTGATTGGCATGACTAAGATCAAGCATTAGGGATTGAACACATGATCTTCCCACCAATGCATGGCACCACCACATTGGCAGAAGCAATGTAACCGACTTAATACTGAGAAGTCGCACAACACCAGGTTATAGTCCAACAGTTTTATTTGAAATCACAAGCTTTCGGAGCTGCTGCTCCTTCGTCAGGTGAAGTGAAGGAATACAAATCGGCAAAGCATATATAGACAGAGAACAATGCCTGTGCAGAGTACAATGTCAGACGACTACAGTTAATCTTTCTGACTGCCTTTTATCACACCTCGGCAGAGAGACAATCAGGTCAGTCAGGAAGGCATTATATCAAAGACATAGCAAAATACAACTAAGACAATGAGGTGGGGTCACAGGGGGTCTAATGTGTCAAATGCTGCAGTCTGTATGGAAAACCATAAACTTTAAACTTTTTACTTTTTTTTACTGGAAATCACATCTGTGAACAAGCCAACGATGACAAGTCAAGGACATTCAGCCTCGGATCTTCGGGTAAGCGTTCTCCAAGGCGGCCTTCGAGACACACGACAACGCAAAATCATCGAGCAGAAACTGATAGCCAAGTTCTGCACCCATGAGGACGGCCTCAACCGGGATCTTGGGTTCATGTCACGCTATATGTAACCCCACCTGACGTAGAGTCATCCAGACTCGAGTCGTCGTTGACTTGTTCACAGATGTGATTTCCAGTAAAAAAAGTTAGAAGTTTAAAGTTTATGGTTTTCCATACAGACTGCAGCATTTGACACATTAGACCCCCTGTGACCTCATTGTCTTAGTTGTATTTTGCTATGTCTTTGATATAATGCCTTCCTGACTGACCTGATTGTTTCTCTGCCGAGCTGTGATAAAAGGCAGTCAGAAAGATTAACTGTAGTCGTCTGACATTGTACGCTGCACAGGCATTGTTCTCCGTCTATTTATGCTTTGCCGATTTGTATTCCTTCACTTCACCTGACGAAGGAGCAGCAGCTCCGAAAGCTTGTGATTTCAAATAAAGCTGTTGGACTATAACCTGGTGTTGTGCGACTTCTCACTTTTGTCCACCCCAGTCCAACGCCGGCATCTCCGCATCATGACTTAATACTATTTGAGGTATATGATGCTCTTGGAAAAAGGGCTAAGTGAGTTGATGAGATTTGATTGGAGATCACTGAGAATTATACTGAATAATCTTTCCCTTTTAAAGCTAAACAAGATTAAGGCAAGTGAATTGGCTGAAAGGTAGCAACAGGTACTAGTTACAGGAGTGATGTTAGGTTGGAGAGATGTACTGCGTATACTGAGGGATTGGTGCTGGAACCGCCACTGTGTCTGAATTACATAAACATCCTGGATCCAGAAACGCAATAGAAGTTGATCAGAGTCACAGCTCATATCAAACTCGCAGGCACAATAGAGTCTCGATGAAACAGCTAAAGAATTACAAAAGTATCCAGACAACATTTGCAAGTGGGTAGAACTATAACAGGTGACATTCAATGCCTAAGGTATTGAGGAAAAAATGGGCGGTATACTTAGTGAAATAACTAAAGGAGAGGCTGGAAGAGATCTGGGGGTGATGGTCGACTCAATGCTGACCATGTCCAGTTATTGCAATCAAGAAAGATAATAGAAGTAATGAAAATACTCACAGGAGGATAAATGTGGGGAATAATTTGCTCGATAATTAATGTTTGAAATCATTTGCCAGGTGAGGTAGTAGATGCAAGTGTTAGGAGCAATCAAAATACATTTGGATGCGGGGGTACGAGAGGGATGAGCTTCGATGGTCTTATGGCCATTCCTCACCCTTGATTGTTATGCTCTCAGGTTTCGTTATTCTGTGCAGTTTTACGTGCAGTAAAAAACAGATGTTCCTTCCCCTCTGAATCATACTCAGAAGCACAAAGGCCTCCTCCTTTCCCATGACAGAACATCTGACTGATTTAATCAATCTGTAATTTAAATGGAACCAAAATTTAAAGGCTGTTTGCGACAGCAGCTTTATGCTGCCCACACGCATGAAAGGGGAAGGAGTATTCCTGCTGTAAACTGTCAAATCGTGCGTTTGTTTCTGCACTGAAGCAATGACAAACAACATGAACAAACCCCGGCTGTCACACTGCACTCAGACATTTAACAAACTACAGATAATCAAATACTGAAAGAGCCCTGGTGCTTTTTTTGATGGGTTTGGTGGGGGGTTGGGGTGGGAAGTGGTGCGTGTTGACATTGAAATGGTTGAACAGCTAGGCACTTTGATTTCCCTCCTTATTTTAAAGTTTATTGTAGCCATGATGTGGAGATGCCGGTGTTGGACTGGGGTGGACAAATGTGAGAAGTCGCACAACACCAGGTTATAGTCCAACAGCTTTATTTGAAATCACAAGCTTTCGGAGCGGCTGCTCCTTCGACTTCACCTGACGAAGGAGCAGCAGCTCCGAAAGCTTGTGATTTCAAATAAAGCTGTTGGACTATAACCTGGTGTTGTGCGACTTCTCACATTTAAAGTTTATTGTTATTGAGAGCCCGTATTGTGGGAACTTGGGCAAGGGATTAGCCACCGTAAATTTAAAGTGGATTTTTCTGGGTCCTAATGACTGAGGTCGATTTAATAGGATGATGAGCACTACCTAGGGTTACCATCTTTTTAAACATTAGATCAGGACATCCATTGGGCAGCACTGAGGATCCTTTTGGGCCACAATCTCTAGCCTTGTGCAGTGGTTCAGGAGCTAAGGTTGCTGTACTGAGGCCAATTTATAGTCAGAAGCAGTTAGCCTGAACCACAATCAAACGTGGATCACATGTAGATTGTCAAGATCATCACTGACTCAACCTCAAAAGGAGGGCCAGGCACTGTGTGGATGATTAAAAATAGCAGCTGCAGGAACAGTAAGGAGCTTTGAGACATTGCTTGGCACAGCATGTGAATAAATCCAGGACTATGTCACAATTAAGGAGTTGTGGGGCACTATTATTAGTGACAGATAAATCCTATGTTGAATGGAGCTGCTGGTAATTCTAGCCCATATGCAGAAGTTTGGTTACATTTCCAGTTTTGTTGGTAAACTATACTGAGCTGTTCATATAAAAGAGTTTAGTTAAAATCAACTACAGACTAAATACAGTGGGATAATTGCTACTCTCCCACACACAATACATACATAAACACATACATACTTAGAGCTGAATAAAAACACCAAGGGCGCGAACTTGCCAGCCCTGGGGAGGCGGGACTGCCGGGAAACTACAGAGAATGTCAGTGTTTGACAGATTCACAGAGCTGTCAAATGAAGACAATTCATCTGTCAAAAATTTTTGACAGATGAAACGTCATACGCTGACGTTCTCTGTAACTGGCTTTCCCTTAATTGGCCTGCTAAACCCGCTGGGCGGGCTTAACAAGGTCAATGAAGGGAAAATAGCGTGGGTTGGCCAGAAGTCGATGGAGGCGGGACTGAAACCCGACAAGTGGGAGTCCCGCCTCCAAAAGCTCCCCATTGGCAAAATCCAGCCCCACCTGTGGGGTTTGTAATCTGAGGCAAAAAATAACAATAACTTCCATTTATAAGGTGCCTTTAAATGGAAAATGTCCCAAATTGCCTTGCAGTGGGGAAAAACAAACAGATGGCAAGTATTACACAGTATGTACAGTACAGATACAGGCCATTCGGCCCAACAGGTCTATGCCGGTGTTTATGCTCCACATGAGGCTTCTCCTAACTTAGTTAATCTCACCCTATCAACATATCCTTCTATTCCTTTCTCCCTCCTGTACTTCCCATTAAATGTATTAGGAGAGTTTGGAGAGGTGAGTGAAATGTTGGTTGAAGGAATGGGTTCTAAGAAGGCTTTTAAAAGCAGAGGGAGAGGGAGAGAGGTTTTGGTTTAGGGGAGGAGCTTCAGAGAGTAGGACCCATGTGGCCAAAGACTCTGCCACCAATGGTGAGGCGAGGGGAGGAAGGAATACACAGAAGGGCAGAGAGAGAGGAATGAACGGTGTGGGAAGTTGCAGAGGTAGGTTGGGTCAAGGCCTTGGAGGGATTTGAAGATTTTTAATTCTAAGCTTTGGGGCACAGGGAGCCAGTGCAAGTCATCAAGGATGGAGGTGACTGACCAGTGGGGTGTTGTGTGGCCCGTATGTGAGTGGTGGAGTTTTGGAAAGTTGAAGCTGATGGAAAATGAGAGCTCGGCAAGGAGTGTGTTCGAGAAATCAAGACTGGATAACTAGATACATAACATTTGTATTATAGCAATAAAGCTTCACAAACATTCGAAATAGCTTTATTACTGTCATATTTACACAATCTAACCACAACATACACTTGAAACACAGCATTAGCTAAAAGTAAAAAATGTAATCACTTCACATCTGTTCACCCTGACATCCTTATTCCATCCTCTTCCCTTCCCCATTCTCTTCCTATCCTGTTTTACAATTCTGTTTGCTTCATTTCTACCTACCCTAACACATCCTATTTTTCTAACCTTGTTTCTTTAAAAAAAATGACGTTTATAAAACCTTTTACTTGCCTTCTTTCTGATTTTTCCTGGAGGCCGCCTTCTATTTGTGGGGGCATTCAGTGGTAGCATAGGAAATTAAGCTATTGCACATTTCAAGAGAACGTGTAACATGTTACACAGTAGATGGTTGGAATTCTTTGCACAGACTGATCGATATGTGAAATAGGCTGAAAATATATTTTTGTGTTGATTAGCTTCTTTAAAAAAAAAGGGGCTGGATAGACTCGTGTTGACCCCCACAAAGGGGTTAATTAAACATTACAGGGGTGAGTGCTGGCATAGACCAGATATTCTACGGCATCCAGTGGCTCAGTCCAGTTGAGATCATGTGAATCCCACTTGTGGAGTGCAAGTGGTCAGGCCAAGAGTCACGTATATTATATCCTAGAGTTTTCCTAGAATCATAGAATGGTTACAGCACAGTAGGAGGCCATTCGGCCTGTCGAGCCTGTACCGACTCTCTGCAAGAGCACTTCAGCTAGTTCCAATCCCCCGCCCTTTCTCCGTAGCCCTGCAATTTATTTTCTTTCAGGTACTTATCTAATTCCCTTTTGAAAGTCATGATTGAATCTGCCTCCACCACCCTTTCAGGCAGTGCATTCCAGATCATAACCACTCGCTGCGTAAAAAGGTTTTTCATAATGTCGCCTTTGGACCTTCTGCCAATCACCTTAAATCTGTGTCCTCAGGTTCTCGACCCTTCTGCCAATGGGAACAGTTTCTATCTACTCTGTCTAGACCCCTCATGATTTTGAACACCTCTATCAAATCTCCTCTCAACCTTCTCTGCTCTAAGGAGAACAACCCCAGATTCTCCAGTCTATCCACGTAACTGAAGTCCCTCATCCATGGAACCATTCTTGCAAATCTTTTCTGCACCCCCTCTAAAGCCTCACGTCCTTCCTAAAGTGTGGTGCCCAGAATTGGACACAATACTCCAGTTGTGGCCGAACCAGTGCTGTATAAAGGTTCATCATAACTTCCTTGCTTTTGTACTCTCTGCCTCTATTTATAAAACCCAGGATGCCCGTATGCTTTTTTAACCACCTTCAACGATTTGCGCACATATACCCCCAGGTCTCTTTGTTCCTGCACCCCGCTTAGAATTGTATCCTTTATATTGCCTCTCCTCGTTCTTCCTACCACAATGTATCACTTTGCACTTTTCTGCATTAAACTTCATCTGCCACATGTCCGCCCATTCCTCCATGTCCTCTTGAAGTCTATCCCTATCCTCCTCACTGTTCACTATCCTTCCAAATTTTGTGTCATCTGCAAATTTTGAAATAGTGCCCTGTACACCCAAGTCCAAGTCATTAATATATATCAAGAAAGCTGGCTGGAGTGTCTAGAACTAGGGGGCATAGTCTCAGGATAAGGGGTAGACCATTTAAGACTGAGATGAGGAGGAATTTCTTCACTCAGAAGGTTGTGAATCTTTGGAATTCTCTGCCCCAGAGGGCTGTGAATGCTGAGTCTTTGAGTATATTCAAGGCTGCGATAGATAGATTTTTGGACTCATGGGGAATCAAAGGATATGGCAATCGGGCGGGAAAGTGGAGTTCAGGTCGATGATCAGCCATGATCCTATTGAATGGTGGAGCAGGCTCGAGGGGCCGTATGGCCAACTCCTGCTCTTACTTCTTATGTTCTTAAAAGCAGTGGTCCTAGTACCGATCCCTGGGTAACACCACTGTATACCTTCCTCCAGTCCGAAAAACAACCAACCATTCAGCACTATTCTGTTTCCTGTCACTTAGCTAATTTCGTATCCATGTTGCCACTGTCCCTTTTATTCCATGAGCTTCAACTTTGCTGACAAGTCTATTATGTGGCACATTATCAAATGCCTTTTGGAAGTCCATGTACACCACATCAACTGCATTGCCCTCATCAACCCTCTCTGTTACCTCATCAAAAAATTGTATCAAGTTGGTTAAACATCATTTGCCTTTAACAAATCCGTGCTGGCTTCTCTTAATTAATCCACACTTGTCCAAGTGACTGTTAATTTTGTCCCGGATTATCGTTTCTAAAAGCTTCCCCACCACCGAGGTTAAGCTGACTGGCCTGTAGTTGCTGGGTTTATCCTTACACCCTTTTTGAACAAGGGTGTAACATTTGCAGTTCTCCAGTCCTCTGGCACCATCCTGTATCCAAGGAGGATTGGAAGATTATGGCCAGTACCTCCACAATTTCCACCTTTACTTCCCTCAGCATCCTAGGATGCATTCCATCCAGTCCTGGTGACTTATTTACTTTAATACAGCCAGCCTTTCTAGTACCTCCTCTTTATCAATTTTTATCCCATCCAATATCTCAACTACCTCCTCTTTCACTATGACTTTGGCAGCATCTTCTTCCTTGGTGAAGACAGATGCAAAGTACTCATTTAGTACCTCAGCCATGCCCTCTGCCTCCATGCGTAGGTCTCTTTTTTGGTCCCTAATCAGCCCCACCCCTCCTCTTACTACCCATTTACTATTTATGTGCCTATAGAAGACTTTTGGATTACCTTTTATGTTAGCTGCCAATCTATTCTCATACTCCCTCTTCGCCCCTCTTATTTCCTTTTTCACATCCCCTCTGAACTTTTTGTATTCAGCCTGCCTCTCACTTGTATTCTCAACCTCACATCTGTCATACGTGTCCTTTTTCTGCTTCATCTTACTCTCTCTCTTTCATCATCCAGGGAGCTCTGACTTTGGTTGCCCCACCTTTCCCCTCGTGGGAATGTACCTCAACTGTACCCGAACCATCTCCTCTTTAAAGGCAGCCCAAATTGTTCAATTACATGTTTGCCTACCAATCTTTGATTCCAATTTACCTGGGCCAGCTCCATTCTCAACCCATTTAAGTATTTTGAATCTAGATTGCTCTTTGTCCTTTTCCATAGCTAACCTAAACCTTATGATACTATGATCACTGTTCCCTAAATGTTTCCCGACTGAAACTTGATCCACCTGACCCACCTCATTCCCCAGAACCAGATTCAGCAATGCCTCCTTCCTCGTTGGGCTGGAAACGTACTGATCCAGAAAGTTCTCCTGAACACACTTCAGGAATTCTTCCCCTCTCTGCCCTTTACACTATTACTATCCCAGTCTATATTAGGATAATTGAAGTCCCCCATTATCACTACTCTATAGTTCTTGCACCTCTCTGTAATTTCCCTGCAAATTTGCTCCTCTACATCCTTCCCACTAGTAGGTTGCCTGTAGAATACACCTAGTAGTGTAATGGCACCTCTATTGTTTCTTAACTCTAACCAAATAGATTCTGTCCTTGACCCCTCCAGGATATCCTCTCTCTCCAGCACTGTAATATTCTCCTTAATCAATACTGCCATCCCACCTCCTTTCTTTCCTTTCCTTTCCTATCTTTCCTGAACACCTTATATCCAGGAATATTTAATACCTAATCCTGCCCTTTTATGAGCCAGGTCTCTGTTATCGCCATGACATCATATTCCCATGTGGCTATTTGCGCCTGCACCTCACCAACCTTATTTACCACACTTTGTGTGTTTACACACATGCACTGTAAACCTATCTTAGACCGTCTTGTATTCTCTCTTAGTCTGACCCCACCTAATACCGTACTATTTCTTACTCTAGTGCTATCTGTCTCTCCCAATCCTTTGTGCACCTTGTTTCTCCTTTCTAATGCTGCATCCTGATGCCCATTCCCTCTGCCAAATTAGTTTAAACCCTCCCCAATAGCACTAGCAAATCCCCCCATGAGGATATTGGTCCCGGCTCTGTTGAGCTGCAACCCGTCCGGCTTGTACAGGTCCCACCTCCCCCAGAACTGGTCCCAATGTCCCAGGAATCTAAAGCCTTCCCTTCCGCACCATCTCTCCAGCCACGCATTCATCTGCTCTATCCTCCTATTTCTATACTCACTCACGGGTGGCACCAGGAGATTACTACCTTTGAGGTCCTGCTTTTTAATCTCTTTCCTAGCTCCCTAAAATCTGTCTGCAGGACTTCATCCCTCTTTCTATGTATGTCGTTGATATCGATATGGACCACGACCTCTGGCTGTTCACCCTCCCCCTTCAGAATGTTCTGCAGCCACTCAGTGACATCCTTGACCCTGGCACCAGGGAGGCAACATACCATCCTGGAATCACGCCAGCGGCCGCAGAAACGCCTGCCTGTTCCCCTAACTATCGAATCTCCTATCACTATTGCTTTCCCGATCTCCCTCCTCCCCACTTGTACAGTTGAGCCACCTGTGGTGCCATGAACTTGGCTCTGGCTGTACTCCCCAGAGGAACCATTGCCCTCACCGGTATTGGATGTTATTGGAGCGCGAGATGCACTCAGGGGATTCCTGCACTACCTGCCTGGTCCTCCTTTTCTTTCTGGCGGTCACCCATTCACTCTCTACCTGCACACTCCTAAGCTGCGGGGTGACCATCTCCTGTAGCTCTCAGCCTCACGGATGCACTGCAGTGACGCCAGCTGCTGCTCAAGCTCCGAAACCCTGAGCTCGAGCTCCTCCAGTTAATGACACTTCCTGCACGAGTGGTTGTCCAGGACACTGGAAGCATCCTGGATTTCCCACATGGCACAAGATGTGCATTTCACGGGACTGAGATGCCCTGCCATGCCTCTGTTTAATAGACTATTAACTAACTTAGCAGAAATAAACTTAGAACTTAAAAAAAACACTCACCAGCTACTTACCAATCAGCTCCTTCCCTTGTGCTGACGTCACTTTAGGTTTTTTTACTCTGACGTCACTCTTTCAAATTCTGCCTGTGTTGAGTTGCTCCCAGCTCCAGTCCCGCTCCGGTCCGCTGCCTCTGCTCTCGAGCCTCCTCTGCCGCGCTCTTTCTCGAGCTCTCGCTCCGGTCCCCCTCAGGTCTGCTGCTTCTGCTCAGTTTTTCATAATTGTATTTTCTAAATTAGTGAATCAAGTCAAATAGTTGTTTTCATGGAGCTATACCTGCAGTTATTGACTTCCCTTGAGAATCTGAATAGATTAGCGAGAGTCAATGTTTACAGGAAATATGCACTGGTCTTTAGAAGAAGTCTTTTATCCTTTCACATGCGGGGCCTGAAGACAAACCCAGCTCCGAAGAATTCACTTTGTTTTATTTTTTGCTTTGCTGGTTGGAGATGTACAAAGTGAAATGAGTTTGGACTGTCTCAATCTTTTTTTTTCCTGTTGGGTGTTAATCCATACCACAAATTTGTTTACTGGAAAAATCATAAAGATGTGGGAAGTAGAACATGAAAAATGACACTGCTGTAGTCGGATTGCTCTTGTAAGGGCGTTGTTATGGCAGATTGCTGGGCAGACTTAAGGGAGCTCATATGGCAAGTTTTGATGTGTTGGGAATTAAAATCCATTGTCGAGTAACCTCTGTGCATTACAGCTGAATTAGAGAGAGAGACTTTCCACATAGATTACTACAATACCTTCTAAAGACATTATTGTGTTGTTTGCTTCACCCTGTGGTGGCCATGTTTTCCTGTTTAGAAAAACTAAGAAGTCAGTTAGAGTAGTTCAGACACTAATGGTAAAGGCAACAGTTGACTGATTCAGCTGACCTTTGATTCAATTTTACTGTTTTTTAATAAAACACTTGTTTGTGATTTTGATAGTCCCAGCGCTTGCCTTGCTAGAAGTAGACATTTAACAGCTGGGATGTGTGCCCAGCAATGTTGCTGTTACACCCACTTATATATTCTTGGCGGAGGCAAAAGAAAAGCCAGCAAAGGGGCTTTGCAAAAAAGTACAATTGTAACCAGACCTTTGCCTTTATAGACCTTTAACTAAGCAAAGCGATCATACCACATAAACTAGTTCTCTCCCATAACCGTGTTATTTCCAGCCATACCTACAGTGGATCAGAAAGCCGCCAATCATTCCTCATTAATTATTGGATATTACATGAAAAAGTAGATGTCCAATCTCTGTTGACAAGGATGTGAACATATCCTTAACGTGCAAATTGAATAGATGGGGGGGGGGGGGGGGGGGGGGGGGGGGGGGGGGGGGGGGGGGGGGGGGGGGGGCGGGGGGGGGGGGGCGGGGGGGGGGCGGGGGGGGGGGGGGGGGGGGGGGGGGCGGGGGGGGGGGGTGGTGGTTACATTTTCTCTTTACAGGATTTCTTTTCATTCGTTCGATAGTGAGATAACAAAGACAAAAAGCCTTCCGATGAAGGGCTGTCAGTGCCTTGTATCCATATCACCCAAACTTCAGCAAACGCAAGTGATGACCTGATATACCAGCCTGACCCCCAAGGTTAGACCCAGGGAACAAAGAGCAGCCTGTCAGTGTCCACTGGGTCACAGCACTCATCTTGTGTTTACCGAGCTATCTGTTTACCTACCGTCCCAGAAGTGATAACGCTGACAGCAAACAAACCACAGTGGAGAAAAAAAAGCACCCTGGTAGTGGCCGTGCGCCTGACGGGAGTGGAATCAGGGAACATCAGCTCGACAAGTGGGGCCAGGAGAGGAAAACTTCAAGGGTTGTAGCAACGACGCGAGAGATTCTTCCAAGATGCCTCGTTGTCTGAGCAAATCCATTCATGAGTTTCAGATGAATTTATGGCCAATGTTGCACAAAAATACGACTATTACACCACAAGGTCAGAATTTAAGCCGAAACTAGGCGAAAGTTAAAATGACATGGAACAGCTTTGTTTGACTGCCACATTTTTCTAGGTAATCAAAGCTTCAGTTTGCCTAGGATTCAAGAGAAATGCCAGTGTTAGCTGTGATTAAATTGAAAATTTCATAGATTTCGGTCCAGTAGCAGTTCAATTTGATTTCTGCACAAAAATACAAATTTCTAAGATATACTAGTTTCTAGAGTAAATAGTACTGCAATAGGAATTAAAACGTATTCAGCTAGTTTCGTACAACTGTCTTACTTTATATCAGTTAGATTTATAAATATACAAAAATATGTGCCTATTTGTTAAAGCCTGCACACTTTGAAAGCTGCATGGGGCACTTAATAGTAAAGTGGGAAAGTCAGTCTTTATAATTTAAAGTAAGATTCCTGAGATTGAAAGGGCGACTACACTCCGGTCAGTCAGTCAGTCATCCTAGGATGTATTGTCAAGTTTACCTCCGCATCATTCTTCTTAAACAAGAAGAGCTGTTTGAGAAGACCTATATTCCTCTCCAGGGCTCACAGTGTTAATGTGAACTCTACATATTCCTGCGTGAGCCTCCATACCTTCACATCCAAAGTTACAACTCAGCTGAATTCTCAGCACTCATCCAGCATATCGGTGCACAGAATGCCAAGGTCACCACTCCCATTCCCACCAGAATGTAGCAAGCAACATGCTGCAACTGTAACAAAATAATAGAGCAAAAT
Source organism: Squalus acanthias (assembly GCA_030390025.1). Lineage (NCBI taxonomy): Eukaryota > Metazoa > Chordata > Chondrichthyes > Squaliformes > Squalidae > Squalus > Squalus acanthias. The sequence continues at coordinate 30,051,450 of CM059447.1, read as the reverse complement.
TGCATCAATCTTAGGAAAATCAACGAGTCTTCTTTGATTTTGCCATTATTCTGACTATATATTATGTAATATGTTGCATTGCAATTGTGTAGCAACTGGGATACTCATCCATATGGTTTCAGCCTTCACAAAATATTTGGATGGATTTTGGGGATATACTGCCTTTCGCATCATGCCTTAAGGTAGAAATTTATCTTCATTTTATAAACATCAATATGGAGACTCACATTTTATTTCTGTCAGGATTTAAAAAAAATAATAATTCCAGGTCATGAATCACTTAGTGGATACTTTACCAGCGCGACTATACGTGAAGTCTGATTGAACGGGTGAAACAATCATTTGACATTTAATATTTGAGCTGGAGATGGAGGTTTCTGAAATAACACAGGACTGATGTGAAGAGCTCTGGGTGTCTGGAGGAGATCCAAACGCTTGGCATGTCCATTATTTCATTCTTTGTTTTTAATGGCCCAGTTTTTAGTAAGTAAGAAGATTCATGTGTTTAGGAAACAATACCTAGGGTTTTAGATTAGGCAATACAGTAAAAAGAAAGCCAGCTGCTCTCACTGCACTTACACTGCTTTCCATTGTAGCACAATGCCAAGAATTACAGCATTATTCTGATATCTACAGCAACCGATGGTTTTCATTCTCCAGGAAAATGTGACAAAAGAATAAGGAGCATGCATTTAGATGTGAACAGCTGTAAAGATCAATACTGTAACCATCAAGGTGTGTTTTCACATTTTATTTTCATTTGTGACAAAAATTCTCAGGTAGAAGAGTGACGGAGCAGAACCCCCATCTGGCCACATGTCCCAGATTGTACGGGTCCTCCATTTTCTGCTCCCCAGTCCAGAGATCTACCAGGATTCCATTTTGGCCTGGACAGGAATTTTGGGCCCTCTTTTACTATGGCCTGCAACCAACGCCAGTAACTCTAGGAGGGGAGGTGGGTGGTTATCCTAATCTGGCCAAGTTCCTCCTCCAGAGGGAGGTAAGTTAATTTCAAGATTCTTATTCTATTTCACATCCACTCTTAGGTTTGTGCTACCTTCTGTGGGTAATCTTCGCCAGCCATATGTCCCAGCCTTGATTCTGTGTTCTTCTGACTCAGGGTTACTACTTGTCGATTGTCTTTCTGTTTCACCATTGGTGTGTGATCTTTCAGCCATTAGGACCCGACCATTTTTTAATTCTCTTCCAAAACCATATGCTCTGGCCATCACTGCCTTCAAAAGCCTCCTAAACGCTCATCTCTTTGACCAAGAGATTGATTTCTTGGTGAATCTCTCTCTGTCTCTCTACCTAGCAAATTCCTTCACTTCCTGCTAAATGTCCACATTCCCTCTTGTGAAACACTGTTATTTGTTCTTTTATATGAGGCATCCTATACAAATTCAAGTTGTTGTTGTTGTTGCATATTTGCTTTTGTGATTGTTGCCTTCATGTTAAACAACCTTTTTCTTCTAGGAATCTCTTTTTAGTTGCTCCCCTGACATTTACTCAGACTCCACCAGATCTTAACAAAAGTGTGTGCCGCAACTGTATGTTCACTGTACAATATATTGTGCTATACAGAAAAGGTGCATCCTTCTGCTACTGCTGAAGGTAGAGTTGCAAGATGACACGCTTTGGTACTCAGGCTTCTCTTTACTTTCCTCCCTTCTGCTTCCTCTGGTTTAACCATATAATCTTAATCACTCTTCCTTTATCTTCAAGTTTAATGCACCTCTTGCTCCAACTCATTCTTTCCCAGGATTCAAAAACTCTACATATCTCCTTCGATTTTTCCTTCCTCCTTCAATCCACAGATTTTGAAACCCAGGTTGACATCACTAATACTTGCTTCACCTTGCCTTCTCTCTTACTCTGAGTACTGTTTACAGTTCTGGTCGCCATATTATAAAAAGGATATAGAGGCACTGGAGAGGGTGCAAAAAAGATTGACAAGGATGATACCAGAACTGCGAGGTTATAGCTATCAGGAAAGGATGAACGGGCTGGGTCTCTTTTCTCTTGAAAAGAGAAGGCCGAGGGGAGACCTAATAGAGGTCTTTAAAATCATGAAAGGTTTTGATAGAGTAGATACAGAGAGAATGTTTCCACTTGTGGGAAAGAGTAAAACTAGAGGCCATCAATACAGGATCGTCACCAAGAAATCCAATAGGGAATTCAGAAGAAACTTCTTTACCCAGAGTGGTGAGAATGTGGAACTCACTACCACAGGGAGTGGTTGAAGCGAATAGTATAGATGCATTTAAGGGGAGGCTAGATAAGCATATGAGGGGGAAGGGAATAGAGCGTTATGCTGATAGAGTTAGATGAGGAATGATGGGAGGAGGCTCGAGTAGAGCATAAATGCCAGCATGGACTGGTTGGGCCGAATGGCCTGTTTCTGGGCTGTATGCATTTCTATGTCATTCTTTCCAGCCTTGGTGGGGAGCAGCACAGTGGGTCTTGGGCATTCACCTAGGCTTTTCAAATAAAAAATAACACATGCAGTTGAGATGGCTGATGGGCACAGTACTGTGAGCAAATGAGATTAAAACTGAGTGGGGGTAATTTTCCGGGTACAGACTGATGCAGTTGGGAACCTCGCCCTGCTGGTGGTGCCTATTAGAACATGACAGGCTGCAGCCTGCAATATTCCAACACATGTTATCTGCAGGTCAACTTCCCTGTCAGCAGCATATACTCCGATATTACGCCCAAAATCTTTCATGAGACTAAGGCCACTGATATTCTGATCAAATGATTCAATTGTGTCATGACTAGAGCTGCAAATCTAACGTGGTATGATTTGGTGATCCAGTAAAAGGCGATATTACATGCAATTACATCGAATTTACAGCACAGAAACAGGCCGTTTGGTCTGTGCCCGTGTTTATGCTCCACACGACTCGGGTCTCCTCCCTCCCTACTTCACTTCACCCTATTAGCGTATCCTTCTATTCCTTTCTACTTGAGAGCTTGAGAGCTTGATATGGAATGACTGAATAACATGGCACTATTTCTGTAATATGGGCTTATATCCTTTAGTAAATGGTTCAGTGTATGAACATGTTTGTAAACTCAACATCAATATGATTCCTTCTGAGTGCGAATCTGCAGCATAAGATTGCCCATAATTTGATGCTAATTGGCCTTCATTTGGCAGCCCCACACGAGGACAGCTGATGTGGGGATTAGAAAGACCAGTGGAGCAGCAGCAGTCTCTGGTTAAAGCACATTATTGGGACACAATAGCACTGTCACCAATACTCAGGATTCACACAATTTGTGTAAGTCTTTTTCATGCTCGTGATTCATTTAGGAAATTTAAACATAGCTTTCTAATTATTTTACGTTTTCTAAATCATCAAATTATAGAAATTTCGGCACAGAAGGAGGCCCATTGTGCCTGTGTGGTACCAAATTGGGGCATTCTATTGGACCATTTCCCTGCCCTTTCACTCTATCTTTTTAAGTTCCTACTTTTCAAATATTATCTGATTCCATTTTAAATGATATTATAGTCTTTGCCTCACTAGTTAATTGTGGTAAATAACTCTTAGAATCATAGAAATATAGAATCCGGCCCATTGTGCCTGTGCTGGCTCTTTGAAAGAGCTATCCAATTAGTCCCAATCCCCTGCCCTTTCCCCGTAGTCTTGCAAATTTTTCCTTTTCAAGTATTTATCCAATTGCCTTTCGAAATCTGCTTCAACCACCCTTTCAGGCAGAGCATTCCAGATCATAACAACTCGCTACTTAAATTTTTTTCCCTCATGTCGCCTCTGGATCTTTTGCCAATTATCTTAAATCTGTGTCCTCTGGTTATCGACCCTTCTGCCACTGGAAACAGTTTCTCTTTATTTACTCTATCAAAACCCTTCATGATTTTGAACACCTCTATCAAATCTCCCCTTAACCTTCTCTGCTCTAAGGAGAGAAACCCCAGTTTCTCTAGTCTCTCCATGTAACTGAAGTCTTTCATCCCTGCTACAATTCTAGTAAATCTCCTCTGCACCTTCTCTAAGGCCTTGACATCCTTCCTAAAGTGTGGTGCCCAGAATTGAACATAATACTCCAGTTGGGGCCTAACCACTGTTTCATTAAGGTTTAGCATAACTTCCTTGCTTTTGTTCTCTATGCCTCTATTAATAAAATTGAGAGGTCGCACAACACCAGGTTATAGTCCAACAGTTTTATTTTAAATCACAAGCTTTCGGAGTTACAACTCCTTCGTCGGGTGAAGTGAGGAGATACAGAATCGTCAAAGCATATATAGATAGAGAACAATGCATGTGTAACTTACAATTGCAGACAACTAAATTCAATCATCCTGACTGTTTATCTGCCGAGGTGTGATAAAGTTAATCAGGTCAGCCAGGAAGGTACCACATCAAAGACATAGCAAGATACAACTGAGACAATGAGGTGGAGTCGCATGGGGTCTAACGTGTCAAAAGCTGCCATCTGTATGTAAAACGATTAACTTTAAAAATTTTACTTTTTTACTGGGAATCACATCTGTGAACAAGCCAACGACGACTCGAGTCCGGATCACGTCATGTATCGTGACATAAACCCAAGATCCCGGTTGAGACCGTCTTCATGAGTGCGGAACTTGGCTATCAGTTTCTGCTCGATGATTTTGCGTTGTCGTGTTTTCCTAAGGCCGCCTTGGAGAACGCTTACCCGCAGATCCGAGGCTGAATGTCCTTGACTGCTGAAGTGTTCCCCGACTGGGAGGTAACAATCCTGCCTGGCGATTGTTGCGCGGTGCTCGTTCATACGTTGTCTCAGTGTCTGCATGGTCTCGCCGATGTACCATGCCGCGGTGCATTCTTTCCTGCAACGTATGAGGTAGACAACGTTGGCCGAGTCACATGAGTATGTACCATGTACCTGGTGGGTAGTGTCCTCACGTGTGATGATGGTATCTGTGTTGATGATCTGGCATGTCTTGCAGAGTTTGCCGTGGCAGGGTTGTGTGGTGTCGTGGTCGCTGTTATCCTGAAAGCTGGGTAATTTGCTGCGAACGATGGTACTTCTGAGGTTAGGCGGCTGTTTGAAGGCAAGTAGTGGAGGCGTGGGGATGGCCTTAGCGAGGTGTTTGTCGTCATCGATGACATGTGTCTATTAATAAAGCCAAGGATTCCATAAGCTTTTTTAACAGCCTTCACAACTTGTCCTGCATCTTCAAAGACTTGTGTACATACACTCAGAGGTCTCTCGTTCCTGCACCCTCTTTAAAATTGTACCATTTAGTTTATATTGCCTCTCCTCAATCTTCCTAGCAAAATGAATCACTTCACACTTCTCTGTATTAAATTTCATCTGCCATGTGTCTGCCCATTTCACCAGTCTGTCTGTGTCCTCCTGAAGTCTGCTACTATCCTCCTCATTGTTTACTACATTTCTGAGTTTCGTGCCATCTGCAAACTTTGAAATTGTGCTCTGTATATCCAAGTCCAGATCATTAATATATATCAAAAAGAGCAGTGGTCCCAACACTGACCCCTGGGGGACACCACTGCACAGTTCCCTTCAGTCTAAAAAACAACCGTTCACCACTACTCTCTGTCCCTTAGCAAATTTCGCATCCACGCAGCCGCTGCTCCTTTAATCACTTGGGCTTTAATTTTGCTAACTCTATGTGTGGCAAAGTTCTTCCAGTGATTCTCCTGAGTTTATTCCCCCTGGTTGCCGATTCACCAACCAGTGAAAACAATCTGTGACTATCTACCTTCCAAAAACCTGTCACTATTTTGAAAACCAAAACCGTCAATGGATCCGGTCATAACCTTTCTTGTTCGAGTGGGGAAAAAAAAACAATCTTTTGAGCCTTTCTTCATAACTATAACTTTTCATTTTGATGTAATTCTACTGAATCTTCGCTGCGCCAGAATTGCAATTAGGGCCTAACGAATGCCTTGCACAAGTTCAACATCACTCCCTACCTTTTATAGTCAATGCCACTAAATTAACTGTGAGCATTAACAACAACAACAAAGAAAAACTGAGTGAATCATGAGGGTTGCAAAATTGCATTATGGAGAGCTCCACTCTACATTAGGTTGTTTTCTGGTTCTGCTGAGGTAAGTCATAATGTCCTCTGCCCCAGCGTAGTTTCCTCTCCCTCTGATCTACCTCATGCCTCTCCCTTTCCACCCCCCCCAACCATTCCTCCCATTCCACCCCTCCCCTTCATCTCCCTCCACTCTCCATTCCTCACCCTCCTCTCCTTTCCCTTGCTCCTTCTCTCCTCCCCTTTCCCTTCCTCTTCAACTCTCATCCCTTTCTCCCTCCCCTTTCTCTCATGCTCTTTTTCCACTTTTCTCCCTCCCCCTATCCCTCCCTATCATTCCTCCTTCAGCCCCCTTCCTCCCACTTTCTTCCCTTCCTCTAGGGTTGCCAAATCTAGTTGGACGAATTCCGACAGGTTTCACCACATGACCTCCTGTCTTCAATCGCCCCGCCCTTATGCTCCCATTGTTTGACATGTCCATCCTCGTGGCTCACCGCCAATTGGAAAGTGAACAGGATCTTCGTTACCAGACTGGATGATTCTTGGCTGTCAGTCAAACAGTCATTTTTCCCCCATCTCTAATTTTTTTTAACTAATAGAAAATAAAAATATATAAGTTTTAATGCCCCTGTGATTTTTCTCCGGGGTTGCCTAAAGCAGTGATTAATCTTTAATTCCTGGAGTCTCCAGGAGGGTTGGTAACCTTACCTTCCTTCCCTTCCCTTTTCCCTTCTCCCTCTTCCCCTCCCCTTTCTCCCTCTTCCCCTTCCCTTTCTCCCTCTTCCCCTCCCCTTTCTCCCTCGCCCACTTTCATCCAATTATCCCGCTAACCCTGCTTGACCTGAAGACTGCACCCGGTCTTGACTCTCCATGTGCAATGCCACGGGATATCAGCTAGCGGTTAAAAATTTAAAGTAAATCCAAATTGCACAAATTAGTCTTTGTTTTTTTAATAAAACTACCCTTTTCTGAAAAAGTACCATCTCCCCTCCAACTAACCACACAACTAGCCTTCTAACTTCAAAAAACAAATCCCATCTTTAAAAATCTACTTAAGCTTTAAATTAAAACCAGTACTTCAAAAATCATCCTCGTCAACATATTTGGACAGAATTTGGATTGTAAGAGGCTGCCTCTCTTTATTAATAGACTAATAAATCAAGTCTAATGGTGATAGCCAAAACTGTGTGTGCTGAGTCAATGACGGAATAAATTACAAATTATAATGGCATTCCCACCCACTTTCGATGTCTCTGTGGACAAGTTGGCCTTCATTTCGTATATGAGCACAAATGCAAACATTTCACTGATAATATTCAGAAATAGGCCCATCGCCCACTCTCCAGAATAGTCCTTATTGTTAAAGAGAAGCGCTATCTAAACTTGCACAAGAAACAAATCATTCTTGCACTTCTTACACCAGTTCACCCTTTTCACTTCTCAAACACTATTTCCATCTAAAAAGATTTGATTTGCCTATTGCTCTGAGGAGTATACCAGCAGCACATTGCGATTGACAGTCCTTCACTTCCTATTTAGTTTAGTGTAAAAGTATGAGGACTGTGAAATTCCACACGAGTTCTCTTGGTCTCCCGCCGTAACTCCATAACCAGGTTACACCAGGTTGCCGCCGTTGTTTTGGGGTTCTGCCAGTCTAACAAAGCAGTTGTGGTGGGAGACCAGAAGATACCAGGTGACATTTTTGGGTTGAGATCATTTTTGTGCAGCCACTGCTTAACATCTAACCATTTCCTAAAAAGCTGTGGTGTAAACATGACTGTTGGTGGTATTAGCAGACAGATGCTTAACACATTTGTATGATATTCTTCTGTCCATTATTTTAACCCGTTAATCCATTTATTTTAACTGGGATCTCATGCAAACTTGTTAATTGTCTGTTTGCAGATATCGCCAACAGTTTCTTTCTTTCTATACTTACAGAGTGTAGATGGATGGTCAGTCTATGTGGTGGGACAGTGGGTTGGGTTTACCAATGTGCTGGGCCACAAAATGATAGGATGCAGATCCTTACCCACAGTTCCCACATGATGAGTTCCTGATTGCCTTCATTGCAAGAGGATTTGAGTACAGGAGCAAGGATGTCTTACTACAGTTATACAGGGCCTTGGTGAGACCACACCTGGAGTGCTGTGTGCAGTTTTGGTCTCCTTACCTAAGAAAGGATATACTTGCCATCGAGGGAGTGCAGCGAAGGTTCACCAGACTGATTCTTGGGATGGCAGGACAGTCGCATGAGGAGAGATTGGGTCGACTAGGCCTGTATTCACTAGAGTTTAGAAGAATGAGAGGGGATCTCATGGAAATGTATAAAATTCTGACAGGGCTAGACAGGCTGGATGCAGGGAGGATGTTTCCCCTGGCTGGGGGTTCTAGAACAAGGGGTCACAGTCTCAGGATATGGGGTAGGACATTTAGGACTGAGATGAGGAGAAATTTCTTCACTCAGAGGGTGGTGAACCTGTGGAATTCTCTACCACAGAAGGCTGTGGAGGCCAAGTCACTGAATATATTTAAGAAGGAGGTAGATCGATTTCTAGACACAAAAGGCGTGAAGGGGTATGGGGAGAGAGCGGGAATATGGTATTGAGATAGAGGATCAGCCATGATCATATTGAATGGCGGAGTAGGCTTGAAGGGCCAAATGGCCTCCTCCTGCTCCTATTTTTCTATGTTTCTATGATCTCGGCTGAGGGAGGTGCCAAGCAAAAGTCCATAGAATCATAGAATGGCTACAGCACAGAAGGAGGCCATTTGGCCCATTGAGCCATTGCCGGCTCTCTGCAAGAGCACTTCAACTAGTCCAACTCCCCCCGCCCTTTCCCCATAGCCCTGCAAATTTATTTCCTGCAGGTACTTATCCAACTCCGTTTTGAAAGCCATGATTGAATCTGCCCCCACCACCCTTTCAGGCAGTGCATTCCAGATCAAAGTTAAAAGGTTAAAAGAAAGAAGAATCAGAAGGTAAGGCACTCTGTACTCCTCTAATCACCTAATTACAAGCTGGCGCCGGTACGTGTAATGTGGAACTATCCCCAACAAGGATTCAAAACCTTCCAAAGAGAAAGTTGAAGGAATAAAAAGCACCCCCTACTGTACCAGAATGATATTTTGACTGGGCCAATATTGTCCAAAGTAATTTCATGTAGAGCCCGTACACTCAACAGCGAGAGAAGATGCCACACACCAGTCTGGATGGATTCAAGCTCAGGATGAACGGGCAGTGCACTAACAAAGTACACCACTCGGTCCCTTGTACGAGCAATTAAAACATTACAATATTTCCATTCGGATACTTCTACCATTAGTTTACTTACCCTTCCTACCACTGGCTATGTTACACATTACAGCCCACATTAGGTCTGAACAGCTGCAAGAATTAAATCATTGAATACTGCCAAAGGAACTTCAGTGTAGGTGGGAATGGAAGAAAAGAGACCACAGAGATATGAATATTTGTAATCATAATTACCCAAAATATACTTTAACAATGGTAAATGTAAGTAAAAATATGTAGGTGTTGAGATATATGTGTATTCAATTATTTGTATATTGATATATCAAATATGTAAAAACCCACAGGGCACAAAGTGATCTTTTTAATTATGCTTTGCTACAATGGGCTGATTCTTTTATTAAGATGGTTTAATTGTTTCTGTCAGGGTACACTGCTGCCTGGCAGGCATTTGCTGCCATTTCATGACATTTTCTTTATGAAAAATAAAGGGAAGTTTTTTTGAGGTGTAACTGATAGGGTAGATAAGGGGGAACCAGTGGATGTAGTAAATTTGGATTTTTAGAAGGCATTCGATAAGGTGCCACATGAGAGGTTGTTACAAAAGTTTAGGGCTCACGGGATTGGGGTAATATATTAGCTCGGATTGAGGATTGGTCAATGTAAAGAAAACAGAGAGTAGGAATAAACGGATCATTTGCGGGATGACAGGCTGCAACTAGTGGAGTGCCGCAAGGATCAGTGCTTGGGCCTCACCTATTTACAATCTATATCAATGGCTTAGATGAGTGTAATATATCCAAGTTTTCTGACGATACAAAGCTGTGAGAAGGATACAAAGAGGCTGCAAAGGGATATAGATCAGTTAAGTGATTAGGCAAGAACATGGCAGATGGAGTGTAATGTGGGGAAGTGTGAAATTATCCACTTTGGTAGGAAGAATGGAAAAGCAGAATATTTTTTAAAAGATGAGAAACTAGTAAATGTTGGTATTCAGAGGGATTTGTGGTCTTTGTACATGAATCTCAGAAAGTTAACATGCAGGTACAGCAAGCAATTAAGGAAGGCAAATAGTATGTTGGTCTTTATTGCAAGGTGGTTGGAGTATAAGAGTAAGGAAGTCTTGCTGCAATTCTATAGGGCTTTGGTGAGACCACACCTGGAGTACTGTGTACAGTTTTGGTCTCATTACCTAAGGAAGGATATACTTGCCTTAGAGGGGGTGCAATGAAGGTCCATAGACTGATTCCTGGGTTGAGAGGGCTGCCCTATGAGGACAGATTGAGTAGAATGGGCCTTTATTCTCTGGAGTTTAGAAGAATGAGAGGTGATCTCATTGTAACATATAAAATTCTTAGCGGGCTTGGCAGGGTAGATGCTGAGAGGTTGTTTCCCCTGGCTGGAGAGTCTAGGACTAGGGGTCATAGTCTCAGGATAAGTGGTCAGCCTTTTAGGACTGAGATGAGGAGAAATGTCTTCATTCAGAGGGTTGTGAATCTTTGGAATTCTCTACCCCAGAGGGCTGTGATGCTCAGTCGATGAGTTTATTCAAGACTGAGATGGATAGATTTTTGGGCACAAAGAGAATGAAAAGGTATGTGGATAGGGCAGGAAAGTGGAGTTGATGTAGAAATTCAGCCATGACCTTACTGAATGGCGGAGCAGGCTCGAGGGGCCGTGTGGTCTACTCCTGCTCCTATTTCTTATTTCTTATGAATTGAAATAAACACTTCAAGTAATTTCATAAACCACAGTTTCATACAATTTATCAATGTCACTTGAACCCCTTAAAGGTTATACTGCAAATTTAAAAATACTTTAAATTAACAAATTCCAATATAAAATTGTACAATGTAAACACATCTCTTGAATTTAATCCCACCATATATACACACATTAAACATTTGATGACTGTGCATGTTTAAAATTAGAAAGACCTCCTTCTTCTCTCTAGGTACACTGTGTTTTGACCAAGTGAGGTGCTTTGATCAAGCTTTTACCCACCCCTCCTCATTGCTCCCTTTTTGGCTTGGCAACCATTTTTGTCCGATTACGCCTCTGTGAAGCACCTTGAGATGTTTTTCTACATTAAAGGTGCTATATAAATGCAAGTTGGTGTTGTTGTTGTTCTGAATAGACTTACTGCCCTGAAAGGCGGATACAGACAAGGTAATGGGCAACAATTGCAAGATTTTAATCAGCAATAAAATGTTATTGTGTGAAGGAATAAGCCATATAACCTATTCAGAAAAATACACCATTCTATGAAAGAATTCTGGCCTTATTAAAACATGACAAACTGGGTTTGGAAATCTAGAAACTTAATTATGAAAAGCTGTCATAGCATTCTGGTTATAGAGATAAGATAGTTGTTGACACTGAATCAATAACCTTATTGAAACAGAAGGTTAAAGGCTCCCGACAGTCTGAATCTTTGGGAACAAACAATAGTTCACCCTGGTTAAGGTGTTCTAATTCACACTTCGTAAAGAAGCACAAACATCTGCCTTCATAAAAATTACATCAAGTAAAAAACGCACCTGCTGTTACACCGTTTTTTATGGTAAACTTAAAACACCTAGAGGAGAGACACAATTCTGTAATGCTACCAGCTGAGGTGACTAAGAATTGCAGAAGTCAGCAGAAAAATGACTAGAGATAATTAGCTTACATCAGCAGAAAACCTTAAAGGAGATACCACTAGAAAAGGGTATAAATATTGAACTCTCCAATGGGATAGTAGATTCACTGTAAAGGGGCAAAGCGATTCTCAGGCTTCAGAGGCAGCTCTGTAAGTCTACAACTCTTTGTACCTTGGGGATCAAAGGTACTGTATTTGATTTTGGTGGATAGCCTGAATAAAACTAAGAACTGTATAACTGTAGCGAAGTTAAGATTTGAGAGTAAGGATCTCTGATAATAAGATTGTAAAGCTTTCACTTTTTGGAACTGTTAATGTTGCGATTGACTCACCAACTGTAAATTACATGTCGGTTCTTTAAAAAATCTATATATTTTTAGAATTGTCTCACATAAGACTGCTGTATCAAACTCGCAAACTCAATCTCTGTACACTCTTTGGTGAGGAGTTGCAGAATTCTGGGGGAGTTTTCCGGACCCTCATAATATCCGGAACGTTACAGTCTAGTTAAACTTATTAAAAGTGCTATCTGGAGGACGGTAACATTTTCAGGTTGTTCCTTTCCTTTAGGGAGAGATAGTCTGGACCTTTAGACCCAATTAAGCATCTTTAGGATTCGGCTACCTCAAACTTTAGTTGAAAGTGAACGTCTGAGGAATACGCCTGATCTGGGGTAGCTCTAAAGGGGCTAGGACTAGTAATTATCCCTTCAATTGTACCATCAAAAATGTTAGTGATCTGTTGTGAACCAACAACGTTGAGATACAACAACTGACACAGCCATGTGAAGCCGAGCAATGGCACGTTTGACCAGATTATCTAATTCTCTCAGGTACAACTTGTGCACCTGTAGAAAAATGTTTGTTTTAAAAGGTAACTTCCTTCCTTTATATGGAATAGATCTACAGCACTATCTTTGGATAGATAATATGGTTTAGAAAAATTAATGAGTGTTTTTTTTAGCCTTTGCTCACTATCACTTCCATAGACCCTTGACAGGAATGAGATTTTATGAGCAAAAAGTTAAACTATAACCATATAAATAAATGTATTTATGTCAACGGACATGATTCACAGAAGCAATGCCACTCAGCAATGGCGTAACGACAGATGGGAAACCTACTGAGAAAGGGGCTCAGCATTAATAAACTGGCATAAAGGATGAATGTAGATACATGATTTAAAGAAATTAAAAAAGAACGATTACTTTTAGTTTCATGTTTAACATTGTTATTGGAACATATAACTGATAATATAAATGGTGCTATTAACTTTCTGATTCTTAAACACTTGGGAGTGAGGATCCAGTATTTCACGTCTCACAGATTGCAATTATCAAAACTTGGGAGTGTACATTCATTAGTGCAACATGTGGGCTCCACATGTCCATTCCAGCTCACAGTGAAATGTTGTTCTGCAGAATGAAGTACAACAGGAAAAAAATTTTTTTTGAATTTATTGAAGGAAAACCTTATCCTTTGTGACGCATTCAAATTTCCATCAAGTACTCCAAGAGACTGCAGTATGACTGTGCTGTTTAAGTGCGGGCGTTGGACACTTAGTCACATATAGAATCTTTGCCATTTTGTGAAGCTCATGCTGGTTCCCCTGGATATAATGGCCCAGAAATTAATGACGGAGCCTTCGTGCGGGGGTAAGGCTTCCCCGCGATATCTCACTGCGCTTCTGCCTTTTCATTCCGAGCTCGCACGAACTTGAATTTCTAGACAGCAGCTGTGCAGTGCTTCCGTATCCCACAGGCGCAGTTAATTCATGCGAGCTGTGGGATCACGTGATTCAGTTAGAGCCAATGGCAGCACACCATCTTTCATTCATAGTTTTCACATCAAGTGCTGTGAAAGCTATTGATCTATACCCCCCCAAAAGAATAGCTAAACCTCAATTAATTTTTTTTTTAAAACCATCACATTAATAAAATAAGTATAGTTAAATAAATTAACCACTTTAAACAAAAAATTAAATTTTTGAAAAAATTAAAAATCTTTTAAAAAGTTATAAAAATAAACTTACCTTTCTTTAAAGTCTCTAAAAAAGATATACCTGTTGAAAAAAATTCAAAATAATACTTAATTAACTACTTACCTTGTTAAAAGAGGGTCTTACGCCTCCTTTCTTTATGTGCAAAATCTTCCATGCTTACCTGCGCGTTCAAAGCACTAAGTGCACTGCGTGCGCGCAGCCTGTAGCGCGCATGCGGTTCACCTAGGAACCGCCCCCTTTTGAAATCACCAAGTGCCGGTTTTCAGTGCATGCGCAGTGCATGCAGAAAACCAACAATTGGAGACAGAATACGCGAGAGTACACAGTGCGTACTCTCGCGTAGAGACACTAATTTTTGGGCCACTGTCTCTGCATTCATACAATCTGTTCAAATATTTTTTATATGTTTGAGGTCCTTTTTGTGTTCATTAAGGTGAAGGACGTTAGCCCTGTGGAACAATCGCACTTTTTATCCATTTTCCAAGTGCATTCCCAGGGCTTTCCGCTGCCACTACATCGTGCCTTAAACCCAATCTCAAAACAGCACCCGTTATTGCGCTAGTGTGAGGCTATCCAGCTTGCACACTTGAGAATGTCAATTTAGAAAGAAAATAAAAACTTAGTGATGATTTGTTCTGAATTATGGGTAGTTTGTGCTGTAAACCCTATTGTTCTGTGATTCACACTGACAGCAACTCTTGCAAAATTTACATATAGGATCCCCAAATTAATACGAGAAAAATTTGTGCTACATTATTAATCTGTTCGGTCAGAGATTGTTACGTTGGATAAGTGGTTAGTACATTGCCCATTCACTTTTGGGACCTGGGTCTGAATCCAGCTGGATTGATGGAATGACAGTTCCCTTTTGTTGCCAGCTGTAAGGCTCCTTTATGAATCAAGCTTCAGCTCAGTTCCCAGTGAATACGAATCCGCAGTATATCCGGTTGGCTGCAGCAGGCGATAAATACGTCACACTTGGTATATGTCTGCCTCAGTAACTCCTTCAATTCATTGTTGTCCATAGCGTCCATTATTTAAAAATTCATGTTCACAGATTCAACAGTAATAAGTATTAAAAAAAACTGGATAGATGTTAATGAAAACTATTTGAAAAAACTTAGCATTTGAGGTTGGTTCCATGATGGTGCTGTTATTGAATGTTGTGCAGTAAACTTATGGCAGGTTTACATTGTATTGCCACCTGTTATAACTGATTAATATTTCCTCCATCCACTTCCTGTCTCACTGTATTACATAGTATTTACAGCACAGAAACAGACCATTCGGCCCAACAGGTCCATGTCGGTGTTTATGCGCCACACGAGCCTCCTCCAACCCTTCGTCATTTAATGTCATTAACATATCCTTCTATATCTTTCTCCCTCGTGTTTATATAGCTTCCCCTTAAATACATCTAGGCAAGTCGCCTCGACTACTCCTGGTGAAAGCGAGTTCCATATTCTAACCACTCTCTGGATAAAGATGTTTCTCCTAAATTCCCAATTGGATTTGTTAGTGACTATCTTATATTTATGGTCCCTAGTTCTGGTCTCCTCACAAGTGGAAACATCGGCCTGTATATTCCGATCCCTACGGGTGTGTACGGGCTGTGTACACACCCGTAGGGACATCGGAAATGCCGGTTTCAGGCATGTGAAGCGCATGCGCTGAAAACCGGCATTTCCGATCTGTCAAGAATGCCCTGACAGATCGGACGCCTGCCCTGGAGAAGGGCCTCTGCGGGTGGAGAGTTCCGCTTTCTGGAGAACCTCCACCCACTGAAAACCCTTAGAAATCTTACGCCTGGTAAAAGGCCCTCAGGTAAGTTCGTAGACTGTTTTCCGATAGGAGGCATCCGCACGCAGGAAGCCTCGTATCGGAAATTATGGGCCATCTTCTCTACGTCTACCCTATCAAATCCCTTCATAATCTTAAAGACCTTTATCAGGTCACCCCTGTTCTGGAGACAGGAGACACAGCTTGTTCAATCTTTCCTGATAGGTATAACCTCTCAGTTCTGGTATCATTATAGTAAATCTTTTTTGCACCTTCTCGGGTGCCTCTATATCCTTTTTATAATATGGAGATCAGGACTGTTCACAGTACTCTAAGTGTGGTCTAGATATGGTCTGGTCTGGTCTAACCAAGGTTCTATACAAGTTTAACATAACTTCTCTGCTTTTCAGTTCTAACCCTCTAGAAATGAACCCCAGTGCTTGGTTTGCATTTTTTATGGCCTTGTTAACCTGTGTCGCTACTTTTAGTGATTTGTGTATCTGTACCCCCAGATACCTCTGCTCCTCTACCCCATTTAGACACTTAGGGGTGAGTTTTCCCAGCCCTGGGGAGGCGGGTATGGAGGTGGGACTGCCGGGAAAATGGCAGAAACTGGGAGCGGGTACCGACCCCGCTCCCAACCCGCCTCCGTGCCATCTTCCCGAGAGGCGGGTCCCCGACTCGCGCAGGGACCCGTCTCCTCGAGGCGGGAAAGGGATTAGAGCCAATTAACTGTCTGTTAACAGGTAGTTAACAGGCAGTTAAAAGGCTTATCCTCATTTT
The DNA here is from genome assembly GCA_030390025.1 of Squalus acanthias. NCBI lineage: Eukaryota > Metazoa > Chordata > Chondrichthyes > Squaliformes > Squalidae > Squalus > Squalus acanthias. The sequence goes on along the minus strand of CM059447.1, from coordinate 30,034,974 downwards.
ACCCCTGCAAGTGCAGGCTTCCTGACATCGGGAAACCCCGCCAGGGTCAATGAGGCGAGCAGTGGGTCTGCGGGGGTGGGAGGGGTCGAAAAGTGCGCTGTGGAGGTGAGTGATGAGTACAAGTGTGGAGAGGTAAGTATGAGTGGTGAGTGTAAAATGTTAGAAAAAGTTTACTTGCCTTTGCTTCTTCCTGCAGGCTTCAACCCTTGGGGATCTGGAGGTACCTTGTCTCAATGGCAGAGATGACAGAATGGCTGCTGCATTCTCAAATGCAGCAGCCATCTGCTTTCTGCTGAGGAAAGAGGTTTTGGAGAGTCTTTGTGCAAGGGCTCACCTTAGAACAGAGATTGTCAGTGTCTGAGCTTCTCAAAGCTGTCAAACGCTGACAATTCATCTGTCAAAAATTTTTCGACAGATGAAGCGTAATACGCTGACGTCCTCTGTCACCGGCTTTCTCTTAATTGGCCGGTTAAGCCCGCAGGGCGGGCCTAACGAGGTCAATCAAGGGAAAATAGCGTGGGTTGGCCAGACGTCGTTGGGGGCGGGATTGAAATCCGACAACCAGCAGTCCCGCCCCCAACGCGTCCTCATTGACAAAATCCAGCCCTTATTTTCCAATGAGTATGTGAGCTCTTATTCTTCCTACAAAAATGTACCACCTCACACTTATCTGTATTAAAGTTCATTTGCCAATTACATGCCCATTCTGCAAGTTTATTAATGTCTTGTATTTTATCGCGGTCCTTGTCTGTTAACAACACCTCCAATTTGTCATCAGCAAATTTTGAAATTATACTTCCGATTCCCGAGTCCAAATTGTTCATGTAAATGTTGAACAACAATGGTCCCAGCACTGATCCCTGTGGAACTTCCCATCTTTTGCCAGTCGGAGCAACTACCTTTAACCGCTTCTCTCTGCTTTGAAAAAGTTGAAAGCGCCTGTTGGCATACAGAGCTTTTGGAGGTTAGCAAGGGCGGTGAGGGGTGGAGGGGAACATAGAGGGAATTACAAATAAGACCAAGGATTTTGTATTTAATGTGTTGGGGGACAGGAACCTATAATGGTTGAGAGGGCAGAGGGGATAGGGAAGCGGGACTTTAGGCAGGATGGGATGTAGGCATCAGAGTTTTGGATGAGTTAGATGGAATTCAGGAGGCTGGCAAAGAGAGCATTCGAGAAGTCAAGCCTGGAGAAGATGAAGGTGTGGGTGAGGGTTTCAGCAGCATTAACAACAAAGGAGGGTGATGTTGTGGAGGTGGAAGTAGGCAGTCTTGGTGATGGACTGGATGTGGAGTTTGAAGCTCAGTTCAGGGTTAAGCAGGACACTGAGGTTTTGCACCGTCCAGTTTAGCCGGAGCAGCTGTGGAGGGGGATGGAATCAAGGTCAGCGCACAACCTAGTTTATGTATAAAAAAAATAGATTTTACGAAGTGACAGTGATACTGATCTGAGCAGTTAGAAATGACCGTGATGAATCACTGTGACTTATATCATATTGACTGTTATACCGTGTGTCTGTAAACTGCCCTTCAACAGATATCCTCTATAAACATTTGCTCCAATTTTAGGTATTTCTTCTTCTCTCCTGTCTCTAGGTCTCCCACATCATACGTCATTTCTTAGACTGCACTCCCTCTGTTCGCAGCTTGTGTTTCTGTTGATCTGTCCACTAGGAGGCGCATCAGAGTATTTCTTGGTGACTTGATCTTATTTCATCTGTAATGCAGTGACTAACTTGTACTCATCATCTGCCACAGATGCCTTGGGTGAAATCAGGAACTGGCAGAATTATTGGAAATGACTAATATCTTTTTATAAGTATGAAAAAAAACTCACTTCATAGCTTTAAGCTGGAAAGAGGGGTAAACTTGTATTTTATAATGCAGGGGTACATCAATTATAACAACAACATGCACTTATATAGTACCTTTAACGTGGTGAAACGGCCCAAGGCTCGTAATCAGACAAAAATTGACACCTTGTCAAAGAGGGTGACCAAAAGCCTGATCAAAGGGGTAGGTGAGAGACAGGTGGAGAGGCAGAGAGGTTTAGGGTGGGAATTCCAGAGCTTAAGGCCTATGTGGCTGAAGGCATGGCTGCCAATGATGGGGCAAAGAAAATGGAGTATGCACAAGAGACCAGAGTTGGAGGATCGCAGTATTCTCAGAGGGTTATAAAATCATAGAATCATAGAATGATACAGCACAGTAGGAGGCCATTCGGCCCATCGTGCCTGTGCCGGCTCTTTGAAAGAACTATCCAATTAGTCCCACTCCCCTCGCTCTTTCCCCATAGCCCTGCAAATTTTTCCTTTTCAAGTATTTATCCAATTCCCTTTTGAAAGTTATTATTAAATCTGCTTCCACCGCCCTTTCAAGCAATGCATTCCAGATCACAACCACACGCTGCGTAAATTTTATTTTCCTCATGTCGCCTCTGCTTCTTTTGCCAATTAGCTTGTGTCCTCTGATTACTGACCCTTCTGCCACTGGAAACTGTTGCTCCTTATTTACTCTATCAAACCCCTGAAAGTTTTTGAACACCTCTATCAAATCTCTTCTCAACCTTCTCTGCTCTAAGGAGAACAACCCCAGTTTCTCTAGTCTCTCCACGTAAATAAAGGGCCAAAAATGCGGCCCTTCCCGGGTGAGTACGCACTGTGTACTCACCCGTAAGGCCTCCTGAAGTGCCGGTTTCCTGCATGCACTGCACATGCGCGGGAAACCGGAACTTCCGGTCTGGTGAAGGGGGCGGTTCATAGGTGAACCGCGTGCGCGGTAGAGGCTGCGTGCACGCAGCAAACTTAGGTTTTTTTTCAGGTTTCTACGGGAGGGTAAGTATTGAAGAACCTGCGCTTTTAAAAAGGAGGCGCAGGACCCGTTTTCAACAAGGTAAGTGGTTAATTAATTATAATTTAAAAAAATTTTCAACAGGTTTATCTTTTTTAGATACTTTAAAGAAAGGTAAGTTTATTTTTAGCACTGTTAAAAAGTATTTTAATTTTTTCAAAAATTTAAATTTTTGTTTAAAGTAGTTAATTTATTTAACTTATAGTTATTTTATAAATGTGATGGGTTTTTTAAAAATTTATTTTAAGTTTAGTTGTTCTTTTGGGGCCGATTTTAATTCACAGATTTGACAGGTCTTCCTGTCAAATCTATGAATGAAAGATGGTCTGCTGCCATTGGCTCTCCATGGCCCACGTGATCCCAGGGGATGCATCGCACTAACTGCGCCCCTGGGACACGCAAGCACTGCGCGCCGGCACTTGGAGCAGGCCCAGGAGCTGAAGTTCCCGTGGGCCCAGAGGTCAACGGCAGGCGCGGTAGGTAAGTACGCGCGCGATCCTTACCCCCGCGGCAAGCCGGAGAGGCGAATTTCAGGGCCAAAGTCTTTCATCCTTTGTACCATTCTTGTAAATCTCCTCTGCACCTTCTCTAAAACCTTGTCATCCTTCCCAACGTGTGGTGCCCAGAACTGGACAGAATACTCTTTCGCGGGCTTATTTTTGCAGAGGCCAGTGTCGGGAGCGGAGAGAGCAGCAGCACAGTGAGTAGTTAAACTCACTTTCGCGGGCTTTTTTTTGCAGAGGCCAGTGTCGGGAGCGGAGAGAGCAGCAGCACAGTGAGTAGTTAAACTCACTTTCGCGGGCTTTTTTTGCAGAGGCCAGTGTCGGGAGCGGAGAGAGCAGCAGCACAGTGAGTAGTTAAACTCACTTTCGCGGGCTTTTTTTGCAGAGGCCAGTGTCGGGAGCGGAGAGAGCAGCAGCACAGTGAGTAGTTAAACTCACTTTCGCGGGCTTTTTTTGCAGAGGCCAGTGTCGGGAGAGACGAGACCGGAAGCGGACCAGGTGGGAAGCACCCAGGTGAACAGCATTTAAGGAGGGTGGTGGCTTAAACCCGAGTTCCTACAGAGTAGGAACCCCCACCCGCCCTCCTCCTCTAACCTACTAGTCTTTTAGCAGTCTAAAAACAGAGGTCACAAATTTTTTGGTCTCAGTTTCTTTTCAGCAGGGCAGGAACCGGGAGGAGCGGGAAGTCGGCGTAGGACCAAGGGGACACAAGACCGGGAAGTCAGCGGAAGACCAGGGAGGTAAGACTAACTGGTAAGTACTTTCCTCAAACCTTCCTAGAAAGTAAAACTAAAACTAGTGGGATTTGGTTAGTTTAAAAAGGAATAAGAGGAGTACAGTATACATTGGTCTAATTAAGCTTCGGGAAAACAAAAGTCAATAAATAAACTAAAACTAGAAAATTAAAAAGTAATATAAGGGTTAAGTCATGGCAGTAGAGCTCGGACCTGTGTCATGCTCCTCCTGTAACATGTGGGAAATCAGGGACGCTTCCTGTGTCCCTGACAACCATGTGTGCGGGAAGTGTGTCCAGCTGCAGCTCATGTGGGACCGCATGACGGCCCTTGAGCTGCGGATGGACTCACTTTGGAGCATCCACGATTCTGAGAGGGTTGTGGATAACACATTTAGTGAGTTGGTCACACCGCAGGTTAAGGCCAGCGTAGATAGTACATGGGTGACCAAAAGGCAGAGCAAGGGCAGGAAGGTAGTGCAGAAATCCCCTGGGGTTGTCTCCCTTAGCAACAGGTTCACCGCCTTAGGTGCTGTTGTCGGGGGGGATGACTCATCGGGGGAAGGCACCAGCAGCCAGGCTCATGGCACCATGACTGGCTCTGTTGCAAAGAAGGGAGGGAAAAAGAGTGGCAGGGCTATAGTAATAGGGGATTCGATTGTAAGGGGAATAGATAGGGGTTTCTGTGGTCGCGACCGAGACTCCAGGATGGTATGTTGCCTCCCTGGTGCAAGGGTCAAGGATGTCTCGGCGCGGGTGCAGAACATTCTGGAGGGGGAGGGGGAACAGCCAGTTGTCGTGATACATGTTGGTACCAACGACGTAGCTAAAAAAAGGGAAGAGGTCCTACAAGTAGAATTTAGGGAGTTAGGAGCCAAGCTAAAAAGTAGGACCTCGAAGGTAGTAATCTCTGGATTACTACCAGTGCCACGTGCTAGTAAGAGTACAGAGAACAGGATAGTTAGGCTAAATACGTGGCTTGAGCAGTGGTGTAAGAGGGAGGGTTTTAAATTTTTGAGGCATTGGAACCAGTTTTGTGGTAGGTGTGACCTATACAAAAGGGACGGTCTACACCTGTGCAAAGATGGAACTGATGTTCTCGGGGTAATTTTTGATAAAGCAGTTCGGGAGCATTTAAACTAGTATGGCAGGGGGCTAGAAACCTATGTAGTGAAATAGAGGAAAGTGAAAGGCAGACAGAAATAAATGGTAAAAGGGTGAGGAACAAAAAACAAAGGGCCAAACTAATTCATAAAAAATGTGAGCATAAAAAAAGCCTGAGGGTTTTATACCTTAATGCGAGAAGCATCAGGAACAAGGTAGATGAATTAGCTGTGGAAATAGAGGTTAATAATTATGATCTAATTGGGATTACGGAAACATGGTTGCAGGGTGAGCAGGGCTGGGAGCTTAACATACAGGGGTATTCAGTATTTAGGAAGGATCGACAAAAAAGAAAGGGAGGAGGGGTAGCATTGCTGGTAAAAGAAGGGATAAATGCAATTGAAAGGAAGGATATTAACTCAGTTAATACAGAATCTATATGGGTGGAGCTAAGAAATAGCGAGGGGCGAAAAACATTAATAGGAGTGGTATATAGGCCTCCAAATAGTAAAATAGAGGTTGGGGAGGGCATCACGAGGGAAATTAGAGAAGCGTGCAATAAGAGCACAGCTGTCATCATAGGTGACTTTAACTTACATATAGATTGGAATAGCCTAATCAGTAAAAATAATGAGGAGGAGGAATTCCTTGAGTGTTTAAGGGATGGTTATCTGGATCAATATGTCGAGGAACCAACTCGGGAACAGGCTATATTGGACTGGGTACTGTGCAATGAGAAGGGACTAATTAGTAATCTTGTTGTACGGGGACCCTTGGGTCAGAGCGATCATAACATGATCGATTTCTCACTCGAAATGGAGAGCGAAGAAATTGACTCAGATACTAAGGTCCTGAATTTAAACAAGGGGAATTATGATGCCATTAGACGGGAACTGAGTAGGTCTGATTGGACAACGTTCCTGGGAGGACTGGAGGTAGATAAACAATGGCAAGCATTTAAAGATAGAATGACAAAATTGCAAAAATTGTTTATACCAATCTGGCATAAAAGGAAATCTAAAAAGGTGACTCAACCGTGGATAACAGGGGAAATTAGAGACAGCATAAAATCCAAAGATAGGGCGTATAAAATAGCCAAAAAAAGCGCCAGAGCGGAAGATTGGGAACAGTTTAAGATAGAGCAAAGGAGGACAAAGGGCTTAATCAAGAGGGGCAAAATAGCTTACGAAAGCAAGCTGGCGGAAAATATAAAAACTAACTCCAAAAGCTTTTATAAGTATATCAAGAGGAAAAGACTGGTGAAAACCAAAGTTGGTCCATTGCAGTCAGATACGGGGGAATATATAACGGGAAATAAGGAAATGGCAGACCAACTAAATGCATACTTTGGGTCAGTCTTTACGAAGGAAGACACAAAAAACCTCCCTGGGATATCGGGAAAAATAGGGACATTTGCAAAGGAGGAACTGACGCAAATCAATATCTCTAAGGATATGGTGTTAAGGAAGCTAAAGGGATTGAAGGCGGACAAATCCCCAGGGCCTGATAACATGCATCCTAGGGTGCTGAAGGAGGTGGCCCTAGAGATAGCGGATGCACTAAGTATGATTTTTCAGAATTCATTAGACTCGGGAACAGTGCCCATGGATTGGAGGGTAGCTAACGTTACCCAACTATTCAAAAAGGGGGGTAGGGAAAAAGCAGGTAATTACAGACCTGTAAGCCTTACATCAGTTGTGGGCAAAATGCTGGAGTCCATCATTAAGGATGAAATAGCGGAGCACTTAGCAAATGGGGACAGGATAGGACAGAGTCAACATGGATTTACAAAGGGTAAATCGTGCTTGACTAATCTATTGGAATTTTTTGAGGGAGTAACTGGTAAAATAGATGGGGGAGAGCCAGTAGATGTGGTGTACCTGGACTTCCAAAAGGCCTTTGATAAGGTCCCACATAAAAGATTAGCAGGGAAAATTGAAGCTCATGGGATAAAGGGGAAAGTATTGACGTGGATAGAGAACTGGCTGTCAGATAGAAAACAGAGAGTTGGAATAAACGGCTCATTTTCTGAATGGCAGGCAGTAACAAGTGGGGTACCGCAGGGATCTGTCCTGGGTCCCCAGCTGTTCACAATTTACATTAATGACCTGGATCAGGGAGTCGGATGCAGCATTTCCAAATTTGCAGACGACACTAAACTAGGAGGGGGGGTGGGCTCAGAGGAGGAGACCAGGAAGCTCCAGAGCGATTTGGACAGACTGGGTGATTGGGCGGATAAATGGCAGATGCACTATAATGTGGACAAGTGCGAAGTTATCCACCTTGGGTGCAGGAATGGGAGGGCAAATTATTATTTAAATGGCAATAAATTGGGAGAGGGGGAAGTACAGAGAGACCTGGGTGTTCTTGTACACCAGTCACTGAAGGCGAGCATGCAGGTGCAACAGGCGGTCAAGAAGGCAAACGGTATGCTGGCCTTCATAGCAAAAGGGTTGGAATACAGGAACAGGGATACCTTGCTGCAGCTGTACAGGGCACTGGTGAGACCACACCTCGAGTACTGTGTACAGTTTTGGTCGCCTCATCTGAGGAAAGATGTTCTTGCCATGGAGGGGGTGCAGCGGCGATTCACCAGGCTGATACCAGGAATGGCGGGATTGACCTATGAGGAGAGACTATGTAGTTTAGGGATGTACACACTGGAGTTTAGAAGATTGAGAGGGGACCTCATAGAAGTGTATAAAATTCTGACAGGTCTAGACAGACTAGATGCAGAAGGAATGTTTCCCTTGGCGGGTGAGAACAGAACTAGAGGACATAATTTAAGGATAAGGGCTAAACCATTTAGGACAGAAATGAGGGGGAATTTCTTCACTCAGAGGGTGGTGAACCTGTGGAACTCATTGCCACAGAGGGCAGTGTACGCCAGCTCATTAAATATATTTAAGAGGGAATTAGATATATTTCTACAGGCAAAAGGGGTTAAGGGTTACGGAGAGAAGGCGGGGACGGGATACTGAATTGGAGGATCAGCCATGATCTCATTAAATGGCGGAGCAGGCTCGAAGGGCCGGATGGCCTACTCCTGCTCCTATCTTCTATGTATCTATGTATCTATGTATGCCTAACCAGTGTTTTATAAGGCTTTAGCATAACTTCCTTGCTGTTGTACTCTATGCCTCTATTAATAAAGCTAAGGATCCCGTATGCTTTTTTAACAGCCTTCTCAACTTGTCCTGCCACCATCAAAGACTTGTGTACGTTCTCTCTGTTCCTGCACCCCCTTTAAAGTTGTACCATTTAGTTTATATTGCCTCTTCTCATTCTTCCTAGCAAAATGTATCACTTCACACATCTCTGCGTTAAATTTCATCTGCCATGTGTCTCCCATTTCACCAGTCTGTCTATGTCCTCCTGAAGTCTGTTACTACCCTCCTCACTGTTTACTACAGTTGCAAGATTTGGATCATCTGCAAACTTTGAAATGATGCCCTGTATACCCAAGTCTAGGTCATTAATATATATCAAAACGAGCAGTGGTCCCAACACTGACCCTGGGAGACACCACAGCACACTTCCCTCCAGTCTAAAAAACAATTGTTCCCACTATTCTCTGCTTTCTGTCCCTTAGCCAGTTTCATAGCCACGCAGCCACTGTCCCTTTTATCCCATGGGCTTCAATTTTGCGGAGTCTATTATGTCTATTATGTGGTACTTTATCAAACGCCTTTTGAAAGTCCATATATACATCAACCACATTACCTTCAAGTAGGGCTAGAAAAGATGACAGTGATAGGGAGGGTGTGTCCATGGAGCAAGAATCCCATTGCTTATAGTGATCCCAGGCTGGGGCTTGTACTATTGCACCAGATTTTCCAAGATGCAATCGGTTCATATGAAAATAATTTTCTAGTCTCACTAATTTTTTTGGATGAAATAGCAGCAATATTCAACAGTTGTGATTCCAAGTGAGATAAATGTGTTTATGATTTGACTAAGAGGAAGAGAATGGTTTGACTGAAGAAAACTGGCACAACATTTGGTTTACCATAGTGTGGTTGTGGTGCCCTATTCATGATGGAGTATTAGTGAAATTTCAAAAGAAAATATGGACTAACACTGAGGGAATCTCTTTGATAGTAAAATTAACTCAATGTGCTTTCAATTTTTCTGTCTTTTTTTCAAAACCTGTTGCTCTCAGCATTCTTTGCCTGTGACTAACAGAACTCAGGTCACATGCTAGTAGTACCTGTGTATGCTTTACACATGAATATGGATAAGCCTCATCACACTCTCGCACACACATAGGGCTGGATTTTTCCAACCTCGGCGGGTCAGTGGCGGGCGACGTCGGTGGTGTGTGGGGACCTCGCATCTGTCTCGATCACGGCCTCCAACAAGATATTCCGATGGTGGGCCTTGTTAAGCCTGCCCTGCGAGGTTCCCGGCCAATTAATAGGAAGCGGGTCTGATGACGTCATTTGATGACGCGTCATCAGCCAGTCTCCTTAAAGGGGCCATGTCCAAATTGATCTTGACCGTTCTGTTGTCAGTGTTCTGCAGCATTGAGGTGCTGCAAACACTGACAAGCACTGCACAAAGGTGCACGGCTGCACGCAGGCTCTCCCATTACTCCCTCCATCTACTTATGGAGGGAGTCTCAGCACGCAGGGAGGTTCTCTTCCCATCCCATGGGCGGAAGAGACCTCCCCAGGACACCAACGCAGCCTGGTTGCACATTGCACAGGAGGACACAAGCAGGGATGTCGTCAGGAGGACCAGGCTGCAGTGGCGCAAACCTTGCAATGATCTCAGTAGATCACGAAATGTTACTGCCATGTCACACTCAACCTCATCCTGCTGTGCCACTCATCACATCCCCATCACTCTGCCTTCCCTACCCTACTCCTGCACATCTTTACTCACACCAACTTACCTTGCACCTCCACCCATCCCTCTCTATCTACATTATCACTTCCCCATCTCACTAGCCACCCCTCACTCTCACCCTCATCCTAGTGCAATCATACCAACTAACAACACACAAGGGTCGGCACTTGGGTGGTTTAGCCAATGTTCATGTGAAGTTTCTGTTAATGCGCTGTCAAACATTGAAATCTTTATTTTCAACACTTTGCGTTCTTGGACAGATTTGTGTGCACCTTTGAAAGTGTCTTAGTGAGTTGCAGTGAATGGTGAGACATAACGTCTGATGAGTGTGAAAGGAATGGCTTGGACATTGTAGGGATGCTTTATGGTGTTGCTGTGGGGTGGTGCCAACCTGGTGCATCATCTGGCTGCCAGGGTGTACAATGTTAAGTGAAGCTAATTTGGACATGGTGAGGCCATCGCTGGCGTCCCGGGCAGCAATGTGCACAGGTGATGATGCCGTGTGTCCTGTGCAGCATCAGGTGATTGCAGAGAAGTTTGGTGTGAATGTTGGTGCTGCTGGTTTGCCTGGTAATGCTGGTGTTGGGGCTGATTGTTTTGGGATTCTGAGGACCAAGGTGAGAATTTTTCAAGATACTGATGGTATAGATGGCAGGTGAGGGTGAGATGACAGAAGTAACCTGTCAATGTTGAGATAGGTTGTTCCAAGGAGGTGACAGTGGATAGAGAGATTACTCCAAACACTTCAAAAGTGTATAAAGCTCAAAAGTGGGTTCTAAATACTGAAGGCTGAAGCGTCTGAGATTGAAAAGTGACCAGCTGTAAAATGGCAGGTTTTAAACCACTTTTGCAGCTGTCACCTATTGAAAGAAATGGAGAGTTGTTCAGAACCCGACATACTTACCTGGCGTGATTCCCGAGTGACGGGAACCGCGTGGAAAACTTGGCAAAGTGCTTTGGAACTGGGAAAATGGGGATTTAATTACTTTAAACACCCTCCTAACAAGCACAATTGAATGACCTGCCGCTTAGTGCCGTGTCTGCAAAGCGCAGGCAGAGCCGGCACTAGGGAAACTGACAAGGAGGCGGGTTCAGAGCAGGATACCGGCCCCGCTGTCAATCTTTTTGATTTTGACAGCGGTCCCGCCTCCAAACCCGCCCTCTGAGTGCCGGCAAAATTCAGCCCATAGATTCAGGCAGTTTGGAATATCAGCCACCAGTGAGTTAGTTTCTATCCTGATTAATTTCTTGTTTTTTTTGGTGAATCTCTGTGCTATCAGTGTTGGGAAATGAAGCATTTCTCAGGTTTCCACCCAGTGTCAGCAACAAACACTTCCACACACCAACTCCATCTCCCTCCCCAGCCACTGACCCAGTTTGAACTCTTTGCAACCTCACGTCCTGTTTGATCCGAAGGTGAGTTTTCAACCCCATCTCCTCTCCATCACAAAGACTGCCTATTTCCACCTCTGTGATATTGCTCGCCTCTGTCCCTACCTCAACCCATCCGCGGCTGAAATCCTCATCCATGCTTCTGCCACCTCCAGACCTGATTACTCCAATGCTCTCCTGGACAGCCTCACATTCTCCGCCCTCTCTAAACTTTACCTCTGCTGCCCGTATCTTATCCTGCACCAATTCCCACTTGCCCGACGTCCATTACCCTTGTCTTCATTGACTGACGGTGGTTTCTGCTCCCAACGCCTCAAATTTAAAATTCACATCCTTGTGTTTAAATCCTCCCCAACTTTGTAACCTCCTCCAGTCCTACAATGTCCCTCCCTGCATGAAATCCGTCCCTTTGGTGTCCCTCTTTCCTTTTGCTCCACCATTGCCAGCCTTGCTTCAGCATGCTCTGGAATTCCCTCCCTAAACTCCCCTGCCTCTCCGGCTCCCTCCCCTCCTTGAAGACCCACCTCTTTCACCAAGCTTTTTTGTCACCCCATCTAATCTCTGCTTCTTTAGCTTGATGCCTGTTTTTCCTCATGTGAAGCACCTTGTGACTTCCAATTTAGTCCCAACTTATGGATACTGTCGTGATGTGAACCCATAGGAACTGTATTGAATCTCAAGCTCATTTCACTTCGGAATCTTATGGCCATCTAAGAAGAGACCTTCATCACATTAGTTTGGATTGGATGAGAACCCCAGTATTGGAGGTGTGCTAACCCCCCGCCTTTTCCTGGGTTGTTTTTCCTATTTATTCTCCCTTTTCTGGGCATCTGAAGTTCGCTATTTCTCGCACGCTCGTTTGCATTAAATTCCTGTGGATGTTAGTTTAACAAAGTGGTTAACCCATTTATTATAAATTGGTTAACAACTTTGGTAAAACAATGCACACAAGAATTTGGCACAAGAACGTTAAATAGTGCACTAAATATAACACCGAAAGAAATTTCAACCCCCCCTCCTGATCTTCCATGCTGTGCAACATTCCCCAACTCAGAATGTGGGCAGCCGAATTCCTCTCAGAACTTTGCTAAAGCTGATCTGAAACTGTTGTGGTCGATGTACATGAGCAGTCGGATTGGCTTACCGTGTCTTGCTTCGCTCAGAAGGTTGTACGGCCATTTTTATTTAATAAATATAAGCGTACGTAGAAACAGTCCCATCACAAAGTCTTCAGACTTGGTATGTCCCAGAGGCCTTCTCAACAGCCCAGTAATTAGTCAGCAGCAGGAATGTTTCTGCAGCATGTGGATGGCTGCCCCCACATCCCAAGGATCAACCTCCCCCAATACTGAGAACTGCTCCTCCAGCTGTCTGGCCCAGAGCACTCCCTGAGGCAGGTGTGCTTGAATGACCGTTGAGACGTAATGTGAATCCAATTTTTCTGAATGTTTGGCAATCTCACCACGTCCTCAGAAGGCCTGTCTGATTCTCCACACAAGATATTGGCAGTCTTTGCCTGTCCCAGTGCAACTCCATAAAGATAACCCAACATTAGTGACTAAAGGGGTGATTACACTGAAGATCAGCTCTTTGATATGGGAGGCTGTGTACTGATATGGTCGTTAAGACACTTCAATGGCAGATGTTGAGGAATGTGGACCATGGCCCGGAGTTTCCTGGAACCGCTCATTTGACCTTGAATGCCGTAAGTTAGACCGAGGTGCTCCGATTCTACAGTGGCGACTTTACGCCAAAATTTGCTGGAGAACTTATTTGAATGCGTCGCAGCGAGTCAGAAGTGGTGCTTCCAAGGTGATGGGGATTGACTCCATTTTAGTAGTCATAAACTGGCATTTAGGAATATTTAAGAGCTTTTCCGCAAGCTAGATACAAATATTATTACTATGTGCCATGAATGCTGCTAAAAAAAATTGTTACTGGATTTTCATCGAAGAGACGCGGATACTTCAATATGTGGATTCAATAGTTTCTCTCTACGGGTAGTCTGTTAATTTTATAAATTAAAATGGGTAAAAGAGATGAAATGATATTTGAAATGATTGTGGCCTGGAGTTTTTGCCCAAAATCGGCCAAACCAGCGCAAAAGATCGAGGAATTTCAAGCGCAAAGTATGTTCAGTGCAAATGGAGTTTCTGCAATCTTTTGCGTCAGTTTAAAAAAACATCGCGCTGGAATCCAGCTCTGCCCACAAAACTGGCCAGGCCCCAGATCAAATTAATCACCATGGCGCCATTGGCGGCCCTTCGAGGAGGCTCTTAAAGTCAAGCTTTTTTTTAAGGCACAATGGCCACTAATAGGCACGTCTTAAAAGCTTTTAATGAATAAACTGACTATTGTACACCAATGAAACTAGTAAATGGTTCTGTATAGTTTTCTAAAGGCATTTTGAGTTATTTAAAATCGGGTTACTCACAGGTAGTGGACTGAACACTCTGATTAAAAATGTTTATTTTTTGTGATAAACCCACTTTCAGCTGTATTAATCGAACTGCACCAAGTCACCACTCTTAAATACATCAAGGGAATATTTTTGAATGCAATTTTTTTTTTTTAATTGCATTCTAAAATACTGTCTGATTGCGCTGGTTCATGGTAGAGTTTACGTTCGGAGATATGCAAATGAATTTGAGCGGAAACTTGAGCAAAAAATTCAATTTAGCAAAACTAGCGCACTTTTGAGCGCAATTTGCGCCCGTATCGCTGATTGCGCCCAAAGTGGAAACGCTTGGCCTGTATTTTTCTATGTGCAAACTCTGATAGGAACTAACTCTGTGAGAGTGGCAGCCGATTAGAGATACTGAAATCTATATATTTTTTTAAAGTATAAATGCAGGGTTTGTTGTCATCCTGACCTGTAAATGTTTTACCCAGCACCAAGAGGACTTTCACATCATAAATTATTGCTAAGCTAATATCCACTGGGCGATTTCGAACCGTTTTTGCTGAAATGACGTGACATTCTGATGCCATAAAATCCACTTGCTTGATGAAGCTTATATTTTAACTAGAAAATGCTCAACTGATCAACAGCGAGAGCATTAAAGCCCTCCCTCAGATAGAGGCAACATGCCGAGCGATTACGTTACTGATTCTGAGCCCACCAGCACCATTCTGTGACAGTCTGTCCGCGGCCATCAAAGTAGCGTCACTGCAGCGAAATCACGATCGGCGTTGATTTTGATGGGCTGATTAGTGACTGTTTCGGCGAGGGTCTCAGTGGGCGGTGTACAACTCCCAGGAATTTACGGCGTGGTGTAGTAATGGCGTAACTCACTCACACCATAATTTCCTATCATTTCTGTGCCATAAAAATGGCGTGTGCCATAGATGTGTCATTACTAGGCGAACATTTTCAGGAAAATCTGGGCCTCTGTAAACATTCAGGGTTAGTTTAGATAGTTGGATGAAAGAGGAATAGAAGATATATGGGGACAGGGCAGGTAAATGTGATGAGAACTATTTGCTCACATGGACGACAAATGCTGACACAACTGGTTGGACCGCATGGTCTGTTTCCGTAATGCAACTTCGATGCACTTCACTGATAAAGACAAGATGTGAGCACTGGGCAGTATAGTGGGTCAGCACACTAGTCTTTCACCTCTAGAATCCAGGTCTGAATCCAGCCTAGACCAATGGGACCAAAAACTCTTTCAGCTGCGAGGGATGGACACAAAATGGGGCAGATTTCAACTGCCCTCAGCTGGTGTAAACAGAGTGGTAAGTGGCCTTAAAATGGCGCCGGGTGCACTTACTCGCCGCCGCTTCGACTGCCGCCATCTTGGGTAGCGTCCTGAGGTGGGTGGCCGGAGCGCCCATCCGTTTCAGGTCGGAGGCCACTTGCAATATGCAAATTGGGAGTCCTGTGACGATCAGAGGATCCCGATTCCAATTTTGTGGTACACTGAGCGGTGCATGTGCCGTGCGCGCTCTGCCCATTTGTACCAGGCATGGAGTGGCCTAACCTGATGGGAGAAAACCACGGCAGAATTTACACAAACTGGTCCCGAAAATGCTAAGGGGGACTCAGTAAATAAAATGAATTTCATATCAGTTTATGGTCATTGTAATTGTGCACCGATAATACATTCATATATATTTAGCTGTTCTGCAGTTTAACAATCAGATGTACGTGTCTGTCGGCTCGCTCTAAAGGGAGAGGGCAACCAGACTCAAACACAAAACCATAGACCAAAAAGTATTCCTTTTAGTGTCACTTATATCGCTGTCATTTTCTCTTATACTGTAAATTCTTTCAACTTCTGTGGAAAGACATCACATTTGAGCAAGGTCCTGTTGCTGCTCCTTGGTGGCAAACTGAAAGTGACAAGTAAAGAAGGACTAAGCATTAAATCATATATGGGCTAATGCGGCATAATTCCCTATTGTGCACAAGGATATGGAAATGCTTTCTGAGCTCGAAACTGACCAACTTGGGCAGGCTTCAGAAGCTGATGTCATGAGCTGCTGGGTGTTTAACCATTATTTATTGAAAGGAAGGATAGCAATGCTGGTGTGGCTACATGAAGAAACTCTTAAAACAGAGAGATTTATGCGGCTTTTCCAATGCGTTGACTCAGCAAGGCTCTTTAAACCTTTTGATTACATCTGTAAACGTATTTTGAATACACCTGATGTAAAAGCCTGAAGGGTGTTCATGCTGAGACATGAGCTTGCTGTCCCCGATGAGTGAACTACCTATGTATAATGTGATGATTGCATCTCGTGATTTTTTTTTTTCAAATTATGTTCCCAAGCTTTAAAAGTGAAGAGTTCTGTCTGATCCTGTCGCTGAGATGATTTGGTGCCAATTTTGTTTTTAAACATAATATGGCCTATTGAACGTAATGCAGTGAACCAACATGCAATAACGCAATAAAAACACTCCCAACTATTAGCAGACCCACAATTTTATGAAACACAAGTGTAGGCATTGAATTTAGCACAAATATTACCACTCCAACAGCACTTCACTGCACCAAATCTGTTGAGATCAAGAATGTGTTTTTCTGGGAAGAAAGACAAGACCCTTGTGCCGACGTGACAAAGAAGAAGACGACTTGCATTTACATAGCGCCTTTCACGACCACCGGACATCTCAAAGCGCTTTACAGCCAATGAAGTACTTTTGAGTGTAGTCACTGTTGTAATGTAGGAAACGCAGCAGCCAATTTGCACACAGCAAGGTCCCACAAACAGCAATGTGATAATGACCAGATAATCTGTTTTTGTTATGTTGGTTGAGGGATAAATATTGGCCAGGACACCGGGGATAACTCCCCTCCTCTTCTTCGAAATAGTACCATGGGATCTTTTACGTCCACCTGAGAGGGCAGACGGTTTAACGTCTCCTCCGAAAGACAGGCACCTCCGACAGTGCAGCACTCCCTCAGCACTGCACTGGAGTGTCAGCCTAGCTTTGTGTGCTCAAGTCCCTGGAGTGGGACTTGAACCCACAACCTTCATGACTCAGAGGCGAGTGTGCTACCAACTGAGCCACAGCTGCCACTGTCACTACAAAGGTCACTACACTCCAAAAGTTATTCATTGTGTGATGTTTAGACAAATAGTGGAAAGTGCCATTATTTATCCGGTGTCATTCTTCCAAAATCTGCAAAGGGGGTAATGGTCCAGAAATTCCTGGAGGCCTGCTCTGCCAGTATAGGGCACGGTGGAGTGGAACCCATGTCCGCAATAGCCCCAGGCCAGAAACCCCATCCCATATCCTGGGGACGGGTCATTTGTATCTCCAGATGGGTCACTGCTGCCTGCAAGGGTGCATCAGTGGCGCTCATCTCAGCCCAACTCGATAATGTAATTCGAAGTCCCTGAAGTATTCTCCTACTCTCTGAAGCCTGACTAAGCTGAAGGAAACATGATTTTCCTGTAAGTCTTTGGCTCTCACAGCAGCCACTCTGCCACTAGAGAAAGCAATTGATCCGCCCATGACCCCCCCCCCCCACCCCCCAAACGGAATTCAAAAGGTCCAGTGTAAACAGGGTGCAAGCCCTGCAGAACCGGATTCCGGCCCACATTCCAGCCCCCTCCTGAGCAGAAATCGGTTCCACTCCAGGAGTTTCAGGCCCAATGTTTATTTTCGTTAAATCATCCCACTCAAGACATATGCATGCTTTAGGCCTTCTAAATATTGGCCAATGCTAGGTGCAAGGATTTATTTTTTTATCAAAAAAGAGACCAGTTGAAGAGGCATGTGACCTATATAGCTGTGTGAACTATACAGTGAATTTTATGGTATTTGATGCAATACGTATGTTGATGTTAAAAAAAAAAATCTTTTATTCATGTTTTTCATTGTACAATAAGCAAAGGATTGGTCAATGTACACAGACACATGAGGGAATGAAAACCATCATGGGTTAAAGCATATTGTGTAGGAAGGAGAGACACCTACCATGTTATAATGGAAGGACACTCCAGGCATTTCCTGTGAGACCTATTACCACATCAGTTATCATTGTGAGGTCAAAAGAATAACAGACAGTAACAAAACGTGTCAAAATAATACTGAACAAACAAAACAAATTCTACATTATAATTGCAATAACCCACGCCCCACGCGTGTGTGTGAGTTTAGTAGACTGGGATCTGGTTTTAATTCTCATCTGCCTTTTGTGCAAAAATTCAAACTAAGCACACACCTGCTTGTGCATTGTGACCTAAACTAAAAGCTGTTCAACCAGTTAGATTGTGACCTCCTCAAGTGATGCGTCATATCTACAACTGCAGGCGTTGCCCAGAAAGCATTCAAGACGATACACAAGTCCTAAGCTGCACGTATCCAAGGTGTTCAAGGAAGATTCTGTGACTGGCGGAGTACCGTCCCTAAACATGGTCACAAAAGCTGTCAGCTTGTCTGGGATTTCTGAATGTCTCTCTCTGATCTTCCAATGGCAGCTTTAATGTGAACACTGCAGTCTTTCAGCATTTCATATGTAGCCGATACTAAAGTAATCATGACGCAGTCATCAACACTGAACTTCAGCAGGGCCCAGAGTGAAGCCCCCATCTGACCTTGATCAAAGATGGAGGGTTGGTGCATTTCATCAGCAAGGGTGATTCAATGATGCTCATGCCAAACTGCTGGTTGGGGTGGTGTCATGCCACCCTGATGGCAGAGAGGAGGTCTGGTAAGGGCTCAGAAGAAAACAAAGTTTCTCAATCTTCTGCTCTCACTTGAGCCCCCAAGATTCCTTTGGGATTGATTACATTTCCCTGCTAATGGCTCGGGGCCTTTGTAAGTGGAGCCCGGGAACTCCCCCAGCCGCACTCCATTGACACGGGGAAGGGGGGAGGCAGACTGAAGATTCGCCCATGGTCCCCCCACCCCCACCCTGACATGAATTACAGGGCCAGCGTAAACGGGATGGATTCCTGGCAGAACAAGCTCTGCAGCAAACTGCTGGCTCTCTGGGTGGAAATTTTCCCTTCTGCCTGCTTGGAGCCCAGAATGTTTGGGGCCATAATCCATGGCCATGTTGGACAGCCCCTGCCCCGTACCATTGTTTATTTCCTATTGGTTTGTATGATAGTGTTTTTACATTGAACTCTGTACAAAATACAATATCCATGAAAGAAAGTCATGAAAGAACTCCCCTCAGTCTTGTCAATGCTGTAAACAACGGTGCTAGAAAATGTAACTAGAAAATAAATTTCTTATACATACCTGGCCATATCTACGATATAATTTTCTGGTAATTACCTGGGCAATATCACTTACAAACTCTCTTGTGCAGTGCTAACTACACTGTACATCTGCAGAAATGTATTTGGCCCCTGAAACATGATCATCATCATCGTCATCAATGCAAGGCTCCGCTAAAAAGAAAATACTGTTCTCAAACAACTGGCCCCCATATTGAAGTTACTGTAATATAATCAATACTTCGAGCAATAGGGTCAAAATTATTTTCTATCTTCCTGCAGGCACTGTGGAAGTCAACCATGTAGTAGTAGCACGAGGTCCTCAGCTGAAATGATAGTAGTCCACTCCTTCCTTCAGCTTCAATGAATTCAAGTTTTCTTCAAACCCGCCACCTGTCAAGTCCTGCCAAAACGAGAAATGTTAGATCACACAAGTCAAACCCAGCCCTGCTTCTCATCCCACAATTGATGACATAAGTGCAAGGCTAATCCATCTTGAAACCTGGCAACACATCAATGTGCTGGGAGCTTTAACTCTATCCTCAGTTACTGAGAAATACACAGACTAGTATGAATCATCTCGAGAAGCCAAAGATCTGTGAGCAATGACACTACTCGTGACAGTTTCCCACTGTGAGTGGGCAGCTGTAAGATAGGTTTGAATAGTTTTCTTTTCAGTAGAATAGTGAAAGCACAAAAACAAAATAATAGCTGGTTGTTGTGTACTTGGTTATAATTATACTCTTGATTTGAAGAATCCTATCACTACACTACACTGCCTCATTTTCATTCCACTTGGGTGGTGTTTTCATCCCTCTCAGTCAATTAACGGCATGTTTCCTTCAACTTTATGGTTAATCCTTTAATTCCTCCTCATTTTATTGTGCGCTTATTTTGGATTTTATCACCTCAGCAGCTGTCTCTGTACTTTTCACCACAACTTGAGGGCCCATAGTACTGCAAGGCCCACCTCCATTCAGCCCAATGGCAGCTCTTAACATCCTTTTCAAAATGAGGGCTGTAAAGGTGTCTATTTGGTTCTAGGTCAGTAATAGCAAAAATTATTTCCTTAACCAGTTTCTTTGAGTGACTGACCTATTTTGCCTCCTGTGCACAGTGTCTAAAAAGGTATTGTTGTTGTAACACACTGTTAGTCACTGACGTTTTGTCCTGGGCACAGTCTCACAAATGTATCTTACTCCAGGGCCAATTCTGGGATATTCCAGTATGAAGTGATGGGATGAGGGTCTGCACATTCGATTCCCTACACATTGAGCTCATGATTTTAATCATACAATCATGAACACTTGTGAATTGAAGGGCAGGTAAATCCCCACAGGACGAGGAACAAAAGCCTATAGGTCCAATATTTCTAGTCCACAGAATCACCACAGTGCAGATAGAGGCCATTTCGGCCGATCGAGCCCACCCTATCCCCGTAACCCCACGTATTTAATCCCCCTAACACTAAGGGTCAATTTATCATAGCCAAATCAACCTAACCCGCACATCTTTGGACTGTGGGAGGAAACCGGAGCACCCGGAGGAAACCCACGCAGACACGGGGAGAATGTGCAAACTCCACACAGACAGTCACCCGAGGCCGGATTCGAACCCGGGTCCCTGGTGCTGTGAGGCAACAGTGCTAACCACTATGCCACCGTGTCCCCCTAATAAAACCTTTACACCTTCTGTGTCAGCTGTGGCTCAGTGGGTAGCACTCTCTAGGTGGGAAGGGTTAGGAGTGAGCAGGTGCTGCTGGGTGCTTGATTACTGCAGGGAGTTGGAGTGAGTTTGTAAAAAGTTGGTGGTTTTTTTTCTGGTTTTAGGGACTTTTTGGTCCTTAAACAGCAGCCAGGTGGCTGCTGAGGGGTCTGGAATGTAGGGCCCCTCAGAGGACAATGTTCCCAAGATGAATTTAATCAGGGGAGAAAATGTTGGGAGAAGGGATAAAAGAAGGCCAAAAGATTTGGGCCGGGACCCCAGGAGGTTTGGAAAAGAGAACACGGTGGTGGTTCAGTGCGAGGCTAAGGAGATACGAGCTTGGGATATTATCCAGGCGGTACATGAGGACTGCGGCGAGGGAAACTGCTTTGCCTGCCGACCAAAGCCGAATGTTGGGTTCGAGGTGACGGTCAGTGGCCGAAAGGAGGTGGAAAGAATTTTACTGAGTTTAAAGGTTGGCGATAAGTTCTTGGAGGTATCTCTGCTATATTCTGAAGAGGTGGTGGTCTCATTCTTAAACCTGCCGGTTTATATTGAGGACGATGTGCTAATAAAAAAGCTGGAGTTGTGGGACATTAAAATTTGCTCAGCAATAAAGAGGAGATACTATCTAGGAATGCGGGTAGCAGATGGAACCCGTTATATAAAGGTGCGGTTCCCAGATGGGGGTGATATCATTGCCGTATAGTATGAAATTCAAGACAATGGAAGGGGTGCAGTACTTCCGGGTACTGCATAATAACCAGGTGAAGGTTTGTTATTATTGTCTTGGACACGGCCATCTTGTAAGAAGCTGTCCAGACTTGTACTGTTATAACTGTGGTGAGTTTGGACACATCGCTCGGAGCTGCAAGGCGGAGAGCTGTGGGGGGTGTCACAAAGGCCCCACCCGCTGTGAGTGTGTGGCAGAAGGAAGCCCCTTGAGTGACGAGGAGATGGGAGAAGGAGAAGGAGCAGGAGGTGTGAGTGGAGCGGCTGGAGGAGCGGAGCAGGCAGAGGACACAGCTGGTGCATTTATATTGCGCCTTTCACGACCACCGGACGTCCCAAAGCGCTTTACAGCTAATGAAGTACTTTTTGTAGTGTAGTCACTGTTGTAATGTAGGAAACGTGGCAGCCAATTTGCACACAGCAAGCTCCCACAAACAGCAATGTGATAATGACCAGATAATCTGTTTTGTTATGTTGATTTGAGGGATAAATATTGGCCCAGGACACCGGGGATAACTCCCCTGCTCTTCTTCAAAATAGTGCCATGGGATCTTTTATGTCCACCTGAAAGAGTAGATGGGGCCTCGGTTTAACATCTCATCCAAAAGACGGCCCCTCCGACAGTGCAGCAATCCCTCAGCACTGGAGTGTCAGCCTGGATTTTCGTGCTCGAGTCTCTGGAGTGAGACTTGAACCCACAACCTTCTGACTCAGAGGCGAGGGTGCTACCAACTGAGCCACTGGCTGATGTGAACTGTGGTGAAAATGTGGAAATCGCTGCCACATGCAGCAGTTTAGACGATTAAGGGGAAACTAGATAAGTACATGAGGAGAAAGGAATAGAATGTTATGCTGATAGGGCGAGATGAAGTAAGGTAGGAGAGGGCTTGTGTGGAGCATAAACACCATCATAGACGTGATGGGCCGACTGGCCTGTTTCAGTGCTGTAAAATTCTATGTCATTCTCTGTAAGTTTCCATTTACACCATTTTTCCGGGGTTTCTACAGCTCTTCCACCAAAGGTGCAGCAGATGAGCGGGAAAGTTCCGTGGAAATTCACCCCTGTTGTATCATTACACAATCAGCGGTTTTGTCGGCTCAAATCTTACTATTGAATAAATTTCAAATGTATACTTTGTACTATAACAACAACAGTTGACATTTCTAAAGCACTCCGCATGGATAGAAAGACACCTGAAAGTGCGTTACAGACTGAAAGAAAACAGAGGCTGAGCAGGAGGAAGGAAAAAGAGAATAAGGAGTTTGGGTGCAACCAAAAGCAGAGTAGAAGGGAAATAAATTTTAGGCAGCTTTTGGAGCAGGAAGGACGATGAGGACAATTTGGAAGTATTTGGTAGGGAATTCCAAAGGACGGGGCATAAAGAAAAAATGAAACAATGGCCATTAATAGTGGTCTGGAGGGAGTGGAGGAATAAGGAATAGAATGGTACTGGAGGAATGGAGGTTTTCATATTAGGATGTATGGCTGGAGGAGATCATGGAAGGGCAAGAAATTTAGCTCAGGATTGAGCAATACTTCAAGGTTCTGCCTCTCCAGTCTTAGACTAAAATGGCAGCCAGGGAAGTTTACAGAGTCAAGGTTTGAGGAATGCTGGTGGGAAATGAAGGCTCTGGTTTTGCTGACATTGAGTTGCAGGGAATTTCAGTTCATTCACGTTCTGATGTCAGACAGGCAGCTGAAGAAGGTAGTGGCAGCCTTTGGATTGATGGAAGAAGCAGGGGGGTAAAGTTGAAGATCACTGGCTCACATATAGAAGCTGACCCCATACTTTTTGTTGTAAACAATGAGAAACACTTAGATTTATATTAAAAATAGACTCCTCCAGTGTCTCATCCCACTCCGAAGAAATCCAGTTTCAATTTGGACGGAGACTATTTCAATGCCTTTCTGAGTCAAAGCCAACTCATAAGGTGGTGGGCTGGGTGCTGTACAAATATGAACAAGCACGAGCTAATTACCACGGGAACTGCACAAACCAACTGCCAAGAAAAGCTGCTCTAGATTCTTGTTGCCTATCCCAGACAACCACCATTTAAACATGAAGGCAGTGAAAATTAAGCCATATTAAAATGATAGCAATCAAAATTTAGATTCATCGGTAAATGAAGCAAATGAGAACCATACGCTTACAGTGTATCAGGAGGTCAAGCATTGCCGCACTTAAAATGAATCATCATCTTTCAAATTCAAACCACATTATGACACTTTCTCTGAACGCTTGGGACTGAATGTGAATTAAAATCACCACATCCATTTAGTCCATTTGGACTCAACAGCATCTACGAATGGAAAAAATGTGCAGAGGGACAAATTACCCTGCTGTATTCTTTCATTTCTGGCGTCCCATCATTGTACTTGTCACAGCGAGCACCATAGCAGTACAGGTAAGTTTGGATTTTATGTTTGTTAATAACTGGGGATGGGTGGGTGAAGATATGTCCACTATATGATGTGATTACATATGTATCCAGCAGAAGGAGTCAAGTCCAGGAGGTAAAGCTTATTTAGTCCTGGTAAAAAGATAAAAGTTGGCTGGGAACTGGAGACACATTGATCACAAGATGAGGTTCGCCATTTGCCCATTTTAGTTTATCCATCCAGGATGACCTTAAAGTTCTCCCATTGCAGCATCCTATTGGTTCTTAAATGATTCCCGGTTTCTTGCCTCCACGACTCCATCCAGGAGTCTAATCCATTTGATTGTCACTCTTTATGTGAAGAAGAACTTCCTGATATCAGTCCTAAATTTGCCTTCTATTAGTTTGAATTTTTGTCCCCTTGTCCTAATCTTACAGTTCAAGTAAATTATCCAGATTTACCTTTTCAATACCATTTACTATCTTACATACCTCTATAAATGTGAGAAGTCGCACAACACCAGGTTATAGTCCAACAGCTTTATTTGAAATCACAAGCTTTCGGAGCGCTGCTCCTTCACCTGACGAAGGAGCAGCGCTCCGAAAGCTTGTGATTTCAAATAAAGCTGTTGGACTATAACCTGGTGTTGTGCGACTTCTCACTTTTGTCCACATCAGTCCAACACCGGCATCTCCGCATCATGGCTAATACCTCTATAAGGTCACCTCTCAGACATGTCTTTTCAAGATTGAAAAGCCCACGTCTCTCCAGTCTTTCCTGATAACTTGGGACTGAATGTGAATTAAAATCACCACATCCATTTAGTCCATTTAAATTCAACAGCACCCATGAAGGAAAAAATGTGCAGAGACACAAATTACTCTGCTGTATTCTGTCATTTCTGGTGTCTCATCATTCTGCTTGTCACAGTGAGCACCTCTAACGCTAGGGATCAGTCTTATTGTTTTTCTTTGAACGGTCTCCAATGCTTGAACATCTCCCATGTGTCTTGCTGACCAGAACTGTACATAGAACTCAAGGTGTAGTCTGACCAGAGCACTGTCTTGAAGAAGGAGTGATTTTTCTTTCTTATCGAATAAGTTTCCAAACAAACAAGGGAGGGAGGGGAAGGGCCTAGTTTCTGATCGTCTGATAGTGAACATGTATCAGGTCTCTGGTGGTCTATGGTGCAGGGTAATGGGAATAGTCTTGAATCTTTGGTGGTGCGGTGAAGAGTATGCAATAGAACCAGGTGGTCTAGTTGGGGTAGAAGGGAACGGGTAACGCATTTGTGTTCCTTACTGTTCCGGAGCGGCTTATATGCCAGTTTGAGGTTTCAGGCACAGGCTTTGGAAATACTCAAATTTCTAAAGTTAAAGCTGAAACTTGAATCAATAGAATGCTAATCCTCAGATGTGCATTTAGCTAAAACGTGTGAGATTGTCTCTTGGAATTTAACTGCAGGTTTATGTGAAACCACTGAACAGCTCTCACTCACTGCACTACATCTGGCTAAGACCTGTTTGAAATTCATGATCTGTGAGAGAAGAGGCATCTGAAGTTAAACCACGTACAATTCCATTCACTTCCTGCAAATCTATATAAAGAAGACGTAGCTGTCCATTAAACCTCTGGATTACTGATGGGGCCATTATTGTAATTTCAAGACTTATTTGTCCTCGTCTATTATCAATGAGATTCAATGGTAATTAAGGACACAATTGTGCTCATTGTGGAAGAAGACTGCTGGAAATGAAGGTCATATCATTTACTGGAGGAAACTCGGCAGAAACACTACAAGTTTCTGATTTGCAGCACAAGATTTGTAGTAAATCCAGTGGGATCTGTAAGGGCGGGCGGGCGGGCAGAGACTCTTTCGACCATCTCCAATGCGTAACTTCTCTTACACCTTTCAACACACTGACGAGTTGAAACAGCTCTCTATCAAAGTAGAATAGGGAACACGATACATTATAGCAAAGGAAAAGACAAGATCAGGTGAATCACTCTCATACACCTTATAATGACTACTTACAGTGTACTATTAGCAAGTGTGTAAAGGCTAGTTGCTTACACAATGGCTGAGCAATAAAGGGTAGCACGGAAAGACTAGGTGGAAAAAAAAACTACAGTTTTTAGATTGATTCTGGAAAGACTGAATTATTGCAATGTGCTAGTTATGACAGTTGGGTATATAATGTTATTCAAACTTTGATGTCATTGTTACCATTTTTATTACCCTACAATCCATAGCTAGCGACTGGTACTGTAAGTGGGCAGAGGAGAATAAATGCGTTTTCACAGACAGTCGTTACAGGTTTTAGGGAATGAATTTGGAACAGTGTGTTCCAACATGGCCCATTCCACTCTGTGATCTGGCGTTTAGATCCAGCTTAATGAAGGGAATGAGATTTCTGATTTTGTGCAGTGCACTCTGCCTCTCTCTACTGATAGATATAAAGTCCTGCTAGACAGTCTTTTTAGCTCTACTGGTGCTGGATGCTCTGGAGCATTCAGGGTCTGACTACCTGCTCCCCTTGTTAGCACAGAGGTAATGTTAGCACAGGGGTAATGTTAGCACAGAGGTAATGTTAGCACAGGGGTAATGTTAGCACAGGGGTAACTGATGACAGGGGTGAGAGAAGCAGAAAGTACAAGAGTTCAGGCCTGGTCACAGTATGAGAATCCTTCCATATAGGTCATAGAACTACTGTTTCAAACACTTGACTACTGGAATCAGAAAAAATTTTCCTCCATTAAAGATTCAGCTGGCCACTCAGCATCTGAAAAGAGATGAAGGGATGATATAATAGCAAAATACTGCGGATGCTGGAAATCTGAAATAACAACAGAAAATGCTGGAAACACTCAGCAGGCCAGGCAGCATCCGTGGAGAGAGAAACAGAGTCAACGTTTCAGGTTTGTTCCCTGCTTAAAATCTGTTACATCTCTCGCCTTTTCCAGTTCTGATGAAGGGTCCCAGACCTGAAACGTTAACTCTGTTTCTCTCTCCACGGATGCTGCCTGGCCTGCTGAGTGCTTCCAGCATTTTCTGTTGCTGTTTCATTGTCTTTGTTCAACTTAAGTTACTTTGAATCATTTAAATCTGGTCACAATTTATTTGAACATGCATCAGAAGCATTTATTAGTAAGAGGGAGCCCTGTTCCTGGCTACTTAATTTCCTCTACTGTTCTAGAGATTTAGAATGGAAGGCCTTTTGATAAATGTGTCTTATGCCACATCCTTTAATCACCCTGCCATCTTCAATATTTTGAAGGAATGATATGTTAACCTCTTTTCCTCTGAGATACTGAATGACCTGCTATGCGTTACTTTTCTGTTTCTCAGTTCACAGTTCCAGCGTCCACTTTAACTTGAGCTCTACAATTTATGCAAACCTTGTTTTAAAACGTGCGTTAGTCTGTCGCAACGTGTCACATTTGCAGATCGAGGAAGGTGAGATTTTGAAAAGACGTCACGATGTTAAACCCTAGCATCCTGACCACTTCAGTGCGCAAACTGCACCAAAGATAGCTGTGGAAGGCTCCACAATATTGTGAGTAAAAGCCTCCTGTGAATCACGCAACATGTCTTTTTACATGAATGTGTTCGAACAAGAAAAAAAAATATCTGATTAAAACAGAACTTGGGCAATGCCAATGACCTTAATATGACATCAGTGCAAAGCCCGATGGGATCCCACTTCGCAGTTTTTGGAAAGCCTTCCAAGGAATGCACTCACACACATTTTAGTGACTAATTTTATTAAGTCAGATGGGTTTATACAACTAAATCAACAGATTCTATTACATGCAGTGAATACATTTAAATTGGTTGAGGGTAATTTCTAAACTAGACCAAAATATGGTCATTTAGAAAAAGTGGAATCTCAAATAGATTCAAGTGTTTTCAAAGGTAAATGCATTTTTTTGTTACTGGTATTTTGTGGATTGCATTCACTTTGAGATAGAATAACAGCTGTATTTTCATTCTGCTTGCAATCTAGTTCGGAGAGGGCCAAGCACAGCTGAGTGATGGATGTGTATTATGTCCCAATTTCTGCTGGTATTGCATGGAGGTGCTTCTATCTCTTAATGTTCTTAATGGAGGTTCTGCTCTGTTGTTTCATTGTCCTTGTTCAACTTAAGTTACTTTGAATCATTTAAATCTGGTCACAATTTATTTGAACATGCATCAGAAGCATTTATTAGTAAGAGGGAGCCCTGTTCCTGGCTACTTAATATCCTCTACTGTTCTAGAGATTTAGAATGGAAGGCCTTTTGAAGAATGTGTCTTATGCCACATCCTTTAATCACCCTGCCATCTTCAGATACAGAATAAGCTCAATATTCAATAATTGATTTATCTCGTGTTTTTTAACCTCTTTCCAATCTTGGTACTCTCCTGCACTACTTGCCTTTCACGCAAGCTTCCCAATTTAAAAAAAAAATGGTCTCCGCCCCTGTTTGAACCACTGCCTCATAAATCTAGTCCTTCACTGGTTTTATAAACAGTGAGAGGTCGCACAACACCAGGTTATAGTCCAACAGTTTTATTTGAAATCACAAGCTTTCGGAGCTATCGATCGCCCCTTCCTCAGGTGAACCTGAGGAAGGGGCGATCGATAGCTCCGAAAGCTTGTGATTTCAAATAAAACTGTTGGACTATAACCTGGTGTTGTGCGACCTCTCAATTTTGTCCACCCCAGTCCAACACCGGCATCTCCGCATCATGATTTATAAACAGTAGCAGAGAACTCTCCACCGGGGCAGATATGCTGGAGGGAGTGACTGGTTTACACCCATTATGTGTTTGAGCATCTCATCAATGGGGCCTGACTGTCCTCAACTGGGTTTGTTGTTTAGCCATCAGATTCCTGCTATAAGCAACTCTTTACAAGTTTCAACACGTGCCTCACCTACTCACCCCTGGTACATGCAGTGCTGTTCCATACAAGGATGGTTTTAAAGGCAAAGATTACAATGTAATTCACTTGGATTATTATTCTAACCCAGTACTTGGCTCCGGAAGGACTGTCAAGAGTGACTTGAACTCATTCATTTTTTCCCCCAAAATCGTACAATTTAATAGGATAAAGTTTCACTCTAAAGGGGCAACGTCTTTACCTAGATCATCAATGGTCACCTTAACCGTAAATTACAGGATTCTTCCTTGCAATAATTTTATCATCTTGTTGGTGTTTGTAAATAAAAAAAGGTTTGCTAAACCTTTTTCTTGGATGCAGTGCTCCTTTAAAAGCCATTCTGACCTCCTTAGGAAGTTTTCAACTAGGTTCAAGTACTGGAACAACCCACTTATAAAACTCAGCTGCTTCACTCGTGTATTGGCTACAACACGGACCGTTGCGGTAGACTGCATAACCACTGCAACTTGAACTTCACGACTAGGATAAAGCACCTAGAAAGATACAAGTTTATGACCCTGTTCAGTTCTGGGAAAATACTCTTACAGAGCAAAGAAATGAGAGTGTGATAACATCCCATGCGCATATGCTGTATCAGATACTGCATTTGAAATTACTATTGCCAGTGTTAGAAGGTGACTAGCTGTGCCATTCCTCTCTCGTCTGTTTCAGTGAGAGTGTTAATCTGTTTACTGAAGGGTGAGTTTACACTAAAACTGTAGCGTCAGGTGCAAAGCAACACCACTTCAGTCAATGTCAATGCAACCTGACAAATGTGTCCAGATAAAAACGAGGCGAGACTCCCTGGAGGAGCAAGTCTCATTTTGCTTCACTTTGGAGATAGTTTGGGACTTATGATCTAATTTACACTCCATGTGTAGTGTCAGTGCTAAGTGGTTTCTAAGCTACAGAATCATTGTCATGGCCAAACACAGCTAGAAATGCGAGCAATACTCGCACAAATTCCCCTTGCAAAAGGTGTTGATATAAATGCTTCTGGAAAGCATTCAAGCGGCTCTATGAAAATTACTGAGAAGACCATTCACACAGACATGCAAATGTTCGACAACAAAAGAGACCCCATTTCCAATATTTTACACAAATATATTTTGCTGGCTTTTTAGGGCAAAATATATGTTAATTTGGAACTTTCACACTATATTTAAAGGTATGCTTAGTGTTTGTAATAAACTGCTAGCTGTTTCTGGCACAATGCCAATTAAGCCCAATACAGTCAAACTAATTATTTTTTCAGTAAATTTAAAGTTGCAATTTTTATAGAAAGACCCAGCTGATAAAAATATACTTACTGTGATTATAGAGTCCACCCTGATTAAAGAGTTTGAATTGAAAAATGCAAATTTAAACAGTTGTACTCATGAGGAAATTAGTAATTACACTTGTACAACGTAAATGTTCTCACTATCCCTTCTTTTAAAAACACTCTTGATATGATTGTGTGAATAAATGTGCAACTGCTGGGCTGCTTACCCAGAAAGGAGTATACTTTATGTAATTTGAATTAACTGTCGATGTATATTCAGCTAACCTTCTGAGACATGATCTTGGCACGCGTGCTGACTTATTTAATTTGGCTACATGATCCCAGTTTATTATGAGACCAATTCAAGCCATTTCTGTATAAGTTCACCACATCTGGTCAAATTAAATCAAGTGAAAGGGTTTCCTTTTCAGACTGAAACCAATTCCAATCATTTCCTGCACTGATTGATTGATAAGTGGCACTTATAATAAAAAAACTTTTCTCCCCCTTCCCCAAGGGTTATGGTCCCATTCTTCATGAAGGGACCTCAACAATGAGTCTTTGAAGGAAGGCGTCACAGTCGAGGCCAATCCACCCCTAACCTGAGGCCAACAGATAGTGATCAAGAATGTGATCGAGCCCAGTTGTAGTGTCCCCACTGGTGTCTAAGCTGATCTCAACTAACGCAGCACCGACCAGGGATCAAAGCTGGGGAGTTCCTGGCTGGTATGGCTTTGTACCACACCAGGCAGTGTACTTGACAACTGAACCACTTGAGGAGCTCTGCATATATTTGTTTTAAACTTGTAGGTGGAACTTGATTTTTGTATAAACCATATGATCTGAAATCAAGATTGATTTAATGTCACAAACTGAGCATTTAGGAACATAAAGGTAAATTTTGCAATGATTTGCTCCCAGCAGGGAGACTCCTTTGATAGGAGTGCAGAGCAGAGATAGGGCGACAACACTGCAATGACGATCTCTGACCTGTGCTCTTGTTGAATGAGGCTGCTAACTGGGAGCTCAGGATTGCTGAATAAACCTTAACATTTGGACTTTTGGGTAATGCGCACATTTTTTGTTGGTTATAAAGTCTTGAAAATGCTGCTAGCCGGACAGATTTCAGGAAAAGTCACTGAAGGGTTAATGTTTCCCCCCCCCCTAAAGGTTAAACAATAATAACTGAAAATGCAAGTTTACAAGAAAACAATGAGGCTCTTTTGCAGGGTTTAATTAAATGGAAGAATTCACTTCCTGCAGATTTCGATAATTCTACTTCACAACAGGGGATAATTGAAAAATGCGGCGGAATTATTTCACATTGTGTTAAAGAAGGACTGCGGAGAGGAGGCACAAAGAGCTGGGATGCACACTCTGCTGAGCTGGCAAACTCAGTTGCGAGGGAGGGAGCATTGCGAGGGAGAGCTGTAACTGGACTGCTGCTATTGAAGTCAGCTTGAATGTGCCTCAGCCCCGTGAGCATATTGTCTGCCCCATGTGCAGTTTGGGGAGTAGAACAGAATAAAAACAGATGTTGACCTATGCTAAAAAAAAATTGCATCACTGCCACTTGAGAAAAAGGTCAGAATTATGAACCTAGAGATTACTGTTTGTAATATTAATGAAACAGCGCTTAGCACGTTGGCATAATTCTCTGTCCGCTATTTTAATGAAGGCACTAACCCGTTTATTTTAAACGGATTAACATTTCCATTAGAACAGTGGACAAAATGATATAGATGTTGTTAAGTGTTCATGTGCTAATACTGGCAATGGTAATTTCTAGATTGTGGTATTATTAAAACAACAATCTGAACAAGTTTTAGCTTATGTTCCGTAATCTATAATAATCTCCCTTTTTAGTTCATATATATATATCCCATTTATCAGCAGTTTAAAGAAGATCCATTTGTGGTTCTGTCAGTGAAATGCAACAATTGTGAGGTCAGGTGTTAGGCCCCTGACTGCCTCACAGCTTTAAGTTGATGCTGGAGCTCAGAGAGTTGGGGTGGGGGTGGAAATTGGTGCTGGGGTGGGGGTGGAAATTGGTGCTGGGTTGGTTGTGAAGTCTGTCCACAGTAATAGCACTAGGATGACTGTGGTGGAAGTGTTTTGCAGCTTTGTTTTCTCGGGACTGTGAGGCCTGCATTCTGTTTTGCTGCATCTGGTCTTGATGTGTCAAAATAAAACTTATAGTGGTTGCTTGTGGGAAGCATAAACGATTGAGTGTAGACCACTGATCTAGAGGCCACATACTGTATATAGTGTAGAAATATAATAATGACAGATACTTAGTGCTTTACAAGACAGCAGTAGAACTGGCCAGACAGCTTGTTAAAAACACTTTTTGTAATATACATAATACTTGAGAATGAACTGAAGGCTCTGATCCGAACCCAAAACTGAATCACATTCATAAACTGCTGTGTTTGTTGTGTTATGATGCTCATCTGACCTCCCAATGTGTTCCAGCCCTTGTAACACAACTCATGTATGTTGCTCTTTACAATGTATCCAGGAATTTATTGAGTGCTTAAAAAGATTTATGGTAAGAAATTTGGAAGCAGAGGTGATAATTGAGCAGAACTCAGAATAAAAAGGAAATCCTACTTATGTTTCATGATTCAAACTGATGATTAAGTAAACGCAATACCTTGCCTGTATTAAACACAATTAACTACCTGCCTTTGAGATCTATATAATTTGTAAATCTGAGGTAATTTGCACTGCGCACTCTGCTTACAATAATCTTTTCATCTAGGGTTTTGGTGTGTAAAAACAAAACACTTTATAGGATCTTTAATGTAGTAAAACACCTCAAGGAGCTTCCCACAGGAGAGCACCAACTAAACAATGTCATTCTACAACTGTGGAAAAGACCAACAATGCTTCACATCCAGAGCAGGTGGATCTTTTGCTGGATACCACTAACTTGGGAAAGATCCAGCATTTAAATTAAGGTACAACACACAATAAGACACAGCACACAGTACCAATACGTTTTATTAACATCTAGTGCTGTACAGCTTATGTATGTATGTGCATAATGTTTAACTACTCTTCCCTTAAAAGATTCCATGGTCTGTGCCTCAACTATTCCTTGTGGCAAAGCAGCTCTCTGCGTGGAGATTTCTTCTAACTTAATTCCTCCTGATCTTAGTGACCATTATAAACTGATGACCCCTTGCCACTGAGTCCCCAACCATAAGAAATAGTCTTTCCCTATTCACCCTATGAAAATCCTTCAGAATTTTAAAATGTCTGTTAAATCTCCTCTTAGCCTTCTCTTCTCTAGTGGAATTAGTTCCAGTATCTCACCATAGCAAGAAAGCTCGTATGTAAAAGCAGCACAAGCTCTCTTGGTGATAGAAGAGCCGCCAGTGTATATATTACTCTCAGTTGTATAAAAGATTTACACCTTCCCTACATTACAACAACTTTTATGAAAACGCCCCAAGGCACTTCACAGGAGCGTAATCAAACAAACTCTGACACCGAGCCAGATAAAGAGATAGTGAGATAGATGACCAAAAGCTTGGTCAAAAAGGTAGGTTTTAAGGGGCAACTTAAAGGAGGAGAGAGAGAGAGGTAGAGAGGCGGAGAGGTTTAGGCAGGGCATTCCAGAGCTTAGGGCCGAGGCAGCTGAAGGTACATACGCCAATGGTAAAACGATGAAAATTGGGGATGCACAAGAGGTCAGAATTGGAGGAGTGCAGAGATCTCGGGGGGGGGGGGGGTTGTAGGGCTGGAGGAGGTTACAGAGATAGGGAGGGGCGAGGCCATGGAGGGATTTGAACACAAGGATGAGAATTTTAAAATCGAGGTGGGGCTGGACCGGGAGCCAATGTAGGTCAGCTACAGTGTCAGCTTTTACAGTGTGTCTGCAGTAATATGCAAGAGCTTACTGCAAAACTATTAAGCACTCATAATCACTTGTAGCCTTTTGCCAGAACAAGTTCCATCTTGCATTATGCTTATCCTAGAACGCTAAAACACAACTTCACTGTAGATACAATCATTGGCCTCCAATTTGCACATCTGTTGTGAAACAGGCTGCACCTTAGTTTAATAAAGTCATGTATGAATGTTGAAGCTTATTCCATCTTGAAATATCTGTTGTTCCAGACTACCTTGAAAACGTGTCAAGTTCTGGGAAAAGCCACTCATTAAAGAACTTGTAATCTTTAATGATCTGCACATTGACAAGTAATACAATACTGATACAATTCTGTGCCTGAACCTGGTCATTTTACACCCTCATAAATCAAGTGAGAAAACCTGCAAAAAACCTTAGTCAGGGAAAATAAATATGCTTGGAGGTAAAACACAAATAAAAATAAATCAAAAGTGGACCTATTTCCCCAGGTAATTTCTAAGTAAACATTAGGTAAGTGGGGGGGAGAGTAGGTCCCTTCCACCTGCAATGATTTTAAAAGTAGTTATTATGGATCGCTGCAGAATTTAAAACAGGCTGACTTTGTGAAAAAGTGTTAGGCAACCCTTTTTAGGATTGCTAATCCAACAAAACATAACTTAAATTGGATCAAAACATATCACACCTCTTACACAGGATATAATTGTAACAACAATAACCCATAGCTCTTCCCTTTCCCAAATAAAAAAGGCTTGTCAAATGCATTTTTAAAAAATAAAGATCGCGTCCCTTGAAATTAAACAGCACAGCTGAACAACTGAATCTGTTCTCGAGTCAAAACGAATCAAGATACAAGAGGGAACGAAGAGCAGTCAGACAGTGAGATACTTTTGGCGTTGTTAGTTTCTGTGGAGCCGCCTGGGCCACCTGTAGAAACATGAGCTGAAGAATCAAAATGGCATAAAAACTACTGCAGCTGCGTAGTGGCAAGCGCCAGAAATTCAATGGCTTCGTTGCGATTTAAGTACCTGGTAGGCACTTAGTGAACAATGTCCATTGTACCTGAAACAAGAGCAACAGAATATGACAGCTGGAGCTGCCAAATCGCAATAGATTGCATTGATGTTTTTACAAAACTATCTGTGCGCAATTTTATGCAAATGCCTGTTGTGAATTCACTAAATTACCAGAAGTACCAAATTAAATTTTAGACTAAAATGCCCTTTACACTAACCACACTGGCCGGAAGAAGTCTCTGGTATGTTAAAACTTTTATCATATTGCTAATGAATTGATTAAAAAAAACTGTTCCCTCTGTGATTGGCCATAGGCGGTTGGTCCCATTTTTATTTATTATACATTTTTTTGGCAATGGCTCTCATTGTAAACGCACAATCATTTCTATATTGCTGGCAATGTAAAGAAAATATGGCTCAGTGTTAATGATAGTGTGATGAGTGAGTTTTGTGCAGAGACTCACATGCCCCAGGGGCTGGTTGTGGTGAGTTATTGGTTTTTCGGTTCATGCTGTGGCTCTCTCTCTTATAATAATGCCAGCCACTGTTGAGATTTTTTTTGTGTGGCTGTGTTGCTATAGCTTTGTGAACTTTCGTAGCAGGTGGCTACATGCCTCTCTGCTCGAGTGGCATTTAACCACAGGGGAGGATATTGTCAGTGTGCTGGACAGCCACTGGCATGAAGCCGAGAACAGAAACCAGAGTAATTATGTAGCATTTTCAATGTTCCTATTACTAAAATAATGAAGATTATTTTATATCAGATGCTGACAATGAGTGCTCCATTGGGAACTGGAGATGCAATGTTGGAAACTTCTTACAGGACAGAGTTAAAGAAAAAAACACCTTTTGCTGTGCCCCTCGTATTCGCAGATCGTGCACTGTTAACTTGATTCCAAATGTCGTCTCCCATCTCTCTTTTTAAATAGACAAGAGTCTCACATTTTCAGTAAAATGTGCGCTTGCTGATACTGAACACAACAAATTCGAGGAAATTCTATAACTCCGAAGGTTTTTTATTTTACCCCCTCATTGGCACAGGTAATGAAATTTCAAACAAATACTTTCTGAAGCTAGCGGTCAGAATGATGAAAAAAGCAGCATGGGGTCTTTTAGTGCTCGACTTGAAACCAGAAAATAGCTGGCTGTTAAATTTTGAAAAAAAAAAAATATTGATTTAAACGCACTAAAGGCCAGAACAAAGGCAGGTTGCTAATGGGCGGCTAAATGATTTAGTAGTTTAGAAAACTGTGGTTCTAACCTCTGGAATTTGGGTTCAAATTTAGCCCACGCAGATTCTATCTGGAGATGAGTTAAAATCCTAATTGAATTTTAGCTTCATTCCTAGTCAGCACGAATCCTCAACAGAAAACTGCCTTCACAATTCTCTTTTAGATTGGAGAGAGGAGGACAATTGTACAGGGGGGTGAAACGGAGGTTTTTAACACTGTAAAAAGTTGGTTACCTATTCACTCTTAAATTCCCCTCCCTCACGCACAATTTTCGCCCCTTCACTCCTGAAGGAGCAGACTCACGTTGGGCGGCAGGTACCTTGCAGTATCACACTCAAGCTGCCATTTTTCACATGCAATCCTGACTGCAAGGGGGAATTTTAAACCCCAAGAACGGGTGGGTTGGAAGCGGGTGGGGGATAAAAAAATGGTGAGATTTTTAGAGTGGCGTGCAACCCGGCTCCAATGTACCCAATTGCCGGGTTTAACGGAGGCGCGTTTGGATGCCGACGAGAAACCTATTCGCCGAAATCGGGGATTTCCGAATTGGAATCGGGCAGGTAGTTATTGGCGGAATTAACATCCTTAGGAAACTTTAATGAGGTATTTTTAAGTTGTGTTTAACTTGGCATCAATGAGTTGGACTATTTGCGGCGGCCCACCTCCAGGTCTTCTCCCTCTCCCTTGCGTTTTGCGCTCTCTTCTCCTACAAGTGGCGAAAAAACAGTCCTGTGAGTGAGTGAAGATGAGGTCTTCACCCGATGGACGCAGTGCATTCGGTGAGGGTGACTATGAGACCGATGCATCACATTGCATAAGGATTGGGGTGCATGTCAACGGTGGATGGATAAATGGGGAGGTGATGAAGTGCATAGAAAGTGAAGGCTGGGTGGTGCTGAGTTGTGTGGGTGTGAGGAGTGATGTGATGGAGAACACTTAGCAAAGCAGAGTGACGGGGTGGGGTGGTGCTTAAAGCATAGGATGTAGTTGAATCAACAAATGTACTCACTTTTCCTGACCTGGTGAGGTCATTAAACCACTTCCTGCACTGAATCCATGACCTGGACACAAAGCTCCTGCCGCTCACCTCCTCAGCTACCTCCAACCGCGCCTTCTTGGTGAGAGCTGCGGGTTTCTTCCTCCCATTGCTGGGGAAAAGTATGTCGCTCCTGCTCCTGACTGCACCCAGCAGTAATTCCAGCGAGACGTCATTGAATCTGGGTGCTGCCCTTGCTCTATGTGCACCATCCATCCTGGACACCGTCAATTTCCATTTATGGACTGTCCCTTTAAATATAGCTGCGATTGCGTCATGCGGGTGCGCATCACGCCCACTATGTAGCTTGGAGACGTGAAACCCGGAAGCCAAAATGAATTGGTACAATTTAGTTGAGATCGCAGATTCCGACTCGCTCCGACTGACTTCCGTGTTTCCCCCATGCAATTACACCCCACCCCCCCCCCGCTCAGAAGCCGATTTCAAATTAATATCGGGGCCTAAGTATCAGCACACTGTTTGACTATGAGTGGTGGAGGTCTAGGGTCACAGCCATGACTGATCATGTCCTCACCCAACGTTGACGCACGTGCCCTTTCCAATGTGTATCATTGCAACCTGTACTGTTTGAACTGGTTTCTTAATTTGCCATACTTCTGTAATGTTAAATTCATTAGGTTCTGAGGACCACAACAGCAGGCTGAGGGAGCAGCACGTAAGGAGAAACGTGTCTGGATCACTGAGTTCACTGTCATTCCCTGCACGTGTCCCACTTTTTCCAGATTGCAGGGGATGCGAGGTCCGCTGACTGAGTGACTGGACCAGAGAGAATATCTAGTGCAAAAACCCTAAAAGTGTAATAATCATTCCCCAATAAAGAAGCTAAGCAGCTAACCTGCTACTAGGTCAGCCCCTCTATTAATGTTCCCTTCTTTTGCGGCTGAAGCGCATCGAGTCCCTGCTTGCATCTTCCTGGGTGATATTCAGAACTTGGCATTTGGAGAAAGTACAGGCACACGCTTGCAAATTTGTATGTCTGGTTCACACCACACACTCTACCAGTGGGACATCTTCAATAAGCACAGCTAACATTATGGAAAATAGCATGGAAGTCAGTATTGTACTTATTATTTACTGGCACAGACATCTCTTGCTCTTGCCAAAGAGGCAGCTTGATCTCGATAGATTTTTTTTTGCAAAGTCTGGTGTGAGAATAGGATGAACTCTTTTATGAATAAAATAAAATACTATCAGTGAGTATAAACGATAAAGTGAAGCTTTAAGAAAAACCCAAACACTCCTTGGCAACCCACAGTAGCCAAATCTCAAAGGTTTCAGTCTGATTGACAGGTGTCATATTTAATGGGATTCTTTGGAATTACCAAGAGAATATATTTTTTATTCATTCTCAGGATGTGGCCGGCATTTATTGCTTATCCCTAGGTGCCCTGCAAAGATGGTGGTGGGCCACCTTCCTGAAAGCTGCAGTCTTTGTAGCGGTTAGATACATCTGAATGGCTTACTAGGCAACTTCAGGGGGAAGTTAAGAGTCAACCAGATCGGTGTGGGACCGTGTAAGGATGGCGGGTTTCCTTTCCTAAAGGACATTAGTGAACCAGTTGGGTTTTTATGACAATCCGATAGCTTCGTGGTCACTTTTTTTTTACCGATGCCAACTTTATTTTGTTTGTTATTTTCAGGTTTTTTTTAACTGAATTCAAATTCTCAAACTGCCATGGTGAGATTTGAACTCATGTTCTCTGGATTATTAGTCCAGCCTCTGGGTTACCAGTCCAGTATTAGCTCCCACAGTGGGAAGAAATACAAGAAAAGAAACAATGCACATGTGAAAATACGCTGCAAAAGAATAACTTAGCATTAGATTGTGACCATATATTGTTTTCCTTTCAAGGAGCTGGGTAGATATTGTAAATATATACATATATGTTTATTACCTATGTTATTCATGGAGAAAATAAATCAGAATTTAATAAATAATTGAAATAAAAATTCGACGTTGCTGTCGAGTCACCAACAAAGAAATTCCCGTCTGCTCTGCTTATCGTTGTCATCAGTGTATGGAGAAGAGTCGGAGTCCAATTCTAGGCCTGAGCTTCATGCTGAGCTGAGCGAGGGCAACAGCTAGGCTTGGGGTAAGGCTGCAGATGGTCTTCAGCCTGAGGAGAGTGCAGGGAGAGAGCACAGAGCTGGGCTGGACCTGAAGGAGTGAAAAGTAGGCTTGGGAGAGGGGTTGGGCAGGAGCTGAGTCTGTGGTTAGAAAGAGCAGGTGGTGTCAGTGCTGGGCTGGCTGTTGGGTAGGAGAGTGTACTTGGTATCAGGGAGTGAAGGGGGAGTACAAAACAATTCAAAATGGAGTCTAGTTCAAATCAGCTGAAGGCCTAACTCCAGCAGGATCAAATCCTAAACAGCTTACAAAATGTTTGTGATCAAGGTGATCTTCAAGCCATGTTCGAAGAATGCAATACTTTTCCAGTTTTGGCATCCACCTTCAGCATTAAGCACTCCCAGGTCAGGTACAACACAGAATAAATGGAAAGTCAATCTTTCTTTATTCTATTCCAATGCTAATCTTCACACATCCTAATTTTGAGGCCAAAGTGCACTAACTTCAACTTCACAACTCCACCGGTGCAAATGTTTCCCATTCCCACGCCAGGCATTCTGAAAGGCTCTCTGAATCAGGCTGTCAATTTAGTGCTGGTGTTTTCAGTTGTTTTACACCGTAGAGTTACACCCATTAAGACCGTGATTGAAATAGATTATTTCATTTGGAACCCTTAGAGCCAAAAGAGAGTTTCATTCTCTCAGTTGACACTGGATTTAAACGCAATTCTGAGAAGTGAAAGAACCATCTTCAAAACCCACCACACCACCATCTTGGATTTTACTCGCCTTTGCTACCATTGGGTTGATCTTATGGTTGCTCCATTGTACAAGTTATAACTATCAAAACAAGTGGTTATCACTCACCAGTTTCACACAGATGACCAAAGGGGGCTTGGCTTCTGTAAAATGGCAAATGGGAACTTTTGGCTTTGGCTTGTCCTAGAAGAAACAAGAGCACTCGTCAGCATGCTATGGGGATTACTCCAGCAGCAGTGTCGAGCTACTGAGGAACCCTGCCAGGCTCAGACTGGTGAACCATCCATTATACAAAGAGACATGGAACGTTTCTTGTATAAAGGGCCTTGGGATGTTCTAATACGTTAAAGATGCTATATAAATGCAAGTTGTTGTTGTTTTCTAAGAGAATGTGAAAGCATGCAAAAGCCTGAAGATTCTCGTTTGCTGTGTGTGTGTATTTGGAGAATTCAATTTAACTTCTGACATTGGTTAAATCTTGGAGTAATAATTTTGGTCTTGAGAGAATGGTAACCTATAATTCCACCACCCGCCCCCCCTCCCAATCCCATTCTTATTCCATTGCTAGTCTGCCGGTGTCACGCACCTTTTGAGAGGATGGTGTTAGGTCCCAGTTCTCTGCCTGTATACAGCTAACTGCCGTTATAACATTCAGTAGAATGTACTTCCCCTTTAAAAAAAGACTTGTATTTATATAGCGCCTTTCACGACC
The DNA here is from genome assembly GCA_030390025.1 of Squalus acanthias. NCBI lineage: Eukaryota > Metazoa > Chordata > Chondrichthyes > Squaliformes > Squalidae > Squalus > Squalus acanthias. The sequence continues at coordinate 29,994,136 of CM059447.1, read as the reverse complement.
ACCAGAGGTCCAAAAGCGCTTTACAGCCAATGAAGTACTTTTTGAAGTGTAGTCACTGTTGTAATGTAGGAACGTGGCAGCCAATTTGCGCACAGCAAGCTCCCACAAACAGCAATGTGATAATAACCAGATAATCTGGATATTTAAAAGTGCGCCTACATTTTTGATTCCTCAATTTCATCGTGTACAAACCTGCCATATTTCTTCATGAAGCAGGCGCACTACCCCTGTGGGGATAACTATTATTTGATAATGCAGGAATATTTACCGAGTGATTCCAGGGATGAGGGATTACAGTTACGTGGATAGACTGGAGAAGCTGGGGTTGTTCTCCTTGGAGCAGAGAAGGCTAAGAGAAGATTTGATAGAGGTGTTTAAAATCATGAAGGATCATGAAGTAAATAAAGAGAACCTGTTTCCAATGGGTGGAGGGTCAATAACGAGAGGATGCAGATTTAAGGTGATTGGCAAAAGAACCACAGGAGGCATGAGGAAAAACATTTTTACGCAACGAGTGGTTAGGATTTGGAATGCATTGCCTGATAGGGTGGTGGATACAGATTCAACAGTAGCCTTCAAAAGGGAATTGGATAAATACTTGAAGGAGAGAAAATTGCAGCGATACGGGGAAAGAGCCGGGGGAGTGGGACTAACTGGATTGCTCTTCGAAAGAGCCTGTGCTGACTCAATGGGCCGAATGGCTGCCTTTTGTGCTGTACTATTCTATGATTCCATGAAGTGTTCAGGAGCTTTAAGCCCATCACTAACCACCTCATGAGGTTACTGCAGCTCACATTTTACACCAGGAACACTAGGTGGGTTATCTCACAGTGGCACAATATTTTATTTTGAAGAAAAAATGGACAAAACTGTATTTACACAGAAAATTCACGATTGTGAAGATACATTCTGTATGAATAAAAAGGGAAAACCTGGAGTAAAATGCATGTGGAAACAGTTGATAAGCACACTGGCCAGAACAAAAGAGGATGTGTGACGTAGAACTATCAAATCATTACAATATACCAGCATGCTGTCCGTAGGTAAAACCTATGATCATTGTAATGTATCTGCATATATCTGCAGTCATGATACAAGGCAAGTTCTGCATGCAGGTTGGTGCCAAGTACTAGTTTTGTCCCTTACAGATGTGAATTGGAAAAGATTCAATTCGCAGTTTCTTCCTTTACATGGAGTAGTCTATCATCAGGAAACACTTTATCAGGTGGCCTGTCTATGACCCAGAGAAACTCAGCCATCCAGGAAATCCAATTGAATGTCAGTTGAGGCAGGGATTTTAACCAGGGTTCTCATCGTGGAAGTCCAGCTCTAAAGGCAGTAGGCCACAAAATGTGTAGGGAGGCACTTGTGTTGCAACTGTAGTGTTGCACAAGATAGTTGCACTTTGCAATGACATCGCAGTTATAGTGTAGATGCAGTCTGAGTCTGGAGTCAAGGACACTGCAGTGAAGTAAAGTGAGACTCCCTGGCGGAGGGGGTCTCATTCGACTGCTTGTGGCATCTCTTCGGGCCTAAACACCTGATTTATGCTACAGAAAGTTTAACATCGATGTGAAGCTGAAGCCCCATTGCACTGGCACTAAACTTTTAAGTATAAGTCACAAAGGAATTCAGGTACTCAAAGGGTTAAACCTGCGGGAGCCAGTAATTCTGACCAACTCGTGCAATGATATTACTGTGAGCTGTTAGTTTAGTTAAGTGTCAATTACGTCATTATCTGCCTATCATTAATCTGTATTGTTTTTATAACCCCTCCTGACTAAGTACTAAGTGAAGCATCTATTTCAATTCCGCACCACCCCCCCCTCCCACCTATCCAGTTACCCAGGATTAAGCTATCAGTATACATGCACAGTGGTAATAATGGACACTTGGGTATTAATTAAAAAGCTGTAATCAAACTGAGGGTTTCAGAATAGATGGTGTTGACAATGTGAGAGAAAGCACATGGGATTTTGGGCTAAAAATTGAGATTTAAAAAAAATGAAAATTCCACATCTTACCATTTCAGGAGTACTCTAATATCTCAGTCCAGTACCAAAAGGGACTCACGGAAGATGACAATAGCCCTTCGTGATCTCATAACCACAGGCTCATTGGAAAATAATTTGCTGTAGATTAGAGGGCAATGTCATACACCACTATAGTACAGTATATTTTCTTGCAGTAAACAGTGTGTTGCTTTTTCATGATGTGGAGATGCCGGTGTTGGACTGGGGTGGACAAATGTGAGAAGTCGCACAACACCAGGTTATAGTCCAACAGTTTTATTTGAAATCACAAGCTTTCGGAGCGGCTGCTCCTTCGTCAGGTGAAGGAGCAGCGCTCCGAAAGCTTGTGATTTCAAATAAAACTGTTGGACTATAACCTGGTGTTGTGCGACTTCTCACATTTGCTTTTTCATGCCAGTATATGTCATGTTTCTTTATACAGCATGTGAGTCGTGAATATCAGCAGATCACAGGGAACAAAGCTGAGGAAGAGATGAAGTGCTGTTTGTGGGAAGATTCTGCTTCCCGCCCTACCACCCGAAACTGGGATTGGGAACTCGGTTTATGGGGAAATCATGGGATAAACCCACACCCTATCACTCGGTAGGTCCCTGGAAATCCAGCTCTTTAAAAGCCATATAGAGTTACAGAAAAATAACTGTACACTGCAGTATTGCTGCTTAAAGACTTCAGTGGCACGAACAGTTGAAATGGAGGGGTGGGTGGGGGGAGGGGGGGGGGGTTCTGTGGTGTTGTGCAGGTGCTTCTGCCAAACCTTGGAGTGTAATAAAACAGTATTTACAAAGAGGGATTCCAACCTTTGACTCTTGATGAGTGTAGAAGCCCTTCGCTATCTTACTTTGATCCACATCACAAAACGACACAACCTGTAAAAGGCAGAAACCATAGTTAGCATTAGCTACGTATTAGCAATGTTACCTAGAAATCTCAATTTGGGGTGTTCCATCGATAAATTTTAAAGACATGGATTCCTGAGTTCCTTGAGTATTCAGCAAGCTCGATATTAATCCATAATCACTGCCGGCAACAAGCAAACAAAAATGTCCAAAGGGTTTGCTTTTTAATGAACATAAAAAAAGGTGAACTATGTAATGCAAGCAGAGAACCCAGCTAATATAGTAACAGTGAACAAATCCAATCGCTACTTTTCTGGCTGGGCGTTCCCAAAAGCTGCTGTTGAATAGTGACATGATGGTGCTTGTGCACAGAGAAGTGTTATAACGACACACAGGGTAGGCCTGCGTGATTTGTGACCTGACTGCCCCTGTGACTTTCCTGGACAATACCTTACTCACTAGTCATATCTGTTGTGATTCCATCCCAAGTAAGAAATAACTTGTATTTTATATAGTGTCTTTCATGACCTCAGGACATCCCTTTACAGCCAATGAAGTACTTTTGCAGTGTAGTGAATGATATAATGCAGGAAACTTGGCAGCCAATTTGCACACAGCTAGGTCCCACAAAGATCAATGAGATAATGGCCAGATGGTGGCCCAGAAATTAAAGAGGGAGCCTTCGTGCGAGGGTAAGGCTTCCCCGCGATATCTCACTGCGCGCCGGCTTTTTCATTCCGAGCTCGCACGAACTTGATTTTCTAGACAGCAGCTGTGCAGTGCTTGCGTATCCCACAGGCGCAGTTAATTCGTGCGAGCTGTGGGATCACGTGATTCAGTTAGAGCCAATGGCAGCACACCATCTTTCATTCATAGTTTTCACATCAAGTGCTGTGAAAGCTATGAATCTATACCCCCCCAAAAGAACAGCTAAACCTCAATTAAATTTTTTTTTAAAACCATCACATTAATAAAATAAGTATAGTTAAATAAATTAACCACTTTAAACAAAAAATTAAATTTTTGAAAAAATTTAAAATCTTTTAAAAAGTTATAAAAATAAACTTACCTTTCTTTAAAGTCTCTAAAAAAGATAAACCTGTTGAAAAAAATTTAAAATAATACTTAATTAACTACTTACCTTGTTAAAAGAGGGTCTTACGCCTCCTTTCTTTATGTGCAAAATCTTCCATGCTTACCTGCGCGTTCAAAGCACTAAGTGCACTGCGTGCGCGCAGCCTGTAGCGCGCACGCGGTTCACCTAGGAACCGCCTCCTTTTGAAATCACCAAGTGCCGGTTTTCAGCGCATGCGCAGTGCATGCAGAAAACCGGCAATTGGAGACAGAATACGCGAGAGTACACAGTGCGTACTCTCGCGTAGAGGCACTAATTTTTGGGCCAATATGTTTTAGTGATGTTGGTTGAGGGATAAATATTGGCCAGGACACCAGGGAGAACTCCCATGCTCGTCTTCGAATAGTGTCATGGAATCATTTACAGCCACCTGAGAGGGCAGACAGGACCTTGGTTTAACGTCTCATCTGAAAGGTGGCTCCTCCAAAAGTGCAGCATTCCCTCAGTACTATACTGAACTATCAGCCTACATTATGTGCTCAGGTCTCTGGATTGGGGCTTGAACCCACAATCTTCTGACTCAGAGGTGAGAGAGCTACCACTGAGCCAAGGCTGACACTAGTAAGAATTCAACCTGATCCTCCATGACTGTATCGGTGCCGTTTCCTGCTCTCGCCCTGAAGTAGAAAATTTCATTCACTTTGCTTCCAATTTCCAACCTTCCCTCACCTTCACATGGTCCATCTCCGACTCTTCACTTCCCTTCCTCTACTTCTCTGTCTCCATTTCTGGGGATAGGCTATTGACAAACATTCACTATAAGCCCACTGACTCCCACAGCTACCTGAACTACACTTCCTCCCATCCCGCTTCCTGTAAGGACTCTATTCTATTCTCCCAGTTTTTCCGTCTCCGTCGCATCTGCTTGTGTCCGTTCTATTTCCCGCACTTCTACTCTCACCCCTTCCCCTCCCTCCCAGAACCACGATAGGGTTCCCCTTGTCCTCACCTTTCATCCCACCAGCCTCCACAGTCAATGGATCATCCTCTGCCATTTCTGCCCCTCCAGTGTGATCCCACCAACAAACACATCTTCCCCGCCCCTCCCCTTTCAGCATTCCGAAGGGACCACTCCCACCGCAACACGCTTGTCCACTCCTCAATCACCCCCAACACCCCTTCCCCTTCCCACGGCACCTTCCTGTGCAAGCGCAGGAGATGCAACACCTGCCCTTTTACCACCTCCCTTCTCACTGTCCAGGGCCCCAAACACTCCTTCCAAGTGAAACAGTGATTTACTTGTACTTCTTGCAATTTAGTATACTGTATTCGCTGCTCACGCTGCGGTCTCCTCTACATTGGGGAGACCAAATGCAGATTGGGTGACTGCTTTGCAGAACACCTCCGTTCAGTCCGTAAGTGTGACCCCGAGCTTCCGGTCGCCTGTCACTTTAATTCTCTGCTCCACTCCCACTCTGACCTCTCCGTCCTCGGCCTCTTACACTGTTCCAATGAAGCTCAATTTAAGCTCAAGGAACAGCACCTCATCTTTCGATTAGGCACTTTACAGCCTTCTGGACTCAACATCGAGTTCAATAATTTCAGACCATAATCTCTGCCTCTATTTTTTTTTCACATGACAGCTGTTGATGATTCTGCCATTGCCATTTACACCTCATCTAGACTCATTTTTTATTTCTTAACTCGTCCCATTACCATCTCCTTTTGCTTTGCACCATCATCCCTTTTGTCTCTTAATCTCTCCTGCCTTCCATCCTATCACAGACCTTTCCTTTTGTTCTTTCCTCCCCTCCCCCCTTGCCCTGCCCCTGCACTTGCTTAAAACTCTGTTACATCTCTAACTTTTTCCAGTTCTGACGAAGGGACATCGACCTGAAACGTTAACTCTGTTTCTCGCTCCACAGATGCTGCCTGACCTGCTGAGTATTTCCAGCATTTTCTGTTTTTATCCTCCATATATGTTGATCATTAAATGGTAAATTTAGTTTGGACATCTTGAAGCAGATCTTAGATCTTCTCAATAGCACTAATTTACTAGTGCAGTGAACTCTGCATGCATAAAATTCTTAGAGAGCTTGATAGGCAGTTTCCCCTGGCTGGAGAGTCTAGAACTAAGGGGCATAGTCACAGGATAAGGGGTCGGCCATTTAGGACTGAGATGAGGAGAAATTTCTTCACACAGAGGATTGTGAATCTTTGAAATTCTCTACCCCAGAGGGCTGTGGATGCTCAGTTGTTGAGTATATTCAAGACTGAGATCGATAGATTTTTGGACACTAAGGGAATCAAGAGGTATGGGGATAGGGAAGAAAATGGAGTTGATGTAGAGGATCAGCCAAGATCTTATTGAATGGTGGAGCAGGCTCGATGGGCCATGTGGCCTACTCCTGCTCTGTTCTCTCAGCTTCACAACAAAGTAGTCACAGGTTGTCTGCCCCAATATTTTGTTGATATACATGCTTGGCGTTTTGATTTCTCAGTCATGAGCCCAGTTCACCAGGCTTGTAGTTACTAGGCTACAATCACAGCCAAGTTTTATATTTATTCACTGGAATATGTCACTCCAACACTTACTGATCATGTAAAATCTAAGAAAACCACCACTATATGTAAAATGTATCTGTTGTGCTAATGGCCACTTCTGTAACTTTCTATTGCTGCAGTAATACTTTCCTGATTGTTTTGTACAGCCTGTAGAATAAGTTTAATTATAACCTGTGGGCAAATGTTATAGGTTACTCGTTATATTATACACATTTTTTTTAACTCACAAACACAATCTCAGAGCTGAAGCAACATTTGTTTTCAATTTACTTGTTTAATTCATAGAATATTTAGTTTACATTCTGCCATTGAGGTCTGTTTGAATTTTCTGTTTTTCACTAATGAGGCTGAATGGCTGGAGAATTGCAATAACACTCGACTAATTTCCATACTGAGGAGGAAATGGTGAGGCCATAAAAACTGCATTGCAACAGCATCACGAACAAGTACGATTGATAGTTTAAACATGTATTGGACTTTGGAGTTCTAAAGGGGTATTCCCATGCCCATGCAAATGCAACGAATGCCTCTTAATTTTCAAATGACAGGCATGCCTCATCACTAATTTAAATGGATGGGCAGTCAATGTTTGGTTCTAAAGTCCAGATCTTATTTTGCCAGTCCAAGATGTATATTTTCTGAATTGTGGTACATATTCTAAGCATGCAGTGTTGTTCCAGTGTAAATTGGTAAGTCATAGAAGAGTCCAGAAATATACCATCCACTGCAGAACATTCTTTTATTATTTAAATCTGATTTATACCTTAAATGGATCACAAGGGATTGCAATCTCTCACACTTAATTAAACATTAGTGCGTATGTGACTGCATGGTGTTGCCAAACTGAGACTAGATAATATCTCATTATGGTAAATCAATATATACAAAGGGCTGGATTTTCATTGACCCGTGGAGGCGGGTTTGGAGGCATGTGAGGGGTTAAAATTGTAGATTCGGGGGTCCCGAACCCATCCCGCCCCCAACCCTCCTCCATGCCAGTTTCCCAGGAGGTGAGTTCCCGACCTGTGCTGGGACCCGCCTCCCCGAGGCGGGAAGGGGATTAGTGCCAATAAACTGCCTGTTAACAGGTAGTTAACAGGCAGTTTTTTGCCTAATCCCTATTTTTAGCCCTAAAGTGTGGGCTTCCTGACAGGTCCGAACCACGGCGATTTAGCGAGGCGGACCGTCGGTCTGGAGGGCTTGGAGGGGTCGAGATGTCCGGTGTGCAGGTGAGTGATGGGTGCATGAGTGCAGAGGTAAGTGTGTTTGGATTGTGTAAAGTGTTTTAAGAACTTGTACTTACCTTAACTTTGTCCTGCAGGCTTCCTTCCTTCAGTTCTCGGGAGTCCCTCAGCTCACCGGCACAGAAAGCAGAATGGCCGCGGAGCTGTCAAAAGCTGCAGTCTCTGCTTTCTGTGCTGGATTGATTTCTAACTGAGTCTAAGTACAGGGACTCAAGTTAGAAATCTTATTGTCAGTGTTTGACAGCTTCACAGAGCTGTCAAACGCTGAAATTTCATCTGTCAAAAGCTCTTGACAGATGAAATTTCAATGGCTGACGTCACCTGTATCCAAGGGACCCTTGATTGGCCTGCTAAGCCCGCTGGGTGGGCTTAACAAGGTCAATCAAGGGAAAATACAGTGGGTTGGCCACAAGTCGATGGAGGCGGGACTACAACCCAAAAAGTGGGAGTCCCGCCTCCATCACGTCCCCATTGACAAAATCCAGCCCAAAGAGTCACTGATTGGACTCTATCACACCTTTTAAGATGTTTGCATTCCTGTAACCTGTTATTATGTTTGCATGTTTTATTCCCCTATTGTAACCTGATACTCTTTCCCCCGTCTCTCCCCATGGTTCCATTCAGATATGATGCGGAGATGCCGGTGTTGGACTGGGGTGGACAAAATTGAGAGGTCGCACAACACCAGGTTATAGTCCAACAGTTTTATTTGAAATCACAAGCTTTCGGAACTATCGCTCCTTCCTCAGGTGAAGTAAATTGGATACAGAATCGTCAGAGCATATATAGATGGAAAAAAAAGCATGTGTACTTTACAATTGCAGACCAATAAATTAAATCATCCTGACTATCTGCCGAGGTGTGATAAAGTTAATTAAGTCAGCCAGGAAGGTACCACATCAAAAGACATAGCAAGATACAACTGAGACAATGAGGTGAAGTCGCAGGGGTTCTAACGTGTCAAAAGCTGCCGTCTGTATGTAAAACGAAAAGCTTTAAAAAAAAAATGTACTTTTTTACTGGGAAAATTTTTACTTTTTTACTGGGAATCACATCTGTGAACAAGCTAACGACGACTCGAGTCCGGATCACGTCATGTATCGTGACATAAACCCAAGATCCCGATTGAGACCGTCTTCATGAGTGCAGAACTTGGCTATCAGTTTCTGCTCGATGATTTTGCGTTGTCGTGTGTTTCTAAGGTTGCCTTGGAGAACGCTTACCCGCAGATCCGAGGCTGAATGTCCTTGACTGCTGAAGTGTTCCCCGACTGGGAGGTAACAATCCTGCCTGGCGATTGTTGCGCGGTGCTCGTTCATACGTTGTCTCAGTGTCTGCATGGTCTCGCCGATGTACCATGCCGCGGTGCATTCTTTCCTGCAACGTATGAGGTAGACAACGTTGGCCGAGTCACATGAGTATGTACCATGTACCTGGTGGGTAGTGTCCTCACGTGTGATGGTGGTATCTGTGTTGATGATCTGGCATGTCTTGCAGAGTTTGCCATGGCAGGGTTGTGTGGTGTCGTGGTCGCTGTTATCCTGAAAGCTGGGTAATTTGCTGCGAACGATGGTACTTCTGAGGTTAGGCGGCTGTTTGAAGGCAAGTAGTGGAGGCGTGGGGATGGCCTTAGCGAGGTGTTTGTCGTCATCGATGACATGTTGAAGGCTGCGAAGAACATGTCGTAGTTTCTCCGCTCCGGGGAAGTACTGGACGACGTAGGGTACCCTGTTGGTTGTGTCCCGTGTTTGCCTTCTGAGGAGGTCTATGCGATTTTTCGCTGTGGCCCGTCGGAACTGTCGATCGATGAGTCGAGCGTCATATCCCGTTCTTACGAGGGCGTTTTTCAGCGTCCGTAGGTGTCCATCGCGTTCCTCCTCGTCTGAGCAGATCCTGTGTATTCGCAGGGCTTGTCCATAGGGGATGGCTTCTTTAACATGGTTAGGGTGGAAGCTGGAGAAGTGGAGCATCGTGAGGTTGTCCGTGGGCTTGCGGTAGAGTGAAGTGCTGAGGTGTCCGTCTTTGATGGAGATTCGTGTGTCCAGGAATGAGACCGATTCTGAGGAGTAGTCCATGGTGAGTTTGATGGTGGGATGGAACTTGTTTATGTTATCGTGTAGTCTTTTCAGTGATCCTTCGCCATGGGTCCAAAGGAAGAAAATGTCGTCGATGTATCTGGTGTACAGCGTTGGCTGGAGGTCCTGTGCAGCGAAGAAGTCTTGCTCGAACTTGTGCATGAAGATGTTGGCGTATTGGGGTGCGAATTTGGTCCCCATGGCTGTTCCGTGTGTTTGGGTAAAAAAATGGTTGTCGAAGGTGAAGACATTGTGGTCAAGGATGAAGCGGATGAGTTGTAGGATGGCGTCTGGAGATTGGCTGTTGTTGATGTTGAGTACTGAGGCTGTTGCAGCGATGCCGTCATCGTGGGGGATACTGGTGTAGAGTGCCGATACGTCCATCGTGGCAAGGAGTGTTCCTGGTTCAACTGGTCCGTGGGTGCTGAGTTTCTGTAAGAAGTCTGTAGTGTCGCGACAGAAGCTGGGGGTTCCCTGTACGATGGGTTTCAGAATGCCCTCGACGTATCCAGAGAGGTTCTCACACAGGGTTCCATTGCCTGATACGATAGGACGTCCGGGTGTGTTGGCTTTGTGTATCTTTGGGAGGCAGTAGAAGTCTCCCACGCGGGGAGTACGTGGGATGAGAGCGCGTAGGATGTTTTGAAGGTCTGGATCGAAGGTCTTGATCAGTCTATTGAGTTGGCGGGTGTGTTCTTTGGTCGGATCTGCGGGTAGCTGTCTGTAGTGTTCCTGGTTGTCCAGTTGTCGGTATGCTTCTTTACAATAGTCCGTTCTGTTCTGTATGACGATGGCTCCTCCTTTGTCCGCTGGTTTGATGACAATGTTGCGGTTGGTCTTGAGAGCGTGGATGGCGTTGCGTTGTGCTCGGGTGACATTCTGGACTGTCTTGTGAGTGCGGCTGATGAATCTGGCGTTGATGCATTTCCTGACAGCTTGAGCATACATGTCAAGCTTGGGGCAGCGACCCTCCGGAGGGGTCCAGTTTGACTCTTTTTTCTTCGGTTGCTGCACTGCGAGTCCCTCTGTCTGCTGTTCTGGATCATTGATTGTCTCATTGGGTTTGTTGCTGACATCTTGGGATTTGTGGAAGTATTCCCGGAGCCTCATTCTCCTGATGAATTCCTCCGTGTCTGCCGCGAGACCGATGGGGTCCATTTTGGTGGTTGGGCAGAACTTGAGCCCTAGGGCGAGAACTTCGATTTCGTCTGGTTGAAGGGTATGGTCGGACAAGTTGACGATGGACTTCCCTGTGGTTGCAGCCGTGGTACCGGGGGAGGCTTGGTTGCTGCTGGTGGTGATGCCGAGTTTCTCAAGCTTCCTGTTCTTGATGCGCATGTAGGCAGCGTAGTTCCGTTGCCTCGTTCCAGAACAGCAGACAGAGGGACTCGCAGTGCAGCAACCGAAGAAAAAAGAGTCAAACTGGACCCCTCCGGAGGGTCGCTGCCCCAAGCTTGACATGTATGCTCAAGCTGTCAGGAAATGCATCAACGCCAGATTCATCAGCCGCACTCACAAGACAGTCCAGAATGTCACCCGAGCACAACGCAACGCCATCCACGCTCTCAAGACCAACCGCAACATTGTCATCAAACCAGCGGACAAAGGAGGAGCCATCGTCATACAGAACAGAACGGACTATTGTAAAGAAGCATACCGACAACTGGACAACCAGGAACACTACAGACAGCTACCCGCAGATCCGACCAAAGAACACACCCGCCAACTCAATAGACTGATCAAGACCTTCGATCCAGACCTTCAAAACATCCTACGCGCTCTCATCCCACGTACTCCCCGCGTGGGAGACTTCTACTGCCTCCCAAAGATACACAAAGCCAACACACCCGGACGTCCTATCGTATCAGGCAATGGAACCCTGTGTGAGAACCTCTCTGGATACGTCGAGGGCATTCTGAAACCCATCGTACAGGGAACCCCCAGCTTCTGTCGCGACACTACAGACTTCTTACAGAAACTCAGCACCCACGGACCAGTTGAACCAGGAACACTCCTTGCCACGATGGACGTATCGGCACTCTACACCAGTATCCCCCACGATGACGGCATCGCTGCAACAGCCTCAGTACTCAACATCAACAACAGCCAATCTCCAGACGCCATCCTACAACTCATCCGCTTCATCCTTGACCACAATGTCTTCACCTTCGACAACCATTTTTTTACCCAAACACACGGAACAGCCATGGGGACCAAATTCGCACCCCAATACGCCAACATCTTCATGCACAAGTTCGAGCAAGACTTCTTCGCTGCACAGGACCTCCAGCCAACGCTGTACACCAGATACATCGACGACATTTTCTTCCTTTGGACCCATGGCGAAGGATCACTGAAAAGACTACACGATAACATAAACAAGTTCCATCCCACCATCAAACTCACCATGGACTACTCCTCAGAATCGGTCTCATTCCTGGACACACGAATCTCCATCAAAGACGGACACCTCAGCACTTCACTCTACCGCAAGCCCACGGACAACCTCACGATGCTCCACTTCTCCAGCTTCCACCCTAACCATGTTAAAGAAGCCATCCCCTATGGACAAGCCCTGCGAATACACAGGATCTGCTCAGACGAGGAGGAACGCGATGGACACCTACGGACGCTGAAAAACGCCCTCGTAAGAACGGGATATGACGCTCGACTCATCGATCGACAGTTCCGACGGGCCACAGCGAAAAATCGCATAGACCTCCTCAGAAGGCAAACACGGGACACAACCAACAGGGTACCCTACGTCGTCCAGTACTTCCCCGGAGCGGAGAAACTACGACATGTTCTTCGCAGCCTTCAACATGTCATCGATGACGACAAACACCTCGCTAAGGCCATCCCCACGCCTCCACTACTTGCCTTCAAACAGCCGCCTAACCTCAGAAGTACCATCGTTCGCAGCAAATTACCCAGCTTTCAGGATAACAGCGACCACGACACCACACAACCCTGCCATGGCAAACTCTGCAAGACATGCCAGATCATCAACACAGATACCACCATCACACGTGAGGACACTACCCACCAGGTACATGGTACATACTCATGTGACTCGGCCAACGTTGTCTACCTCATACGTTGCAGGAAAGAATGCACCGCGGCATGGTACATCGGCGAGACCATGCAGACACTGAGACAACGTATGAACGAGCACCGCGCAACAATCGCCAGGCAGGATTGTTACCTCCCAGTCGGGGAACACTTCAGCAGTCAAGGACATTCAGCCTCGGATCTGCGGGTAAGCGTTCTCCAAGGCAACCTTAGAAACACACGACAACGCAAAATCATCGAGCAGAAACTGATAGCCAAGTTCTGCACTCATGAAGACGGTCTCAATCGGGATCTTGGGTTTATGTCACGATACATGACGTGATCCGGACTCGAGTCGTCGTTAGCTTGTTCACAGATGTGATTCCCAGTAAAAAAGTAAAAATTTTCCCAGTAAAAAAGTAAATTTTTTTTTAAAGCTTTTCGTTTTACATACAGACGGCAGCTTTTGACACGTTAGAACCCCTGCGACTTCACCTCATTGTCTCAGTTGTATCTTGCTATGTCTTTTGATGTGGTACCTTCCTGGCTGACTTAATTAACTTTATCACACCTCGGCAGATAGTCAGGATGATTTAATTTATTGGTCTGCAATTGTAAAGTACACATGCTTTTTTTTCCATCTATATATGCTCTGACGATTCTGTATCCAATTTACTTCACCTGAGGAAGGAGCGATAGTTCCGAAAGCTTGTGATTTCAAATAAAACTGTTGGACTATAACCTGGTGTTGTGCGACCTCTCAATTTTGTCCATTCAGATAGACATCACTTCCACCACATTGCTGGTCACTGACAACACCTTTCAGCCCAAACAGCTTTCAGTATTCAAAAGGACCATCACTTGTATTTAATGTGCTTCTTCCACAGTCTGAGCTTCACAAGATGTGAATCATTTTAACAGGCTTGGTTTCACAAAGTTAACTGAAAATGAAAGATTTAATCCCTCTGTGGCACGTCATAATGTCCACGCATCGGATTTCAGAGCATGTAACAACTTTCATTTTGTTTTTTTCTGATACATTTGGAATAAGCAACGAAGTTCAAAAAACATCTCATTAGCGGGGCCACCTACAGGGGAATGTTCTAACCCTTGGTCTTTGTCTCTCACCGCCGTCATTCCTACCTTTGTCTCTACAGCTCTGATGTCGATTAGATTGGAAAAGAATATTTATTTTTTCACCGTGGTATGAAACATTCAATTCAGCACTGCTAACTACAGCTTCAAACTCTGTTTCATGTAATGAGTTTGAATGCAATATCTAAAGACTTATATGCTGGGACCCATTTCCTGAGTTGTTGTTGATGTTGTTGTTGTTGAGCACGTATTGGCGACCATGGACCTTTCCTGACACCAGCTCATATCGGAAAACCGCAGGCGCGCTGCTCGTGATTTTCCGGTGTGCTATGCTGGTGGGTGAGGCTCCATACTGCCAGTGCATATTCCAGGATTACTGACAGGGATTACTACAGTAATTACTGACTAGGCACTGATAGAAATGTGGAAGGTACTTGAAAGTGGATAAGGCCTTTTGGGCCCATGGCCTGCACACAAGGGCACTTAAGGAAATGGCTGTCGAATTTGGTCATGTTCTGGTAGGGATCTTTAAGAAAGAAAAACTTTGTCGTTATATTGTGCCTCTCATGTCCTCAGGATGTCACAAAGTGCTTTAAAATCACTGGATCTTTTGAAGTGCAGTCACTGTTGTTATGTAGGCAGTACAACTGCACACAAGGTCCCACAAACAGCAAATGAACGAGTGATTAGGTAATCTGTTTTTTTGAGGTGCTGTTCGAGGGAGGCAAGGCGCCCATGATACTGGGAGAACTCCGTATTTTTCTTTAAATAACACCATAGAATTTTTTACGTCCACCTGAGAGGGCAGATGGGGCCTCAGTTTAACATCTCATCCGAAAGGTGGCACCTCCAACAGCCTAGATTATGTGCTTAAGTCTCTGGAGTAGGGCTTGAACCCACAACCTTCTGACCCAAAGGTAAGAGTGCTACCACTGAGCCACAGCTGATAACCGTAGGGAAAGGGACTGTACTGGAATTACAGTCTAGTGAGCCTGACATCTTTAGTGGGTTAGCGGGTTAGAAGCTGTCCTGAAGAAGAGTGTTGTAAAACACCTAGAGAAGTATGAAGTCTTTAGGGCAAATCAGCTTAGCTTTATGTGTGGGAGTTAGGAGGGGGGAATGGGGGAGATCACGCTGGACAAATCTTCCTTGCATCCAACACTCAAAAATTTGGACCAACAGACCAAGTTGACTGCGTAAGATCCAATTCCATTGGCCTTGGACAAATACAACTTCAGTATTCTGTGGGGTTTCTGACAGAAATATATCAACTGGTATAAATATTTAGAACAGGCTTAGAAGTGTTTGCTGAAAGATGGTTATAATTACTAAATAGTGGATCACCATCTCTGATTTCAAACATTTCTTCAAATTTAAGATGGAAGATGAATAAAATATGTCCCATTTTGACACAGATTTCCATGATGCTTCCTTATTTTATAATGTTCTAGTTATTTTAACTGCCTTGCGTGCCACTATTGCACTAATAAAACTTGCACTTCCTTAATATGTTGAATCTTAAAAGAAAAAGGAAGAGAATCCAAAGTTGTAACACTAGAAACCTAACTCTTAATCAGAAGACCTGAGTACAGAGCCAGAAATTAATGAATTTAAACTTAGAATCATATCGAATCTTACAGCACAGAAGGAGGCCATTCAGCCCACCAGTGCCCGTGCCGGCTCTTTGAAAGAGCTGGCCAATTATTTCCACTCGTTCCCCATAGGCCTAAAAAAAATTTCCATTTCAAGTATTTATCCAATTTCCTTTTGAAAGTTACTATTGAATCTGCTTGATCCACCCTTTCAGGCAGCGCAGTCCAGATCATAACAACTCACTGCGTAAAAAAGCAATCTCATCTTGGCTCCGGTTCTTTTGCCAATGAACTTGATTTCCCTAAATTGACACGTTCTGTTAACCCTCCTTAGGCTGCTTCTATAAAACAGAGTGGGGGACCACTTCACCAGGGCAGGGGGTGGGAGATAAAGCTGGGAGTGTACAGTCCAGCCTATCTCTTGAAGTTCATCATGGAATATTGACAGTGGTAATGAAGAAATGATACTGCTAATCTAGCCTTCATGGCTGAAGGAGGGAGTCCAGTGGTGGGCGGTAAATCCTAAAGGTCGGGGGGAACATAAACAAATACATTTTAAAAGGGAAAATATTTTATTTGCTTTTTAAATTTTTGTGGGAAGCAATGGCACAGCCATACCTCTACGCAGCTTATATTGTTGCAGACAAGTGTTTGTGTGTTAACATTTCCCTTCAGCCGAGAATCATCAGTTATCGTAAAACAAGAGGTCCTGGAATTCAGCCACAGGTCAGTGTTGGCTCATCCAAACTAGCCATATCTGAGAATGTCATAACTAATGTGTTGAGAGTAAGAGATTTTCATTAACGCTGGAATGTGCAGCATGCAATTAAAGGACAAAGAACATTACACAAGTTACACTGTGTGGAAAGATGCTAATGGTATGTCGGTGGAGAAACAGCATGTACGATATCCGCACTGGAATCTATTTGCCTGCCCTGACATCTGGTAGGATAGACTTTGTATAGATCAGGTAAGTACAGAAGTTTAAATTCCTTTCTGTATATTTGGGCCATTAAAAGTACCAAATTATGGAATGGCTTAAATGCTGCAGATTTTAGACAGCATGGCTCTGCACAAAACCATAGGGGGTGATTTTGCCAATGGGGGCGCGTTGGAGGTGGGACTGCTGCTTGTCGGGTTTTAGTCCCGCCTCCATCGACTTGTGGCCAACCTACGCTATTTTCCCTTGATTGACCTTGTTAAGCCCACCCAGCGGGCTTAGCAGGCCAATTAAGGGGAAGCCGGTTACAGACAACGTCAGCGTATGGCGTTTCATCTGTCAAAAGTTTTTGACAGATGAATTGTCATCGTTTGACAGCTCTGTGAAGCTGTCAAACACTGACATTCTATGTCTTGTATTCAAGACTCATCAAACCTCTTTTGTGAGCAGAAATTAGATGGCTGTTGCATCGGAGAATGCAGCAGCCATCTGTCATCTCCGTCGGTGAGATGCGACAGTCTCCGCATCTCCAACTGTTGAAGCCTGCAGGAAGAAACAAAAGTAAGTAAACTTTTTCTATCACCTTCCACTCACCTCACATACTTACCTCTCCACACTTGCATCCATCACTTACCTTCACAGCGCACTTTTGGACCCCTCTGACCCCCACAAATCCACTGCTCGCCTCGGTGACCATGACGGGGTTTAAGCCCACGCCTCTGGTGGCAAAATGGGGATAATCCTTTTAACTAGCTGCTAACAGGCAGTTAAGTGGCTGTAATCCCCTTCCCGCCTCCAGGAGACGGGACCCAGCGTGGGCCGGCTACCCACCTCCTGGGAAGATGGCACGGAGGCGGGTTGGGGGGCGGGATGGGCACCCGCCCCCAGGTTCTGCCATTTTCCCAGCAGTCCCGCCTCCAAACCCGCCTCCCCAGGGCTGGCAAAATCCAGCCCTAAGCTTTTACAATAGTAACCAAATCGTTATCAGAATCAAAAATTGGGAAAGGGCCGGGTTAAAAAGGCAGGTCCTCAGTGGAAATTTCAAACGTCACCTGCCTTCTGCATGCAGTTTATTTCTGTTACAGCTGGTAGCAGGAATGAACTCTTCAATTTATTCAGATTTCACATTAGGACCACTCAAAGCATGAATGATCCAAATATGAAGCCAAAGCTTTTTAAAAAAAAACTGGTCATTGGGAGAGATTCCCTGAGGCACCAGGAAAAATAGACAGTTACCCTCGTCCTTTATGTATGACACAAGGATATAAGAAAGCACAGAACAAGAAAAAGTCATTCAGTCTGCCTTCCAAACACCATGGGCTGGATTTTGATACTGGGGCGGGTTGGGGTCGTGTCATCGCATTTCGTGTTGTCCACCCGCCTGCAATTGGATGTGGGAGATTGATGCAATTTTCACCTAATTGGGCAATTGAGTTCCAGCATGTGGGAAACCCATGACCCAATTAGTGGTTTCAGTCTGAAAGTCGCCTCTGATGATGTCATCATTGCTGCTGCAGTGCAGGTCAGAGACTGCCTGGCCTTTGCTGTGCTCTAAGGAGAGAGAGAGAGAGACTGACTTTCAGACCTAATACTACTACTACCTTCATCACATCTCCGTTGTAATAGTGGACCTGCAGCTGATAGTCAGCTATCCAAATGTGCTCCCGCCAGGTTTCACAATCGTGGTTCACAACAGGCGTACTTCACATAGAACAAGGGTTAAAATCACAAAGGCCTTTCAAAATGGCATTATAGAGCCAATTTAGTGCTTGTTAAGGGCCTTAACAGCCTATCCCGTCTCTTAAAGGCGGGACGGAGTCGAGACCAGCAGACACGATTTCATGAAAATTGCGTGGAGGCGGACTTGTGCCCGCCCGCCAGTTTTCTCAATTTTAACCCCCCACACGCCTCCAAACCCGCCTCCACGGGTCAATGAAAATCCAGCCCCATGTATAATCTGCTCTAACATGGATTCTATCCCAAGTAGGTATTGGCCCGTAACTTGCAGCCCTTACGGGTGTGTACGAGGTGCGTACGCGTCCGTACGGGCTGCACAAGTTCTGGGCTTTTGCGCGCGAAGTGCATGTGCGAAAACCCGGAACTTGCGATTTGTCAAGAATCTTCTTGACAGATCCAATGCATCCCCGGGAAAAGGGCATCCGCGGGCGGAGATCTGCCCAGCGAATGCCCGTGAAATTCTTACGCCTGGTAAAAGCATAATGCCTGCTTTTACCAGTGTAAGAGTTTTTAAAAAATGTCAATCATTTAAACATTAAAAAACCTGTACAATAAAGTAAGGTTATTTTTAGTCCCTTTAAAACATATAAATTTATTTTTCAAAATTTTTTATTTTTGTTTTAAATATTTAATTACAGAGTAAATGGCATTTTAATTAATTTTAAATATGTAATTTTTTTATTTATTTGATGTGTACATGTATTTTTTGGGGTCGTCCCATTCATGCCGATGGGGATGCCGTACATACGGAATCCCCAGAAGCATGAATGGGGATCCCCTTCTTTCATTCGTTGGGCCGGCCCACGTGATCTATGGGATGCTTGCGAACTGCCTGCGTCCCTGGGATACGTGGGCCTCTACCCGTGGGTACCCGGGGAGGCCTAGGACCGCGAGTCTCCGTACCTCCTGGACCACTAGGTACGCGGGCATTTTATTTGCAGATCGGAGGCATTTCCCCGCGGGAAGCCTCTGACCGCATATTCAGGGCCAAATATCTTGACAATAAATTCTGCAGCTACTGAATACAGGAAACTCTTTGGTATCCGGCACCTACGGGACCGGATGCTGCCGGTTGATTAAAAATTCCGGATAACGGAGATGTACACCTACCAAGGTACGTGAGCCCCGTTACACAGCCACAGGTGCAGGAGTCCCTGTTACACGGCCACAGGTGCAGGAACCCCGGTTACACGGCCACAGGTGCAGGAGTCCCGGTTACACGGCCACAGGTGCAGGAACCCCGGTTACACGGCCACAGATGCAGGAACCCCGGTTACACGGCCACAGGTGCAGGAACCCCGGTTACACGGCCACAGATCCAGGAACCCCGGTTACATGGCCACAGGTGCAGGAGCCCCGGTTACACGGCCACAGGTACTGGAACCCCGGTTACACGGCCACAGGTGCAGGAGCCCCGGTTACACGGCCACAGGTGCAGGAGCCCCGGTTACACGGCCACAGATCCAGGAGTCCCTGTTACACGGCCACAGGTGCAGGAACCCCGGTTACACGGCCACTAATATACAGTAAAACTTACCTGAACCTACTCCTGAATTTTGCCGGTTAATAGAGAGTTTCCTGTATCATCTTTACTTTACTTCCATTATTCCACAAAGAACATTTCCACGGTCCCAGCAATGCTGAAACCATTATGTCCCATTGAGTATTTCACCATTTCTGTCAATTCCTAAGGTCCTTAATCTCAATCTGAAGCAGATATTCATCTAGTTCCATCGACCATATAATTTTGATAGTGCATTTTCACTAGAGATTCAGATGCTGGGGTAGGCCTGTGCTCATTATGTTCACTGACCAGTACAGGCCCACTACTCAGGATAAATCATGGTCCTGAGGAAGGAGGCTGAGAGGGCAATCCCACATATCAGATCCCCAGTGAATGTAGGAGTCATAGACCTGATTCTGCCACTGGCTGCCTTTCAATGTTAAAAACTTGAATGTATGAACTGTTAGCAATGTGGTGGTGCAATGCATTGATGCTTCACTGCACTATTGAGAGGTCGCACAACACCAGGTTATAGTCCAACAGTTTTATTTTAAATCACAAGCTTTCGGAGTTAAAACGCCTTCGTCGGGTGAAGTGAGGAGATACAGAATCGTCAAAGCATATATAGATAGAGAACAAAGCATGTGTAACTTACAATTGCAGACAACTGAATTCAATCATCCTGACTGTTTATCTGCCGAGGTGTGATAAAGTTAATCAGGTCAGCCAGGAATGTACCACATCAAAGACATAGCAAGATACAACTGAGACAATGAGGTGGAATCGCATGGGGTCGAACGTGTCAAAAGCTGCCGTCTGTATGTAAAACGATTAACTTTAAAATTTTTACTTTTTTACTGGGAATCACATCTGTGAACAAGCCAACGACGACTCGAGTCCGGATCACGTCATGTATCGTGACATAAACCCAAGATCCCGATTGAGACCGTCTTCATGAGTGCGGAACTTGGCTATCAGTTTCTGCTCGATGATTTTGCGTTGTCGTGTTTTCCTAAGGTCGCCTTGGAGAACGCTTACCCGCAGATCCGAGGCTGAATGTCCTTGACTGCTGAAGTGTTCCCCGACTGGGAGGTAATTGTTACCTCCCAGTCGGGGAACACTTCAGCAGTCAAGGACATTCAGCCTCGGATCTGCGGGTAAGCGTTCTCCAAGGCGACCTTAGGAAAACACGACAACGCAAAATCATCGAGCAGAAACTGATAGCCAAGTTCCGCACTCATGAAGACGGTCTCAATCGGGATCTTGGGTTTATGTCACGATACATGACGTGATCCGGACTCGAGTCGTCGTTGGCTTGTTCACAGATGTGATTCCCAGTAAAAAAGTAAAAATTTTAAAGTTAATCGTTTTACATACAGACGGCAGCTTTTGACACGTTCGACCCCATGCGATTCCACCTCATTGTCTCAGTTGTATCTTGCTATGTCTTTGATGTGGTACATTCCTGGCTGACCTGATTAACTTTATCACACCTCGGCAGATAAACAGTCAGGATGATTGAATTCAGTTGTCTGCAATTGTAAGTTACACATGCTTTGTTCTCTATCTATATATGCTTTGACGATTCTGTATCTCCTCACTTCACCCGACGAAGGAGTTTTAACTCCGAAAGCTTGTGATTTAAAATAAAACTGTTGGACTATAACCTGGTGTTGTGCGACCTCTCAATTTTGTCCACCCCAGTCCAACACCGGCATCTCCGCATCAATGCACTATACCATGAAAAGGTAGGGCGGGGTATGGCCTATTAGGGACAAAGAAGGTGATATATGCTTAGAGGCACAGGGCAAGGCTAGAATACTCAATAAGTACTTTGTATTGGTGTTTACTAAGGAGGTGGATGCTGACAAAATATCGGTAGAAGTGGAAAAGGTAGAAGCAATGGAAGGGGTGAAAATTGATAGACAGGATGTACGAGAAAGGCTGGGTATGCTTAGAGTGGATAAGTCGCCTGGTCCAGATGGCTTGCACCCCAGGTTGCTAAGGGAATAGGGGGAGGAGATAGCGGAAGGGCTTGCCATAATTTTCCAATCTTCCCTAGATGCGGGGGAGGTGCTTGAGGATTGGAAAGTGGCAAATGTGACACCATTGTTCAAGAAAGGGTGTAAAGACAATCCTAGTAACTACAGGCTGGTCAGTTTAACATCAGTGGTGGGTATAGTTTTAGAAACAATAATCAAGGAAAATTCAGCCCATAGATTAGGAAGAAGGAGCAAAAACAGGGAAAAACATTTTGTGTTGTATCAGTTTGGTTCGTTGGTTGTACTCTCACTCTGAGTCAGATGGTCAGGGGTTTAAGTCTCACTATGGACTTTGGTGCATAAACTAGGCCGACATTTCAGTGAAGTACTGAGGGAGCGCTACAACTAGAGGTGCTAACTTGTTAATAAGATGGTAAATCGAAGCCCTGTCTGCCATTCCAAGGTGGATATAAAAGATCTCATGGTACTATTTGAAGAAGAGTAAGGAGTTCTCCTGGTGTCCGGATCAACAATCATCCCCCAACCAACACCACCAAAAATTGGGTGCCACATTTATCCAAATAACAAGAGTGACTGCAGTTCAGAAGTAATTCACTTGAGCGTTTTACGAGATCCTGAGGATGGGAAAGGTGCTGTATAAGTTATTTCTTTCTTTGTACATTTTGGCTCATGTTAGTTATTAGTAGCAGCCAGTTTTCATCTGACTAAAATTTAATAATTTTACATAGATAGTAAATCACATGAATTGAGAATTGTAAAAGCCATGAACCTAATAAATTTTCTGTAGACATTTAATGGTACAACTTTTTGCAGATGTTTTAAATATGGAGCAGAACTCTTGCCTGTAACATCTAACAATGAAACAGAAACATGGAGCTCTGTTCATTTTACTGCAATATTGTCCTGTTACCCACTTTACACAACCAGTTCTTTTTAAATTACCATTGATAAATCTAAAGAAGGTCATTTGTGTTTTGTGTTTTGAATTGGTTCTCTGCTGTTGGATATAAAATAAATAGGCCTCATTTTATACAGATTCAAAATGGCTCGGATTTTCTTACTGAATCACTATGGCACTGCACGTTTCTTGCGCTTCAGTACAACAACTTGCCTTATATAGAACTTTTAACATAGAAAAACATCCCAAAGTGCTTCACAGAGGTGTGAGGAAAATGGATGCTGCACCAAAGAAGGAGAGATTAGTGCAACGTGCAAATTCACTTTTAGTTATCATGCACATTCTGCTGCCCTTGGACCCAAAGATAGAGTTTCCACATTAGCGCCCGGATTTAATGGGAATATACAGTGGGTTAAGTAACATTGGGGTCAAATTTGACTTTCGCTGTTGAACGGAAGACTGGTGGTAGTGGATCGGCTCAAAGAATTCAATAGAAAGGCAACAACAACAATAACTTGCCTTTATTTAGCGCCTTTAACGTAGTAAAAACATCCTAATGCGCTTCACAGGAGCGTGATCAAACAAAAATTGACACCGAGCCAAAGATGGAGATATTAGGGAAGGTGACCAAAACCTTGGTCAAAAAGGTAGGTTTTAAGGAGCGTCTTAGAAGAGGAGAGGTGGAATGCTGTAATATGGTCGCCTGATCCGTTGCTGCTCGTTTTCCGCTCAATGGAGAAAATTTACCCCAGCATCTTTTAATATCACTCTTCCTCCCCAGCAGTGAAAATTGGCTTGGGGAGGAGTAAAAACTAATTAGTTGATACAGTATTAGCACTACGCCAACAAAAAATGATATCTATTTTCACAAAAAAAATCAAATTGGAACTTTAAATGCTAATTTACTGCATTCTTAATCACTTAGCAACAGGAGAAAACCATGTAGTTAAAAAAACACATTTGTTCCAACATTTCTCCATAAATCTGCAATAAGTGTGGCAGATCTGAGTAAAATATTAGATAAATTATTTCAGTATTGTTGACCTTTAATAATTTCATCTTTGTTGAAACATACCTTTTTCTGATTGGTTGCTGACAAAGATCTGTACAACTTCCGACCCTGTTTCCCAGCATTCCAGATTGTAAATGAAGACCAACGAATCAGAACTCGCTCCTCCAGGAACCTCACACGATTCTTCCAAATAGTCTCCCTAATGAGATGAAGCAGGCATGAATCACATCTCTGTGTACGTGTTAGAGCCATGATAATCTCCAGTGTTTGACTCTGCAAGGCAGTACATCATGAGACATGTTGATTATATTACTGTATCAGAGGCCTTTATACTCTATTCACGTCATCAGACACGAGCACATGGAGTTCATTTAAATTTGGGTGTACTATAGGAATACTTTTTAACTCTGGTACTGATTCATATTCCAACAGAAACTCCACCAAAATAAATTAACGTCAGCCTCTTTTTATTTATTATCGTATAAATAGTAGAATAAAGTTCCAAAAAAATGAAATAGTATCGAAAGGAATAGGGGTGACAGACATGATGCATACTCATAGACC